>JAVYIG010000081.1:0-600000 GCA_035222895.1 Strongylocentrotus droebachiensis
TTTTTTAATTAAAATATCATCAAACTTTAGCTCGTAATACATTTACTTACTGAAACGTATAGAAATTGGGCAATATCATGACTTATTTGACTTCAGAAAACTGTTTATAGGTGTTACAATAGTATATATAAAATATATATATATCATCTCAGCAGCACAGGACATGATTCATCGCATTATTATTCACACTGTTTGAGGCTACAAAAAATGATACTATTTACCGAAATTCACTGCCAGAGTGTGTAATTCCCTATCTGATAATCTATCGACATAGGTAAATATTTCTATTCTGATATCTATTCGTTCACTTTTGTGTCATTACAGAATATTTTTTTCAGTGATAAATACTATAGGAAAGATCGGAGTATTTGCTTTTATTTAAGTCCCTTCAGGTGTGGGCTTCTTAATAAAATCATTGCATAAGCATTATGAGAAGGGAATGTTGAAGCCGTAAATAGCAATTTTATTTTTTTATATTAATCAACATAATTTCGATCACACGGTAATTCTTTTTCATTACAATTAATTTATATAAATTTATTTTAGATGACCAGTTCATGAACAATACGAATGGAAGACTTACTTCACCTGCACACACCCACTTGCACACACTTGCAATGTTATTTCTTTCTTTACTTATTTCCACTTTTTATTTAGATTCTTTCTGAACAAAATCTTTATACATGACACTCTATTATCCTTCATACTCCTATAACAGCGTCATGTACCCCCCCCCCCCCATTTATTTTGATTGGTGTCAAATCCCACCTATTCACGACTGTCTCTCAACAAATCTAAGCTATAATACCGTCTTATAAAGAATTGGCGAAGAATCAGGGAAATGGGGGATATAATACGCCACAAATATGTATATATCCCCACTTTCCTACAAAGGTAATACACATATAATACGGACTTATCAAATTATTTTGACCTTTAACATTGTCATTGTTATTATCATTATAATTACTATCATTATTATTATATTCATTTTTATTGTACTCTTACTCTTACTCTTACTTGTATTCTTATTCTAAATCTTATTATTGTTCTAATTCTTATTCTCATTCTTATTCTTATTCTTATTCTCATTCGCATTCTCGTTCTCATTCTTATTTTCATTCTTATTCTTATTATCTAATCCAAACAAAAATGATTAATTGAAAAGCAAAGAGAAAAATACTAAATGAAACATGACATTACCTTCGCAAAGGGTGTAAATGCCGTGATGACATGGATAATTATGAAAACCAGAGTAGGAGGGAGCATAGATGACGCAGTTGTAGGTGCTACTGGCGGGAGAGGTGTCGCTTACCCACCAACCTGTAAGAAAGTGAGCCATCAAAACAAAATACGGGGAGAAGTGAACATTTTTAGCTTTCAGAGGTAATGGCCTTTGATATTTTTGCACCGAACTGTCCTTCACCCACTCCAAGAAGTGATAACCATTCATACGCCCCAGTATAGGGGTAATCCAGTCCCCTTTCGGAGGAGGGGTTACCCCTGTATTAACACAACTATAGTGTAGTAGGTCCATGAAAAAATGATATGACGGTAATTATATGTGTGACCAGGCGCGTACGCAGGATTTTTTCAAGGGGGGGGGGGTTTTAACATTTATAAATCGGTCCGAAAATTTCGCAACGACTCACGACTCAGCCAGCCGTGGAATAAGCGGGGGGGGGGGGGGGGGGGGGGTAAGAGGACACTTTTTTTTTTTTTTTTTGGTCCCAAAAAAATCGCAACGACTCAGCCGACCGCTGAATAAGCGGGGGGGGGGGGGGGGGGGGGGGGGTAAGAGGACACTTTTTTTTTTTTTTTTGGTCTCCAAATTTGGAAATTTGACATTTTGATCCGTTGGGGGGGGGGGGGGGTAAGGTCACCTTTTTTAGGTCGGCCATGGGAATAATTTTTTTTTCCAAAAGGGGGGGGGGGGTTTTAGGGGGTTTTGGGGGGGGGGGGTTTACACACAAAAAATTACCAAAGGGGGGGGTTTAACCCCCCAACCCCCCCCCCTGCGTACGCGCCTGTGTGTGACCATCACTTGTGCAGTT
This sequence comes from Strongylocentrotus droebachiensis, assembly GCA_035222895.1. Classification (NCBI taxonomy): domain Eukaryota; kingdom Metazoa; phylum Echinodermata; class Echinoidea; order Camarodonta; family Strongylocentrotidae; genus Strongylocentrotus; species Strongylocentrotus droebachiensis. The sequence continues at coordinate 2,055 of JAVYIG010000081.1, forward strand.
ATATTGTAGATTTTTGCTCATTTTATTTAGATTTAGTTAGAGACAACTGTGATTCGATAACAAATTATAAACATTGGGTATGATATTGCCCAAAAGTTGGTCGGACACATCATTACTCACATGTTGATCAAATATTTCATTTTGTAAATAGTTGGGCTGGCCTGTGATTTTTTTTTCTTCCTTGTGCCTCTACGCCTATTGCCTCTTTGAGAGGACTTGGAGAGGCCTCTCAAGATTTCAATTTTCCTGGGAAAAATGATGACGTAAACAAATTCACCCCATCTTATTTTCTGACATTCTAGGCTTTTTAATAAACCACCATTTTGTTGGCGTCTCATCGTTCAGATCAGTTAATCAGTTACAACATCTGCTATTTGGTTTGATTTCTTAAGTCTTGAAATGAACATAATAATTGGCGTTATACTTACCACTATTAGTATCTAACTGTGTGCCGTCTTCACATGGGAAGGTACCTTCCATAGCTTCATACGTACATCCAATCCAGAAAATGCTTGGGTATCTACTGATGACAGCATAATGCTCATCGTTACTATTGGGAACGAAGAGTGTCCCACCAATCGAGTTACATCGTGAAACCGCTTCGGAATATGTGAACGAGCCCAATAACTTGTAGCATCCTTGACCAATGCTATCCCATCCACTGGGACATACTGCATCTTTAGGAAGAAAATTAGGGGGAAAGGACTTTTTGTATGAATAAACAACACAATGACAACAGCAACATCAACAACAATGATGATGATATTAGTGATGATAATGATGACGACGATGATGATAATAATAACGATGATGATGCTGATGATGAATTGATGATGATATACTACTGCTACTTCTACTACTAATTCTACTACTACTACTACTATACTACTATTACTACTACTAATAATAAGATTAATGGTGCAATTCAACTTTGAAAACAAATGTTGTAAAATCTGTTTAAAATGTCGTGGGCAGCAAGATCATAATATTATGGATGGTAATAATCTTATAAGTTCGTCATCACTTTGATTGATAGGCCTATATTTTACGATTTTACAGTTATTCTTATCGATAATAAAAAATGATTCAAATCATCATATTAAATCCAAATTTACCCACCGATGTTTTTTAAAATTTTACTTCCAATTTCTTGTTTACTTAGTCGAAATATGGGTTGGATTTATTATTTCTCATATTATACTGTCAGGGAGGTATATTCCTACACCCTCAGACAACCATGTCAAAACGATAAACAGTGCATTTATGGGTGAAAATAGTATTTACCTGTGCGTTGAATGGTTGAAGAAACAAGCAAAATGATAAGAAAGACCAACATTCTTGGATCACACGACGTCATACTTATCGAAATGACACCCTAATCAGAGGAACGAAATTTGTTGGAAAGCCTTCGTTCCCAAATGATACAAGATCTGATCAGATACTCTCGATATGCGTCAAATATATATCAAAATTCAAACGTCAAATATGTACTTATTATGACTAATCGACATTGTCATATATGAAGAAAAAAACATCATTAAAAATGCATCTGTGTCGTGGATGCAGTTAAAGAAGAAGTCGCGTTTTGGACTAAGGTGGGAAATAATTTGCGAGCTTTTTCATTCTCTTTGTTCACTGCTTCTAAACCTCGGTTGGGGGAACAGTCTTCCTCAGTACCATCACCCTTGTGGTCTGCTATCCACTTTCAAGGCCCAGTTCAAGACATACCTATTCTACACGGCTTACAATTAGCCACTACTCCAGTCTTTCAAAGGTGAATCATGAAAGACATTTTGAGTCATTTGATTAGGCAACTAGATATTGGATTCGATTCAATTGAAACATTAAAGAATATGACCGATGTAAAGTCACATAATAGGACTACAGTGTACTTTTGTAATGCCCTCATGAACTTTGTGCCAATTTTAATACCACATGCATGTGTAGTCACATAGTAGTCATGAGCAGTGCGTTTCCATTGCTTGCATTGTCTTTGTGAATGACAGGAAGGTTGAGTAATTCTGTCACCATTTTGACGATTCCACAACCTCACAATACACAATCATTTTAATTATCTACGTATAAATCAATCTCAAAAAATTCTTGACAACTTTTTTCCACGATACACTTATCCGGAATTCAACTTTACCTTTAAATTGTATACAAAAATTATTCAGGTTATTAGACCGAGCAATTCGAGCAAGAATAAGTAAAGGATATGGATGTACATTGTTGATTTTAATACGGACTTGTGTCGTGCTATTTATCAATTTTCTCCATCACTTCAAAAAGTCCTTGGAAGACTATTGTATCGTTTCTGCCAAATAAATTTAGCATTTGGTGTTTATAAATGGCATCATGTTTCATGAAGTACATATAGGCTACCTTTATGATGTTTTTCAAGAGTCAAATTATAGATGCATTTTATTCTTTTTATCAAATAATAATCAAACTATACAAAGTAGCACATAATTGACCGTGTTTTGAATTCATACACTGGATCTCTGCATTAACTGAAGCGATACATGAGGTGAAGATGGACTAATAATGGTAATTGTATACACCAGTTTCATTTGAAATCGCGCAATTTGTTTCTGACAAGTTAATGATCAGATGGACAATATTCAAAATCGCTACATGATGTGTTTCATATTAATATGATCTTATTAAACCCCACGAAGGAAATGAGCTGGTGAGAGAGAGAGAGAGAGAGGAAGACAGCGTGGCAGAGAGAGATGGGAGGGAGATAACATGAGAGAGCGAGAGAGAGAGAGACTCAAAAGTTTTAGTTTAGCCGCAGGTATTTATTTCAGAATCAATTTGAGTTGTAAGGAATATTTGATTTGAAAATTTGAATCCGGAATACGTATTCAAATTTGTAAAGGGAATGGAATATTGAAACAATTGAAATATTTTTTGAAGCACCTTCAAGGTTTAAAAGAGAAAGAACGAACATACTAAACTACTACTTCTACTATCATTAAAATGAAAACAACAACAACAACAATAATAATAATTATATTATTAATGATGACAAAAATAGTCATCATCATCATAACTATAATTGTTTTTATTATTGTTATTCTTAGTATAATCGTCATTATTACTATTATGATAATTACAATTATGACTATTTTTTTAATCATTAATTATGATTATTGTTGTTGTTATAATTAACATTATTAATATTATTATCTGTTGATAGATTCTTGCAGTACTTAACTGATCAGTGAGTGTTTGAGAAATTGATACTAATAGTTGGTAGGCGAGAACATGCAAATGAATTCAAACTGCACACACATCAGACATAAGACGCAAATACAACAAAACTATTCGAGAACATCTCTTATATTTTGTCTGTGTTCACAATGCATCCATGATAAATTTGAATACAACACGCGTTACTTTCTGTACAAACTCTTCGACAGATGTACAGTAAATTGAAGTTATTCAACAGTGGCAGCAACTTAATGATATACATCTCCCTACGTTATAATATTTCTGAACGTTTTGAAAGCTATACAAATAGGACGAAACAATTTTTACAAGCATGTTTTGTACATACATTTAGGTGTTTTAAAAATCTGCCAATATTTACAATAATATCCCAACGTTTTCAAAACGAGCAATTGTCATGACAAATGTATCACAATGCAAATCAAAATTATACAATCAATAAACTTCATATTTCAATAACGAGTACATTATATTCATAAACATTCATTTGTCCTCGAAATAATAATTATGAACTAATTTCTTTTCAGGTTTTATATATATGAATTATTCAGAGTTATTTCACTAGCCATTCAAACTATCAACATATTAACCAACATTGTCCGTTGCGGTTTTCAATCAATAATCTTGTAGCTACACAGATTTATTTAAGTAAAGTTTTCCTTATTTTTCCTTTCTTTCTATAAGTTATCCCCTTTTCTCATGTTTAGTGGTTCATTATTTATATCCATAGTTCAAAATAAGTATAAGTCTCCCTCGGTGAGACATCCTCTTACCGCTGAGGTGGATGGTTGCTGCAATGTTTTTCAGTTGCATCTCTCCACACATAATAATCATTTCTGTCTCGCCTTGCCACAAACTGATTAATAGATCATCGCAACTCTCTATGAATACCAGTCTGCATAATTGCCTTAATTTTGCGAAGTGTCCTTGTGGATGTTAGGGCATGCACTTTTTTTAGTTTTCATTTTCATTTACGAATAATTGATTTAAGCAATTTGATCGCTTTCTATATTTGCCTGAACAATGGACATGTCGTTATAACCTATTTAGGACAAGATTCTTCATTTGTTATGGTTTTGCTTATCATTATCATTTTTTATTTGCAGGCACATAGAAATATATTCCAGATACAGGACGCAGGCGCGGATCCAGGATTTCTTGGGGGGGGGGGGGCAAATTTGAAGTTATGCGAGCCAAATATTGGTACGTAATGGGGACCAGCAGTGGTGTAATGAGCAAAAACGTTGGAGGGGGGAGACAAAAAAATCTGCATCACCCCCACTCTTATAATTATGCGGGCCCCGCTAAGCGTTTTTCAAATTGGATGGGGGAAGCTAAAGTATTTACGATCAGGTAGAGCGTAGCGTGAATTGGCGTGGGGTCTCGGGGCAAAGCCCCGGCGGGGTTTAAGGGGGGGGGGGAGCCCTCAGAATCACAGGGGGGTAGGGGCATATTTTGATACCTTCCCAATAAACAAAACACTAAAAAGTAACCTCTTTTGGGAGTGTATTTTACGTGATTTTAAAGTATGGTGCCTTTTGAACTAAATTTAAACGTTATCGACACGTGCTTTCATTTAAACAAAAAAGGTACTCCTGTTCACGTTTTCATCTAACCTAAAAACCACCAATTTATCACGCGACTGGAGTAACGTGATTCCACTTACCTCTGTAAATCACGTGTTTATGACCAAATAACCACTTGACCAAGCAACGAGTTTTTTGTCCGTTAACCGATGGTGGTGATAAATAAGTAATTATTTGGTCTTGTAAGCACCTTAATCGATTGGTTTCACAGGTTATCCAAGGTTGATGGTAATAATCACGTTACTTACACCGGCTAATCGTCTTATTGTTCTGTCCATGAATCTCTGGTTATATTAAATTAGTAATTCTGAGGTGTCTTACACACCTCTTTAAATGGTTTCAAAGTTACCATAACTTTCTTGGTTATGATCACGTAGCTAAAACTGATTACTAATCTAAGCTGTGAATCCGTGATATTTAGGTGTGAAAAATTAGTAATTATTAGGTGTCTTAAAACACCTATTTAAATGGTAGTCAAAGTCGCCAGCAGTTCCGCGGTGATGATCTCGTGACTCAAACGGATTATTAATCTAAGCTGGGCATAAGTGACTTTTAGGTGTGAAAAATTAGTAATTATTAGGTGTCTTAAAACACCTTTTTAAATGGTTTCAAAGTTACCATAACTTTATTGGTGATGATCACGTAGCTAAAACTGATTACTAATCTAAGCTGTGAATTCGTGATATTTAGGTGTGAAAAATTAGTAATTATTAGGTGTCTTAAAACACCTATGTAAATGGTAGTCAAAGTTGCCAGCAGTTCCGCGGTGATGATCTCGTGACTCAAACGGATTATTAATCTAAGCTGGGTATTCCGTGATTTCCAGGTGTCAAAAATGAGTTATTCTTGGGTGTCTTGATGGTTTCACAGTTACCATTTAAGTTCCGTGGTGATAATCCCGTGTCTGTTGGCATATTTATATTTTCACCAGTTGATAACTGACTGTTGGCATCTTTTCATTGCACCAGTTGATAATTGGTCTGTGTGCATATTTCCAGTTGCACCAGTTGATGACTGCTGGCTGACTGTTGGCATGTTTCCAGTTGAACCAGCTGACACCAATTAATTTGCATATTGAATATGGGGTGCGTGCAGATCTATGTTTTTTAAACAATTTATCTGAATTTACAGCATATTTCTTAATTACTGATGGTTTAGTTATATGCAATTCATTTCGAAAATACTACAAATATAGATTACCAGTTATTAGGACATTTCGCTACTTCGTATAAATTACATTTAATTAAACATGAATAAGGAAAACATTAACTAGAACTAAAATAATTTCAATAAATACAAGTATATGAAAAAAAATCAATTAATTAAATTATGTAAGTCTAGTTATTACCAATGCCTTTACATTGGAAATACAGACGTACCAGTATTGAAGTGTTGTTGCCGTTCAACTGGTTAGAAGTTTTACCAAATGGCTCTAATGGCTCAGCTAGACCAGTTGAATTCTAACTGGTCTGGATCAACTGGATCATTTAGCCCATTTCAATTTCCGGGGTTACCAGTTGGCATTAACTGGTTCATCAAACTGGACCATTTGCAACTAGCTTTCTCCTCTGGGATGTTTGCAACCACCCCCCCCCCCCCCCCCCCCCCACCCCCTCTAATCCCAAACTGCTTCTGGCGCGCCTGGACGTAATTATGGAAGATCCAAAACACGATGTTCAGAAACGGGATGAGAACGTCATTATTTTGGTTTATTTATTGTGTAACATTTGCGTAATTATTGGGTTGAACGCGGGTTACAGTAATATATTTCCTCTTCGACGTAATATTTACGTGAATTTCACGCAGATATTTTGACTAAAACTATCACTAACGCTTCACGTGTTTCTGTGACGCGATAATTTCGTTTATGAAGATGTAATTTCATAACCAAAAAAAAACACGGGAGTATTAGGTTTCCAAACCATGGTTTCCAAGGTAGGGATAATCACGTTATTATAATGGTGATATTGCAGTGACGTGATTTAGTGTACGTGTGTTTTAAGTGACCTAGTGCAATAAACGTATTAACACATTTACGTAAATGTCCGGTGTTTGAAGAACGTAACTCTCCTCAAGTCGATACCTTGATATTGACGTGATTTTCACGTGATTTTGTTTATTGGGTTATTCATGACACTGGCAGGTCACTTATTAGCGTGGGGTCCAGGGGCGGAGCCCCCTTAAAGCTCAAAGGTTTTAGGCTTTAAATTACAGTCAGATGAGCATCTAGAAGCCCGCCCTAGGGCCCTAGGGGGTCAAAGGGCAGAGCCCTCGGAAGCTCAGGGGGTTTTAGGCGTTTAATTACGGTCAGATGTGCATTTTTTGATACTTTTTTGTGCATTGGCAGGACATTAATTGGTGGGGGTCAAGGGGGCGGAGCCCCCGGAAGCTCAAGGGTCTAAGGCTTTAAATTACGGTTAGATGAGTATCCAGAGGCCCACCTTAGGGGCCCTCGGTGGGATCCAGGGGATAGAGCCACCGGAATCTCAGGAGTCTTAGGCATTTAAGCACGGTCAGATGAGTTTTAATTTATTGGGGGGGGGGGGGCAACTGCCCACAACCCCCCCCCCCCCCCATCATTACACCAGTGGCCCCCTCACCATCTTCACCTTGTTGGCAGGAAAAATCGCAACTTATCTCCCCTACCATTCTTCTTTCTCTTTTTTCTTTCCCTTTCTCTCCTCTTCCCCTTTCCTTCCTTCTCTATTTTTGTTTGGCGAGGGCGGGGGGGGGGGGGGGGTCAAGGGCCGTTTGCCCCCTCTCATCCACATTTTGTTGGCGGGAAAATTGCAACTGATATCCCTCTTCTTTTCTTCTTCCTCTCTTTTTCCTTCCCTTTATCTCCTCTTTTCCTTTTTTTCCCACTTTCCTTTCCTCTCTCTTCTTTTTTATGAGGGGGGAGGCAAGGCCCTTTCGGCCCCCACCTCCTTCTTCCCCCCCCCTTTTTTTTCTTCTTCCACTTCTTTCTTTCCCTTTCTCTCCTCTTTCCCTTTCCCTTCTTTTCCTTCTCTTCCTTCTCTCTGTCTCTCGCTCTCTCTCTCTTTCTCTCTTTCTCTCCCTCTCTCCCTCTCTCTCTCTCCCTCTCTCTCTCTCTCTCTCTCTCTCCCCCCTCTCTCTCTCCCCCTCTCTCTCTCTCTCTCTCTCTCGCCTGGATCCGCGCCTGGCCTGACAGGACGTTAGTGTTGCGGCATGGATTCGAATCCCGTACCTTGTGGTTCAGAGTCCTGAGACTTACCTGCTTAACATCTAAATGTAATATCACAATCGAAATAATAACATCTCGTGTCCAACGGGCGTATAAGTATTGTGAATCATTTAGACATTTAGTGATTGTCACGTGTATTCATCCTCTTAATAACAAAGAGACACCTATTTTCCTCCAATTAAAGTCCACGAAAATTATTTTGCCGGTAGTATATGCATTGATTTATTAAGCAAACAAACATCACATAATCTGGATAACGCTGAGTTGTTAGCTATATAGATCTGGGAACTCACGAACCATTAATATTAAGCCTTGCAAATGATGCAAACAAGTATTTTTTTTTAAACACCGCACGCAAAATATGGATAAACAAACACATCATAGATAACGGTGAGTTGGTAGCTACAAAGGTTTGACAACTCATTAACCATATACCCATTATAGTGCGACAGTGATTCGAACCCCTTTCATTGTGGTTCACAGTCCACTTAACCCCATGCATGCATGTAATTATACAATCGAAATGACACCTCGTGTTCAACGGGCGTGTATAAGCATTGTGATCCCTTTTGACATTTAGATATTTTCACGTGACTTCATCCTCTGAATAACAAAGCGACACTTTTTCCCCTCACATTTAAGTCCGCATAAATTATGTATTATACATATCTATAGCCTAAATTGGTCTATTAAGCCTTGCAAAGGATGCAAACTAGTATTTTGATGAAAATTAAAAAAACGCACACGACTCCCGGACACGACTAGAAAAGCAAACACAGCATAACCAAGATAACTGTAAGTTGTAGCTACAAAGGTTTGGGAACTCATTAACCATTTTGATTGATACCAATACTTATAGAAGTTTTTTGATGATTTAGGATTTTTTCAAACACTCACAACAATCACAGCAATCACAGCAATCACAACACTCACAGCAATCTGAATATAATGAACACTGACTTCACTTTTACTATATACTACAACCACTTTAACAAATTAAGAACAATATCAATACCGAACCATAATGTATTGAATTGTATATCCAAAAAGAAATTGTTAATAGTAAAGAAGAGTTGTACTTAAGAGGTTGGAGAAATTAGTATGATCATCAATTTCACCTTGTGATTTATGATATTCCAAAATTACGAAAAAGAAATCAATTTGAAAAATTAAAACATATTAAGACAAGAAAGATATTACATGTAAAATCATTAATCAACGTTTTCTATGAAGTACCATAATCTCTTTAAAACATGAATATTAAAGAGGATACACAAATTTAAATCCTCTAACATAATTTAAAGTCCATCACGTGAAAATTAAAGAATACAATTTGACTGAAACGGGTAATTATGAGGATGCAATATTAACAAGTACAATTTGCTCATGTCAATAGAATGAGTGAATGAATATATTTTTGATAGGTAAATAACATTTTAAATGTCTCATATACAACTTTAAAATAGTATCATAATAAATGAAAGTATGCTTATATTGTTCAGGTAAATTTCTCTGATATAATATAGTTTATTCTGTGCGATTGTAAATTGATATTATTAAAAAAAAAAAAAAAAAAAAAAGAGATTCGAACTTCGACTTTCGTCTCACAGTGTTAGTCTAAATTCCTTTTTAGATAAGCTCATAGTAACTGCATCCATCATTTTGGGAGAAGTAGCTAGAAAGAACGCTCGCTCGTGTTTCTTCATTCAGCTCGCATACTCCGTCTTTGTAATTGATGGACTTGCAACCAACTTCATGAATGCATTCTGCGGCGCAACGCAGCTTGGTTCTCGCTGGCACTGTCTTAATCACGTGATCAGTTAGACAGTGGCCAATCAGAGGGCGTATAAGTATTGTGAATCATTTAGACATTTAGTGATTGTCACGTGTATTCATCCTCTTAATAACAAAGAGACACCTATTTTCCTCCAATTAAAGTCCACGAAAATTATTTTGCCGGTAGTATATGCATTGATTTATTAAGCAAACAAACATCACATAATCTGGATAACGCTGAGTTGTTAGCTATATAGATCTGGGAACTCACGAACCATTAATATTAAGCCTTGCAAATGATGCAAACAAGTATTTTTTTTTAAACACCGCACACAAAATATGGATAAACAAACACATCATAGATAACGGTGAGTTGGTAGCTACAAAGGTTTGACAACTCATTAACCATATACCCATTATAGTGCGACAGTGATTCGAACCCCTTTCATTGTGGTTCACAGTCCACTTAACCCCATGCATGCATGTAATTATACAATCGAAATGACACCTCGTGTTCAACGGGCGTGTATAAGCATTGTGATCCTTTTTGACATTTAGATATTTTCACGTGACTTCATCCTCTGAATAACAAAGCGACACTTTTTCCCCTCACATTTAAGTCCGCATAAATTATGTATTATACATATCTATAGCCTAAATTGGTCTATTAAGCCTTGCAAAGGATGCAAACTAGTATTTTGATGAAAATTAAAAAAACGCACACGACTCCCGGACACGACTAGAAAAGCAAACACAGCATAACCAAGATAACTGTAAGTTGTAGCTACAAAGGTTTGGGAACTCATTAACCATTTTGATTGATACCAATACTTATAGAAGTTTTTTGATGATTTAGGATTTTTTCAAACACTCACAACAATCACAGCAATCACAGCAATCACAACACTCGAACCATTTTGATTGATACCAATACTTATAGAAGTTTTTTGATGATTTAGGATTTTTTCAAACACTCACAACAATCACAGCAATCACAGCAATCACAACACTCACAGCAATCTGAATATAATGAACACTGACTTCACTTTTACTACTACAACCACTTTAACAAATTAAGAACAATATCAATACCGAACCATAATGTATTGAATTGTATATCCAAAAAGAAATTGTTAATAGTAAAGAAGAGTTGTACTTAAGAGGTTGGAGAAATTAGTATGATCATCAATTTCACCTTGTGATTTATGATATTCCAAAATTACGAAAAAGAAATCAATTTGAAAAATTAAAAAATATTAAGACAAGAAAGATATTACATGTAAAATCATTAATCAACGTTTTCTATGAAGTACCATAATCTCTTTAAAACATGAATATTAAAGAGGATACACAAATTTAAATCCTCTAACATAATTTAAAGTCCATCACGTGAAAATTAAAGAATACAATTTGACTGAAACGGGTAATTATGAGGATGCAATATTAACAAGTACAATTTGCTCATGTCAATAGAATGAGTGAATGAATATATTTTTGATAGGTAAATAACATTTTAAATGTCTCATATACAACTTTAAAATAGTATCATAATAAATGAAAGTATGCTTATATTGTTCAGGTAAATTTCTCTGATATAATATAGTTTATTCTGTGCGATTGTAAATTGATATTATTAAAAAAAAAAAAAAAAAAAAAGAGATTCGAACTTCGACTTTCGTCTCACAGTGTTAGTCTAAATTCCTTTTTAGATAAGCTCATAGTAACTGCATCCATCATTTTGGGAGAAGTAGCTAGAAAGAACGCTCGCTCGTGTTTCTTCATTCAGCTCGCATACTCCGTCTTTGTAATTGATGGACTTGCAACCAACTTCATGAATGCATTCTGCGGCGCAACGCAGCTTGGTTCTCGCTGGCACTGTCTTAATCACGTGATCAGTTAGACAGTGGCCAATCAGAGGGCGTCCCTCGCTGTCCTTAGAAACTGAAAAGTAGCCGGCAGACTTGACGGGGGCCATCGGTTTAACTAGATTGTGAAGTGAAGATAGAGAAATAAATACCATAACAGATATAAATACATATAAAAACTACAGTTTACAACTAAATTATTCATACCGCTTGTAAACTTGATGTTTAAAAAGAGTGTTTTTCGTTACTCAAGAATGGAAGGTAAACTGGTATAGAGTATTTGTTTAAATACTTTAAGATGTAAGCTTTAATTCTAAATAAAGATAAATCAGGACAAATGAATTTTTAACATAAAAATTACTTAAAAAATTACAAAACATAGTAAGGTTATGAATAATTTATTTTTTACCTTCATACATACAGATACATAGCCTAATAACTATATAATCTTGACATATTTGAAAGACAATGTCATATTAATATCAGGCATAGGCATTGACAAAATAAACAGAACAAAATAATAAACAAAATAAATAAAAAAGGAAAATCGCGAATTTTCATATTTATTCTAAATTAATTTGTTGGGATGGGGGGGGGGGGTGGTGGGTAAAGTGTCAGCCATCTTGTTTGGTCTCAGGTCCTAACCATTAATGACTATCCCTTAACAAATCTAAGCTATAATGGCGAAGAATCTGAGGAATGAGGGATTATCCAACCGATGTGTATATATCCCCACTTCCCTGCAAAAATATTACAAATATTACGGACTTATCAAATTATTTTCACCCCTTACCATTATCATTGTTATCATTATTATTAATATTATTATTTTCATTTTTCTTTTACTCTTACTCTGACTAACTCTTACTCTGACTTTATTCTTATTTTTTTGTCTTATTCTCATTCTTTTCCTTTTTATTTTTCTTATGTCACTTTTATTCTTAGTGTTATTCGTATTGTAATTGTTACTGTTATTTTCATTATTCTTATTCTTATTCTTATTCGTATTCTTATTCTTATTTTTATTCTGATTCTGATTCTTATTATTATTATTAATCTAGGCCTTAAAGGTGTCCCATTTGCAGGCCAAAAATGAAAAGGTTTAATTCCAACAGCATTTGAAAGACAATACTAATTTAGAACTTCCCTAAAAAAAGGGGGGGGGGGGCTTGAAACTGTCTTTAAGTGGGAAAATAACGACTATTAGTTGTCGAATCGACTTAGGAGCTATAGAGCCAGTAAGTAATACTCTGATTTTTCAGACCATTGTACCGAATGGTCGTACGTTTTATGCTGCGCAAAGATTCAATCAGTTTAATTTTGGCCATTACAAGAAGTGCGTTATTGACGTAGACAAATGCTCATGTACCCTTTACAGCTCATTTATGTATGTTATTACCAAAGATGGAAAAAGCCAGTCAGTTACTCAATAGTGTCTGACAGTGAAGTCTAGCAAGTAAACGTGTTTCTTTGCATAATTTGAATATTAGGACACTGCTAATGTTTAAATTTCACAGATAGGAAATACAAGACATAATCATTATTCCTGCAAAGTTCTAGAAAAATTGATGTTGGCTGCAAAAGGGAAACTGTATCTTTAATGTTAATCTCATTCTCTTTCTTTTTCTTTTTCTTTTTCTTTTTCTTTTTCTTTTTCTCTTTCTTTTTCTTTTTCTTTTTCTTTTTCTTTTTCTTTTTCTTTTTCTTTTTCTTTTTCTTTTTCTTTTTCTTTTTCTTTATCTCAATCTTAATCTTATTCGTATTCGCATTCGTATTATTATCATTATTCTCATTATCTAATCCAAACAAAAATGATTAGTTTAAAATTAAGAGTAACATACTAAATGAATTACTAGAACTCCGTGCAAACGTATCAAAACGATATGCTTGCATTGGCGTTCGTGTTTCTACATGTCAAACGAAAGAGCCTCTCTCGGACTATCCAGAGCAATTTCTTAGAAGGCTTTAATTTCTAGGATAGTGGAGAAAGGTAGACCGAAAGAAAGGCCTAGCGCATTGTGATTTCGGAAAACGAAGAATTTAGTGACCTTGATGGGATGCTAGAGACCAGTGGTGGATCCAGGGGGCGGGAGCCCCTCCCCTGGGAAAAAATACAGTTAAAACACGTTAATTCTACCTTTTTTTGGAGATGGGCCCCCTCCCCTTGCGCTCAAGGGGGGGGGGGGGTGCGATTTTACACATTTTCGAGGCCAACAAAAATAATAATAATAAAATAGTGCTCACTATACCCCCTTCCCTTAATTTTGAATTCTTCTTAAACGATTTTTTTTTTCTTCTTCTTCTTATAACAAGAAAACATTCAATACCTACCTTCTTGTACGACGCTTCTAAGAGTAAAAGAACAGTCCCTGTTAGTCAGTCCGTTATTATCAGTCACAGTGTAGGTAACTATGATTGGATTGTCAACAGAGACTACGACTCCAGGCTGATGGTCAGAGGCAATGGATTGAATCCCAGCTGCATCAGTAGCTGTTGGTGGTGTCCATGTGAAGGAATTGGTAGTAGTGCCAACAGGAACAGTAAATGTTTGATCTGGGGGACAGGAGTGGACTTCTGGCGGTATGGTATCGGCTGAAAGATTAAAAAAAAAACAATAACAGAGAAGCTTTTTAATATGCTATCTATAGCTAACACCTGTTAATTGGCGTTTTGTTAATGATTTCTCTCGAAAAATATAAATTGGGTTTGATTCAAAGACTTTTAAGATATCATCAAACTTTAGCTCGTAAATACATTTACTTACTAAAACGTATAGAAATTGGGCAATATCATGACTTATTCGACTTTATTAAAACTGTTTATATGTGTTACTATAGTATATATAATTATGTATATATATATATATATATATATATATATATCTATATATATAAGCACATATTTTGTATAAATAAACTAAGACGGTTTTAAATAAACTGTTCATAGACGACATTTTGTATTTGCATTCAATTCATGGCAGTAAATGGAAAAAGCCCCAGTCGAAGTATTGGAATACAAGACTGTAAAATATAATGTAGGTCTATCTAGTATTAGAGCTTTAAAAACACTTTTTTCATCTTCCATCTGCGATTTTATATATATCCAAGGTACCCCAGAAAAATTCACTATAAATATGATTTTAGCATGTCAAGAAAATACATTTACAGGAGTTAAAATATCAAGTGAAACACTCAATATTTTCATTTTTTTTTGTTATGGTATGCTATCTTTGCAATAAAATTGGAAACAGTTTTGTATGGTATATATCTCACGATAACCTAACCATACCATCTTACCTGATTTTGCAGAATGTGTTGATATTGGAATTGTGCTCTCAAATGGTGTCGATGCAGCAGGAGTTGTTGGAGCTCTAATCAATAAAACTGCAAAATGGCAAATGTTAGATGTGGTGGAAAAAATCCTCTTCAAGTTCTTTGTTACCATATAATTGAAAAAAACTATGAGATTGGATATTCAAAAGAAAATAGGAACAGCAATAAAATTTGTGTTTTTTATTTTTTATTAAAGGTACATTGCATATTTTATGGAAAGCTAGCATGTACACAAACAATGCTTGGACTAGTGTTATACCATTTTAAAGATAATGTGTGATTTTAGAAGTGAAAAGTTATGTGAAAAGTCATTTAAAGCATTTGTTTGCGTTTTAAAAAAAAAAAAAAAAATATGATTGTCACTTTTGTTCAGAGGAAAGTTGGGCGGCTTCAGGGTACTCACGGGGCACCCATCGAATGGTGTAAATGCTTAAACGGTTCAGAGTGCCCATATTATTGCCCTGCCCTGCCCCCGAAATGAAACCGTAGCACCCTCAATGGCTGGACCCACCCTACAACGGATACGAAGAACATATATGTAATGTCAATTACTTACAAGATTTGTGTTACAAGAAATATATATAACATCAATTTCATCAAACATAAGTGATTTGTACAGGAAATGCCCAAGTCGGATTATTCTAATATTTAAAACACCGAATTTTCATTTATGATAATGATCTACATTCAACATTACTCAAAGAGATATGATATTTGATAGTAGAACTGCACTGTTTGCATAGGTAAATCACAGGCAATGTACAAAATTTGTCCTTATTAGCGCAAAACAGCTACTTGGGCGATAGTGGAAAGTCACTATTGGTCCTGAAAATATTGAAACTTACGGTTATAAATAGAGATTCTGGCTAGGCCCCCACACACAGTAGTGCTATCCCCCGCACACCGGTAGTTACAGTCATCATCTTCTAGCACTCCATATCGACTGTAGTTTGTACCAGCAACCCCACAGTGGCATTCTTCCGCAAACTCTAGCCCAGCGTAAGCAGAGTCAATGTCACTCAATCCTGTGCAGTAGTCAATGCACAGCTGGATTGTCATCACACTTGACGTTAATAGGCCATCTGACAGAACGCGATAATTTTTCTCATCTGTGAAGCATCCGATATACAGATCATCTACGATTATCAAATAAGAGAATAACAACTTGGTTCGTTAGTCATTATACGTAAAGGGTCTATCATTAATACTGTATGTTCATTTCTTTTCTGATATACATGCTTCGTGGGATTGTTTGTTTTGTTTGTATTCTCCTTGTTTTGTTTTGTTTTAAAGGGAAAAAAGCTACTTGAGCAGTATTATATGCAAACAGGTAAAACAAAAATGCATGACAACTTATACAAATTTAATGATAACAATCCCATATCACCAATTGCCAATATTTTTGTAGAATCGAATCAAACCAACGGACGATTTAAAGATAATTTAGCATAATGTTGGATAGTTTGGATGACGTAAACATTTTAAAATTAAATGTGGAATGTGCGTAAAAATGAACTTGTTCAGAATATACAAATATGGAAAAGCAACTACTAAACAGTGAAAAGCTATAGCAATACACAGTAATTAGAGAAATGATGCAAAGCCTTAGAATCGAAAAGTGTAATGAAACCTAAAAATAGTGGTGTATACAAAAATCAATCACCGTAATTGTTTCCACTGCCGATGATGATGGAGCCAAAATGAAGAAGACTAGGAGCATGTAGTTACAAGTCAGATCCATTTTTTTAAAAATCGATGAAATAATTCATAGAGGCAAATCAAAGGTTTCGACTTTCCTTGTCATTCAATGTATCACTGCTTGTGTTGAGTTGGCAGAAGTTTCCAATTTGTCCGCAGGTGAAGAGCAATGATTGTTGTCACACATATCATAAACATGTTTTTTCTCTTTATAGAATATGAGATATTTCCTTTCCCCGAAGATGAACATACATAAACTGTTAAACTCAAACTTATATCAGATAACGAAGTATTTGACAGCTGCCCAGTGATATACTTTACATGTTTGCCAAGTGTATTAATAAATTGAAACACTGTCAACCATGATAGAACTGTTAGCACAGCAATCGAATGAGTTTATGTCCACTGTATGTATCTGCTTGTAATTATACAATTGAACTTCCTCAAAGCACGCTTTCCTTTCTCAAGCATAACGTGAATGACTAAACGAGTGTATTTACTCTGTCTGCTTCTTCTGTGCCCTCGAAGAGTCAATTTCATAATGAATAGAATAATCATATGAAAAGAAACTTTGTATACAATCCGACTGTTATAATAGGCTAGCATATCACACTTTTTTCGGGCGTGTTGGGTTTATAAAAGGTACTGTGTCCAACCAAGGCATGTTTCTTGTCCCACCTTCTCGATCACACACATTAGTCGTGGTGTTTAGGAAATTGAGTCAACAACGAAATGTTTGTCAAATCGATCCTGATATCTTCCTGGACTACCCTGACAAAGACGCACTTAGAATCAAAGTTTTGTTAAGGTGTAAAAGAATGCCTTCCATTATTTAAAAATACACTTTAAGACGATATCGTATATGTGACATTATCCAAAGGAATAAAGGTAATACAAAGTTTTGTTAAGGGGTCATGGATTTGGTTCAAATGAACAAATTGGAAGCGTATGCGATCTTACAATATTCAGTGATCGTTATCGCGGTTGAAATCGAGTCTAAAGTTATGAAATTGTGAATAATAAACTCTTTGTGTTGTATAGCTTCCTCTCAAGGTTAAGATATTCATTAAGCTATGGTATTATTATTATTTATTAGTATTATTAATTCTCTCTCGTGTACAGGTGGACAAACCGGAACAGGTTGCATGCAGTGTGTGTGTCGGCGTGAAGGGGGTATGATGAGATGGGTGGGCAAAAGGGGGGGGGGTTAAGAGTTTGTGTGGTGTGAGTTGAGGGAACAGGTTGCATGCAGTGTGTGTTTGTATGTGTGTTTATGTGTGTGAAAGGTGGTGTGGGTGGGCTAGAGGGGAGGGGGGGGGGTGTGAGAGTGTTGTGATAGGATGGTAATATGTAACTTTAAACCTTCCTCTACTGTTATTTTGATTATACACTGTTACATGCAAGACTTTTTTTTTCCTTTTTTTTTCTCTATGTTCATTGATTGATGTAACTTATGAAATGTCTTGTATCAAAGATCTTGTTTTATATTGCTTATCTTGATAATTTCTTGTTATGTGAATTTCTTGTTATGTGAAATTATGAGGAAGGAAATAAAATATCATTTAAAACAAAAAAAATCTACACTTTAAACCTTCCTCTACTGTTATTTTGATTATACACTGTTACATGCAAGAATTTTTTTATTTTTTTTTCTATGTTCATTGATTGATGTAACTTATGAAGTGTCTTGTATCAAAGATCTTGTTTTATATTGCTTATTTTGATAATTTCTTGTTATGTGAATTTCTTGTTATGTGAAATTATGAGGAAGGAAATAAAATATCATTCAAAACAAAAATATGTAATCAATTTTTATTAACTAAAATCGACCGATAAGCTATTCCCGTTTGGAAATTATATATCACAACTACATATTCTGAGATTTTCAGGACTATGAAACATACATTTATAGCACTGTAATTTAATATATTAAAAATTACATAGGTGTGATAATCATTTGATACCTACACGCCAAAATAAAAGATAGTGTCAGTACAAGCTAATCATTGTTAAAGCTTTGCATTGTAAATGGGAACCATTGTTTGTATATAGTGTATAAACGTATGTTCTTATTAAATTAAAGTATTAAAGAAAATCTTGTTCACAAACTAACGCAACTATATCATTTTTCTGCGCAGTTAGACAGGATTCGGTGGAAGTTTGATTACAATATGCTATCATCCTTACATTATCAAATATAATTTTACCTAATTACTATGCAATACGAGACATTATTGTGGTACTTACATATACGCATGTCCTTTCATTTGTTGTTTATAATGTATGTAATTTGGTCTTTTTTTTATAGATATGTCTTTTTACGAAAAGCTTGTGGTTTAAAAACATGAAATCTCACATTAACAATTATATTCTTGATATTTTTTTTTCATCCGCGAATGATGCAGCATTTCACCACGCTTGTTGTGTATAATGTAAGTGTTTTAACCTCCTTTCTAGATATTATATTTTTCCTTTGAAAAGGCTGTCCTTAAAAAGCACGATTCAACTTGTATTTACATCTCACATTAACAATTGTATCCTTAATTGGGCAGCATTCTATCATGTGTAAAGTCTCATTTTCAGTAATACATATATGTTTCTTTTTTATACGTATTGACACATCCGTATTGCCCTTGCACAGATTATAAGGAAACCCTATATTTAGATTTTGTTCGTTAACCAATTTAAGGAAACCAATGCAACTTTTCGCCCTTACACAGGATGCAGTCAAGTTTTTGTTAAAACATGCAACATCCTTGCAATGATAATATATAATTATACCTTACTGTACAATACAAGGTATGATTACGGTACATACGCACATATTCTTTTAAGTTGAAGTCTATAATGTGAGTACTTTGATTTGTTTTTTTAGAGTATCTTGTACAAAAGGGTTGTCCTTTTAAAAACATGATTGTATTGTGCTATCTCACATTAACATCCGTATCCTTAACACTATTTCATCCGTGCATGATCCAGGTTTTAATCTAGTAAAAAGTCTATTTTTGTATTCAACTAATATATTTCACGATATACATATTTACACATCCCCTTCGCCCTTGCACCTTTTATACATAAACATCAAATTCTGATTATTTTTCTTAAATAGCTAAATTTACAAAGCCGATCAATTTTTCACTGGTAGACAGGCTCCGATGCATGTTTTGTCAGGGGATGCAATCATCCTTACTATGATAAAATATAATTCAACCTCCATGTGTTATACAAGTTATAGGCATCATAATCGTGTAATACAAGTTCATGCAAGCAGAGATATTTTTCTTTCTATAATAAAATATGTATCAATGAAAAAGTAGCACAATTCACCATAATATTGAACAAATCTGTATACATTTTAATTTATTTTCATTCATATAGACATCACTTTTCTTAATATTTTTACATATTTATTTATTAAAGTTTAAATCGCCTCTGATTCCCTAGCTAACGTTTTCTTTGTTGTAAATAATATATTTATATATATATATATATACGTATATATATATATTTATTTTTTGTGTAGATATATATTTAGGAAAGGGCCGTCAACATTATATCCTTTTCAATAAAGGACAGGTTTATACATTCCATATTTCCATCGCCAACAATATAATTGCTAAATATTTCAACCTAGCTTGTTATCTATCAAAGACATTCGCAAAGAAGAAGAAGAAGAAGATAATATGTTATTATGTATTTTTAACTCGTATTCATCTATCGTTATTAACCCAAAAGCAACATATAGTGTGTTTGCATTTGCGTGGATGTAGGCGGATTTGCATTTGAACGGACAAACATTTTTTATTTCAACAAAAGTAGTATTTCTTTATTGGTATTATTTTGTTTTTCTAAATTTAAAAAGAATTTAGACGGGTTTTCTCCAAACTCCATCCATTTAATCCGGGATCTACTCGCAATTCCTTCATTAGTTTTAAGACGGGATGCTTCCAGTTCTAATTTTAAATTATCAATTTCCTCTAATACAAAAGTCTTATCATCAGATATTATCAATTTTCTTTCTAACTCTTCAATTTTCTTTTCTAGATCTTTTTCCCTGTTCACATTTTGTTTTTTTGCAAAGGAGGCATATGATATTGCTTCCCCTCGTATAATCATCATTAAAGTTTCAAAAAATAACTGATCATTTATGCTAAATTCACATTCGCCCACTATGCAACCATTCTGGTCAAACTTTGCTTCGTCTTTAGCATAAAATAGAATAGTATCTTTTATCTTTTTCTTTATTTGCGAAACAAAATCTTCGTCTTTTAACAATGAATTATTAGATTTCCAAAAACCAGGTCCTCGTTTTATCTGATTCAAACTGAGACTTATACGAGTTAAAGAGTGATCTGTTCGGTAACCTGAAAGAATATCGACATTGTGCACTAATGAAAGAAGTTCTGAAGAAATCAAAAAGAAGTCTAATCTACTCTGTTTAAAAGGGGTTGGTTGCCGCCACGTTATAACGTCTTTTATCTGGAAATCTAATTCTCCAAGGATCACATAGATCTAACTCAGTCTTCATTTTATTTACTTGTTGTTTAGCTCGCGGGTTATTAACATGCAAATAGTTATATGTGTCAAGGGTTGAATCTTGTACTAAATTCGAGTCTCCACAGACAATAGCATGTGGATTTTCAAAATCTATTTTAATTTGTTGAAGATCTGCAAAAAATATTGGGTTATCTGTATTCGGGCCATACAGCGACGCGATAGTTATATTATATTCGTGCAAAGTTACATCTAAAACCACAAAGTTTCCTGTGATATCTACTTTAATTCTATTTATATTTACAGGAATAGTGTTCTTAAAAAGAATTGCTACTCCTCTTGAGTTGGACGTGTTGAAAGAGAAAAAACATTTACCGTCCCATTCCCTACGCATATCAGTCTCCATAGCTGGGATAAAATGTGTATCCTGAATACAACAAATATCATATTGTTTCGCTTTTAAGTAAAACAAAACATCTTGTCTTTTGCCACTATTTCCTAGGCCGCGACAATTCAAGGAAATAAACGTAACATTATCCTGCATCGTACGTAAGATAAGAGAATGAAAGAAAAAAAGAACTACCTGTGGAAGTTTTCATTTTATACACACAAACAGTAACACCACAAAAACAACTACACAACGACAAAAACATTACAATACACACAACACAAAACAACACGCACAAACGTGTGGACGCAACGCACCGCATCAGAGCTGACTGACGACCAGCTGTGAACAGCCAATAACCCCCAAAATTCCGGATCAATGTATGGAGATCTATTCGAAAAATCTATGCCCCAAACCCTTCTGCAAACCTTTACTGCATATAAACTATATATCCTATAATAAAAGGCATATCTGGGTCTTGATCTAATCAAATTCAGCTTTCTTTAATATCATTAGTTGCAAAAGTAGACTGAATGGTGGTTATTCATGAGTGTAACTCTGCATCTTGACACGAAGACCTGAATAACAAGTCAAATACATTTTTCATTATAACTATCCCTGTCTACTAACATAAACCAAGACAGGTATACATTATAACGTAACAGAGATTTCTAGCAAATTCAGAAGAACATGCAGGTCATTATCTCATCTAATCCAACCATGACTTTGCTCATGTATTGGGTTAAATCAAAGTAAAAAAATGGAAAGACATTCACCCATTACCAATCTTGAATCCTGAAACACTCCCTATATAATGTGTGCATATAGTATACAATACATGGAACTTCTCAACAATTCAGAACAGGTGGTAAGGTAGTTAGGAAACCAAAATGTCACACGAGTAATGTAACCACTTCAAATGAATACTCTTTTCACTGCATAGTGATAACCATTATACTTCTCTATGGCCGTGTTTATGCTTCACTTTTTCTGGCCAGAATCAGGCATCTGTTACGCGTTTAGTTTAAAACACGGTTGCGTCCATGCTCACTTTTGTAGAATCACCGAAAAACGACGATCACATTTTGTAAACGCGTTTAAATGGGGTCAACGCACTGACCTCTAGTGGTTTTACGTAGCATGCACAGTGAAGGTTTGCGAATCCAGCTGGAAGACCAATTAAGGCCACACACGGAGAATTGCCTGGAGGAGCCAGAGAAGTGAGCATGAACAGTACACCGTGGAACTGCGATTACGATGAGCGTTTACGATGAGCGTTACAAATCGCTCATTCTGCCTTCAAAATTTAAGCTTAAACGCACCCAGATCGCACAATGCTGTGACCATCGGCATACACGTGTAGTTATTTCACCAATCGACACAAATCAATACGGTAATCTTTTGTTTCAAGTATGTTGTGACCAAATAAGTCACAGGTTTTTCAATAACCTAACTTGGTGATGGTCAGATTCCTGTTTAGCCGTTTCTTGTTACAAAGGAAAATATAAACATTTCATACCCGTCTTGGGTTACCCTTTTTTTTTTAAAACTCAACTATTCTTACAAGAGACTACTTTGTCTTCAATACAGATAACATGTAAGAACTGATTTGAATAAATAAAACTAGGTATTTTTTAAAATCCAATTTAATAACATTGTACCAACACAAAAGAAAGAAACAGAAATTGTTGTTCTCCAGATTTTCTTTCTCGCCCAGTGATAAAACTTTCGTTTAGATAGTAATAAACTCAAATACTTCCAATCTTGAATCCACGAACATATATGAAAATTATCCGTATATGAACTTTTCGAATTTCAAGACAAGTGATCAGGGAGTATAAGGGTAACAAAGCTTATATCGCCTGAGTTATTAATAATACTAGTAATAAGGTAAAAGGTACAATCCAACTTTGAAAATACATGTTCCAAAATCTGTTTCAAAATTTGTGGGCAGCAACATCATAATTTATGGATGGTAAAAATCTCCTAAAGTTCGTCATCACTTAGATTGATAGGCCTATATTTTTAACGATATTACAGTTATTCTTATCGAAGAAAAAAATGATTAAATCATCATGTTTAATCCAAATTTACCCTACGATATATTTTTTTATTTTACTTCCAATTTCTTGGAAGTCGAAATATGGGTTTAATTTATTATTTCTCATATTATACTGTCAGGGAGGTATATTCCTACACCCTCAGAAAACCACGTCAAAACGATAAACAGTGCATTTATGGGTGAAAATAGTATTTACCTGTGCGTTGAATGGTTGAAGAAACAAGCAAAATGATAAGAAAGACCAACATTCTTGGATCACACGACGTCATACTTATCGAAATGACACCTAAATTAGAGGAACAAAGTATGTTGGAAAGCCACCGATCCCAAATGAAACAAGATCTGATCTGATACTCTCGATATGCGTCAAATATATAGCCAATTTCAAACGTCAAATATATGTACTAATTGTGATACTTCGACATTTGCCAAATATGAAGGAAAAAACATCATTAAAACTGCATCCGTGTCATGCCTGGATACGGAGAAAAACACTATTCCCAATCCAGGGCGGTTAAAGAAGAAGTCGCGTTTTGGATAAAGAGAAGTTTAGCATTCTCTTTGTTCACTGCTTCAGAGCCGCTAGGTTGTGGAACAGTTTTCTTCTGTACCTTCATCCTTTGTGGTCTGCTATCCACTTTCAAGGCCCAGTTCAAGACAAACCTATTCTACACGGCTTATAATTAGCCACTACTCCAGTCTTCCCAAGGTGAATCATGATATACATTTGAGCCTTTGATTAGGCAACTAGTTATTGTCGCTCTACAAAATCCAAGATTGGTTTGGATTCGATTGAAACGTAGAAGCATATCACTGTAGTAAAGTCAAATTTTAGGACTAGAGTGTACTCTTGTAATGCCCTCATAAACTTTGGGCCAATTATAATGCCCAATGAATGTGTAGTCCCATAGTAGTGATGAGCAGTGCTTGTCCATTGCTTTCATTGTGTTTGTAAATGATAGAAATTTTGAGTAAATCTGTCACCATTTTGACGATTCTTCAACCTCACAATACACAATCATTCTAATTCTTTACGTAATCATTACATAAAAGCTGCTCGAAAGGTTTTTTTCACGGATACACTTATATGCCCAGAACTCAACTTTACCTTTAAATTGTACGAACAGAATTGAGGTCATTGGACCATGGACCTATGATTGGACCGAGCGATCCGAACACGAATAAGCGTAGGATACGCGTTTGCAAATATTTTAATATGTGTTACGGTCTTATTTTGATGTCGTGCTACTCATTAATTTTTTTCTATTACCAAAATTGATAGGATTGTGCGAAGCTGCATGTTTTATGGCTCTAGAACGACATTACCATGATTAAAATGGTAATGAAATCTAAAGCGTTCTATCGATCCAATTCAAAAAGTCTTTGGAAAACTATCGTAAGGTTTCTGCCGAATGAAATTAGTGTTTGGCGTTTGTTAATGTCATCATATTGATCGTGAAGTATATATAAAGGCAGAGGCGGCGAAGCCCCCTTTACTTCAGATAAGTGCCCCTTTTTATTTCTAATAGGTGCCTGTTCCACACTCTCATAAGTGCCCCTTACCGCATACGATAAGTGCCCCTTCACCTCTTATAAGTGCCTCTTTTCATTTCCGGTTAGTGCCCTTTTTTATTTTGACACGTGCCCCTATCCTTTCTAATTAGCGCAATATCCTTTTGATGATTGCCCCTTTTCCATTCTCATAACTGCCTTTTCTGGTGAGTGCCCCTTATCAGGTGCGAGTAGTGCCCCATTTTCACCTCTGATAATTCAGACTTTGGATAATTATGTGCCCCTTTTCCTTTCACCATAAAATGTGCTCCTAATTAAAAGCGAGTATGAGCAACTTTTTCATCAATTGTACCAAAGGTTCGCTAGCATTTTAAGTTAATAAAAATGTTGTTTCTTATTAATGATGTTTTTTTAGTCTTTCATGATAAGGAATATTTTTTCCTCTTCATAAGATGCAATTGTTCACACTGCGACCTCACAAATCTTAACTTTTTTGCTCCATTGCTCGCACATGACATCAATATTCAGACCATCACACCAAACTGCAAAGAATGATGCTTAAGCAGTATATCTTGGAACATGTAAAGAGAGAAACAAACAATGAAATTATCCCTGATAATCCAATCACAATGAAGTCCTATAAAATGTCTACAAAATTGATATTTTCGCGACTGAGTTTGCCCATTTTTAATCGCCCTTTTGTGGTGCCCCCCCCCCTCCATTTTGAAAGACGCTCTGCCGCCCCTGTATATAGACTACCTCTAAAACGGTTTTAAAGAGTCAAATTGTAAATGAATGTTATTCTTTTTATCAAATGATAATCAAACTATTACAAAAATAGCACATAATTAACCCCGTTTTGGATTCATACACTGGATCTCTGCATTAACTGAAGCGATAAATGAGGTGACAATTAAATAATATGGCAATTTTATGGACCAGTTTCGTTTCGAATTGGGCAGTTTCTTTCTGACAAGTTAATGTTCAGTTGGATCATATTCAAAATCGATACATGGCGTTTCATATTAATGTGATTTTATTAAACCAAAGAAAGGAAATGTGACAGCGAGAGGGAGAGTTGAAGAGAAAGAGAGAGAGAGAGAGAGCGAGAGAGAGAGAAAGAGAGAGAGAGGGAGAGAAAGAGAAAGGGGGTGGGGCGAAACGTCTCTCTAAAGTTATACTTACATTTAGCCGCATGTATTTATTTCAAAATCGATTTGAGTTGCAAGGCATATTAAATTTGAAAATTTGAATCAGAAATATAATATTCAAATTTGTAAAGGGAATGTCAAACTTAAAAACGTTAAATGTTTAACGCATCTTAGAGGGTTCAAGAGAGAATTCGTAAATTACGGAATCAACTGTACTACTTCTTCTATTATCATTTTAATGATAATGATAATAATAATAATAATAATCATCATCATAATTATTATTTCTATAATCATTAATAATATTATGTACATTATTATAACCAGTATTGTTATTAGTATTATTGTTATCATTTAATATGATTATTGTTGTTGTTATTATTTATTAACATCATTATCATCTGTTGATGGGTTCATGTAGTATTTAACTGATCAGTAAGTGTTTGAGAATTGATACTAATATTTGGTAGGCGAGAATATGCAAATGACTTCAAACTGCACACACACCAGACATAAGACGCAAATACAACCAAATTATTCGAGAACATCTCTTATATTTGGTCTGTTTTCACAATTCTTCCATGATAAATTTGAATACAACACGCGTTACTTTCTGAACAAACTCTTCGACAGTACAATCCAATAAAATAATTCAACGGTGGCAGCAACTCAATGTTATAATATTTGTTAACGTTATACAAGCTATACATATAGGACCAAGCAATTTTACAAGCATATTTTGTACATATATTTTGATAGTTTTAAAAATCTGACAATATTTACAATAATATCCCAACGTTTTCAAAACGAGCAATTGTCATGACAAAAGTATTACAATGCAAATCAATTTCATCCAATCAATAACGAGCTTATTATATTCATAAATATTCATATGTCCTCGGAATACTAATTTTGAATTAATTTCTTTTCAGGTGTTAATTATATGAATTATTCTGAGTTATTTCATGAGCCATGCATTTAAACTATCGAGATATTCACTCACATTGTCCGTCGCGGTTCTCAATCAATTTCTTGTAGCAACACAGATTTTGTGCCGAATGCAGAACATTTATGAACATTCGGAAACTTGGCTCACATTGTCCTATATATAGTCAAATCTTTATGAGTTTGCTTTCAACATTACAGAATAATAATGACAACAATCTAGTTCTTATAGCACCTGTGAAGAAAAAAAAATTGATTTGCGGCTGGATTGGTAAGGGTATTACTAGGGGCGTTGTTAGACTATTTTAGAAAAAAAGGGGGGGGGGGGACGGCGTCTGAAAATCTATGTTGAAAAGTTTGTCCTGAAGAAATGGAGTCTACGCAGGAAAATGGGGAAAATGTGATCAAATTATTACTAAAAATGCACATTTTGGGGGCATGCCCCAGACAAACCTGACCAGTGGACCAACTCGCATCCCTGATATTCATTTCGGAAATGACTTTAAAGTTGATGATATTTTGCTTTTCTTGTTCAAATTGGAAAATTACTTCCAATTTATGTTAGTACTGTTTTCCTTATTTTTCCATTCTTTTTATATTGTTTCCCTTTTCTCATATTTAGGGGGTCATTTTCTATATCCATAGTTTAAAATAATTATAAGTCTCCGTCGGTGAGACATCCTCTTACTGTTGAGGTGGATGGTTGCTGTAATGTTTTCAGTTACAATTCTCCACACACATAATAATTTCTGTCTCGACTTGCCACAAACTGATTAAATAGATCATCGCAACTCTTTATGAATACCAGTCTGCATAATTGCCTTAATTTTGCGAAGTGTCCCTGTGGATGTTATGGTATGGACATTTTTCAGTTTTCAATTTCATTTACGAATAATTTATTTAATCAATTTGATCACTTTCTATATTTGCCTGAAAAATAGACATGTCGTTATAACCTATTTAGGACAAGGTTCTTCATTTGTTATGGTTTTGCTTATCATTATCATTTTGTATTTACAGGCACATAGAAATATATTCCAGATACAGGACGCAGGCGCGGATCCAGGATTTCTTGGGGGGGGGGGGGGTCAAATTTGAAATCATGCGAGCCAAATATTGGTACGTAATGGGGACCAGCAGTGGCGTAATGAGCAAAAACGTTGGAGGAGGGAGACAAAAAATCTGCATCACCCCACTCTTATATGCAGGCCCCGCTAAACGTTTTTCAAATTGGATGGGGGAAGGCTAAAGTATTTACGATCAGGGAGAGCGTAGCGTGAATTGGCGTGGGGTCTAGGGGCAAAGCCCCGGTGGGGTTCCAGGAGCGGAGCCCCCAGAAGCTCAGGGGGTAGGGGCATATTGTGATACCTTATTCATGACACTGGCATGTCACTTATTGGCGTGGGGTCCGGGGGGCGGAGCCCCCTTAAAGCTCAAAGGTTTTATGCTTCAAATTACAGTCAGATGAGCATCTAGGAGCCCGCCGTAGGGCCCTAGGTGGGTTCAGGGGCAGAACCCCGGAAGCTCAGGAGTTTTAGGCATTTAATTACGGTCAGATGAGCATATTTTGATACCTCATTTGCGATACTGTCAGGTCACTAATTGGCGTGAGGTCCCTGGGGCGGAGCCCCCTTGAAGCTCAAGGGTTTTAGGCATTTAATTACGGTCAGATGAGTATCCAGGGGGCCCGCCTTAGGACCCTTTATTGGGTCCAGGGGGCAAAGCCCCCGAAGGCTCAGGGGTTTTAGGCGTGTAATTGTATACGGTCAGATGAGCATTTGTTTGATACGTTATTTGTGACACTGTCAGGTCCCTAATTGGCGTTGTGTCCAGGGGGCGGAGCCCTCTTGAAGCTCAAGGGTCTAAGGCTTTAAATTACGGTCAGATGAGTATCCAGAGGCACGCCTTAGGTGACCTCGGTGGAATCCAGGGGATAGAGCCATCGGAATCCCAGGGGTTTCAGGCATTTAAGCACGGTCAGATGAGCATAATTTGATACCTCATTATTTTGTGACACTCACATTTTATGTCATTTCAGCAACATTTGTAAATCACCGGTATTTAATTAGAAATAAACCACGTTTGAATTGTATTTGGGGGGCAACTGCCCACATGCCCCCCCCCCCCCCCCATCTACACCTTGTTGGCAGGAAAAATCGCAACTTATCTCCCCTACCATTCTTCTTTCTCTTTTTTTCCCTTTCCCTTTCTCTCCTCTTTCCCTTTTTTTCTTTCCCTTTCCTTCCTTCTCTCTTATTTTTTATGAGGGGGGAGGCAAGGCCCTTTCATCCTCCTACCTCCTTCCTTTTCCACCCTTTATTTCTCTTCTTCCATTTCTTTCTTCCTCTTTCTCTCCTCTTTCCATCTCCCTCTCTCTCTCTCTCTCTCTCGCCTGGATCCGCGCCTAGCCTAACAGGACGTTAGTGTTACGGCAGGGATTCGAATCCCGTACCTTGTGGTTCAGAGTCCTGAGACTTACCTGCTTAACATCTAAATGTAATAACACAATCGAAATAATAACATCTCGTGTCCAACGGGCGTATAAGCATTGTGATTCATTTAGACATTTAGTTATTGTCACGTGTATTCATCCTCTTAATAACAAAGAGACACCTATTTTCCTCCAATTAAAATCCACGGAAATTATTTTGCCGGTAGTATATGCATTGGTTTATTAAGCAAACAAACAAACATCGCATAATCAGGATAACGCTGAGTTGGTAGCTATATAGATCTGGGAACTCACAAACCATTAATATTAAGCCTTGCAAATGATGTAAACAAGTTTTTTTTTTTTTTTAACACCGCACACAAAATATGGATAAACAAACACAGCATAGATAACGGTAAGTTGGTAGCTGCAAAGGTTTAGCAACTCATAAACCATCTATACCTATTATAGTGCGACAGGGATTCGAATCCCGTACCTTGTGGTTCACAGTCCACTTAACCCCATGCAGGTAATAATACAATCGAAATGACACCTCGTGTTCAACGGGCGCATATACATTGTATAATAATAATAATAAATAATATAGAGTATTTGTAATGCGCCAACTCCACATGACTAATGTGTTCGAAGCGCATGGAGAAAAAAACTAGTACACACAAAATGCATTGTATATGCATTGTGATCCCTTTGACATTTAGATATTTTCACGTGACTTCATCCTCTGAATAACAAAGCGACACTTTTTTCCCTTACATTTAAGTCCGCATAAATTATATTATACATATTTATAGCCTAAATTGGTTTATTAAGCCTTGCAAATGATGCAAACGAGTATTTTAATAAAAATTAAAAAACGCACACGACTAGATAAGCAAACACAGCATAACAAGGATAACGGTGAGTTGTAGCTACAAAGGTCTGGGAAATCATAAACCATTATGACTGATAAAAATACATATTATACTGCGTCAGGGATTCGAACCCCTTTCATTGTGGCTCACAGTCCACTTAACCCCATGCATGTAATAATACAATCGAAATGACACCTCGTGTTCAACGGGCGTATATACATTGTATATGCATTGTCATCCCTTTGACATTTAGATATTTTCACGTGACTTCATCCTCTGAATAACAAAGCGATACTTTTTTCCCTTACATTTAAGTCCGCATAAATTATATATCATACATAATATTTATAGCCTAAATCGGTTTATTAAGTCTTGCAAATGATGCAAACGAGTATTTTAATAAAAATAAAAAAACGCACACGACTAGATAAGCAAACCTTAGCATAACCAGGATAACTGTGAGTTGTAGCTACACAGGTCTGGGAACTCATTAACCATTTTGATTGATAACAATACTTATAGAAGTTTTTTTATGATTTAGGATGTTTTCAAACACTCACAGCAATCACAGCAATCACAGCAATCACAGCAATCTGAATATAATGAACACTGACTTCACTTTTACTACTACAACAACATCAACAAATCAAGAACAATATCAATATCAAACACATAGCATAATCAGGATAACGCTGAGTTGGTAGCTATATAGATCTGGGAACTCACAAACCATTAATATTAAGCCTTGCAAATGATGTAAACAATTTTTTTTTTTAACACCGCACACAAAATATGGATAAACAAACACAGCATAGATAACGGTGAGTTGGTAGCTACAAAGGTCTGGCATCTCATAAACCATCTACCTATTTATAGTGCGTCAGGGATTCGAATCCTGTACCTTGTGGTTCACAGTCCACTTAACCCCATGCATGCATGTAACTATACAATCGAAATGACACCATGTGTTCAACGGGCGTATATAACTTATAAGCATTGTGATCCCATTTTACATTTTAGATATTGTCACGTGTCTTCATCCACTCAATAATAAAGGGCCACTTATTTCACTCACACATAAGTCCGCATAACTTATTTTGTATATAGCCTAAATTAGTTTATAAAGCCTTGCAAATGATGCAAACGAGTCTCCAATATAGAACAAAACAAAAAAGGCAGACTAATAGATAAGCAAACACAATATAATCAGGATAACGGTGAGTTGGTAGCTACAAAGGCCTACCAACTCATAAACCATCATGACTGATGAAAATACATATCATACTGCGTCAGGGATTCGAACCCCTTTCATTGTGGCTCACAGTCCACTTAACCCCATGCAGGTAATAATACAATCGAAATGACACCTCGTGCGCTTATACATTGTATAATAATAATAATAATAAATAATATAGAGGATTTGTAATGCGCCAATTCCACATGACTAATGTGTTTGAGGCACATGGAGAAGAAAAACTATAAGTACACAAAAAATGCATTGTATATGCATTGTGATCCATTTTGACATTTAGATATTTTCCCGTGACTTCATCCTCTGAATAACAAAGCGACACTCTTGTCTCTTTCCCTTACATTTAAGTCCGCATAAATTATATATTATACATATTTATAGCCTAAATTGGTTTATTAAGCCTTGCAAATAATGCAGACGAGTATTTTAATACAAATTAAAAAACGCACACGACTAGGTAAGCAAACCTTAGCATAACCAGGATAACGGTGAGTTGTAGCTCCAAAGGTCTGGGAACTCATTAACCATTTTGATTGATAACAATACTTATAGAAGTTTTTTGATGATTTAGGATGTTTTCAAACACTCACAGCAATCACAGCAATCACAACACTCACAGCAATCTGAATATAATGAACACTGACCTCACTTTTACTACTACAACAGCATCAACAAATCAAGTACAATATCAATACCAAAACATAATGTATTGAATTGTATATCCAAAAAGAAATT
This sequence comes from Strongylocentrotus droebachiensis, assembly GCA_035222895.1. Classification (NCBI taxonomy): domain Eukaryota; kingdom Metazoa; phylum Echinodermata; class Echinoidea; order Camarodonta; family Strongylocentrotidae; genus Strongylocentrotus; species Strongylocentrotus droebachiensis. Next base: position 34,596 of record JAVYIG010000081.1, read on the forward strand.
GTTAATAGTAAAGAAGAGTTGTACTTAAGAGGTTGGAGAAATTAGTATGATCATCAATTTCACCTTATGATTTATGATATTCCAAAATTACGAGAAAGAAATCAATTTGAAAAATTAATCATATTTAGACGAGAAAGATATTACAAGTAAATTCATTGTTCAACATTTTCTATAAAGTACCATGGACTCATTAAAATGTGAATCTAAAAGAGGACAAGCAATTCAAATCCTCTAACATAATTTAAAGTCGATCACGTGAAAGTTTAATAATAAATTTTGACCGAAACGGGAAAATTATGAGGCAGCGATATTAACAAGTAAAATTTGCTTACGGCAATAGGATGACTGAATTGGTAAACTTGTAATAAGTACATTACATTTCCATGTTTTAAATACAACTTTCAAAATAGTATCACAAGAAATGAAAGTAGGCTTAATTTGCTTAGGCAAATTTCTACAATATAAGCGTTTTAATTCTTAAAATAGTCTCATAAAAGCAAAACAAAAAATAAACGAAAGAGATTAGAACTCCGACTTCGTCACACAGTGCTAGCTCTCTATTTCTTTTCAGATCAACTCATAGTAACTCCATCCATCATTTTGGGAGAAGTAGCTAGAAAGAACGCTCGCTCTTGTTTCTTCATTCAGCTCGCATACTCCGTCTTTGTAATTGATGGACTTGCAACCAACTTCATGAATGCATTCTGCGGCGCAACGCAGCTTGGTTCTCGCTGGCACTGTCTTCATCACGTGATCAGTTAGACAGTGGCCAATCAGAGGGCGTCCCTCGTTGTCCTTAGCAACGGAGAAGAAGCCTGCAGATTTGGTGGGGGTCTTCTTCGGTTTAACTTGATTGTGAAGTGAAGATAGAGAAATAAACGACCATAACAGATATAAATATCGAAAATAATATCGCTAGTGATATTCGTTTGTCTCGCAATGTGGTCAATAAGGAATGTAAAAGATCACGACGTTTCGTATGCTACTGCAATACTTCGTCAGGTGATAAAAACTGTTGTAAGCAAGGGTCTTTTATACTGTACGGGAGGACCGTAAAGCGGTCTAAAATTCGATCGATAATTGGAACAATAACGCCCAATGCCTATTGGTCGACGCACACGGTGATCGACCAATCACCAAGGCCGATATAAATACATATAAAAACTACAGTTTACAACTAAATTATTCATACCGCTTGTAAACTTGATGTTTAAAAAAAGTGTTTTTCGTTACTCAAGAATGGAAGGTAAACTGGTATAGGGTATGTGTTTAAATGCTTTAAGATGTAAGCTTTAATTCTGAATAAAGATAAATCAGGACAAATTAATTTTTAACATAAAAATTACTTTAAAAATTACAAAACTTAGTAAGGGTATGAATAATTTATTTGCTAACTTCATACATACAGATACATAGCCTAATAACTATATCATATTGACATATTTGAAAGACGATGTCATATTAATATCAGGCATAGGCATTGACAAAATAAACAGAACAAAATAATTAAAAAAAAAAAAAAAAGGAAAATCGCGAATTTTCATATTTATTCTAAATTAATTTGTTGGGATGGGGGGGGGGGGGGTGGGTAAAGTGTCAGCCATCTTGTTTGGTCTCAGATCCTAACCATTAATGACTATCCCTTAACAAATCTAAGCTATAATGGCGAAGAATCTGGGGAATGAGGGATTATCCAACCGATGTGTATATATCCCCACTTCCCTGCAAAAATATTACAAATATTACGGACTTATCAAATTATTTTCACCCCTTACCATTATCATTGTTATCATTATTATTAATATTATTATTTTCATTTTTCTTTTACTCTTACTCTGACTAACTCTTACTCTGACTTCATTCTTTTTTTTTTTCTTATTCTCATTCTTTTCCTTTCTTTTTTTTCTTATGTCACTTTTATTCTTAGTATTATTCGTATTGTAATTGTTATTGTTACTGTTATTTTCATTCTTATTCTTATTCTTATTCTTATTCTTATTCTTATTCGTATTCTTATTCTTATTTTTATTCTGATTCTGATTCTTATTATTATTATTAATCTGTCCCATTTGCAGGCCAAAAAATGAAAAGGTTTAATTCCAACGGCATTTGAAAGACAATACTAATTTAGAACTTCCCTAAAAAAAGGGGGGGGGGCTTGAAACTGTCTTTCAGTGGGAAAATAACGACTATTAGTTGTCGAATCGACTTAGGAGCTATAGAGCCAGTAAGTAATAGTCTGATTTTTCAGACCATTGTACCGAATGGTCGTACGTTTTATGCTGCGCAAAGATTCAATCAGTTTAATTTTGGCCATTACAAGAAGTGCGTTATTGACGTAGACAAATGCTCATGTCCCCTTTACAGCTCATTTATGTATGTTATTACCAAAGATGGAAAAAGCCAGTCAGTCACTCAATAGTGTCTGACAGTGAAGTCTAGCAAGTAAACGTGTTTCTTTGCATAATTTGAATATTAGGACACTGCTAATGTTTAAATTTCACAGATAGGAAATACAAGACATAATCATTATTCCTGCAAAGTTCTACAAAATTTGATGTTGGCTGCAAAAGGGACACTGTATCTTTAATGTTAATCTTATTCTTTTTCTTTTTCTTTTTCTTTTTCTTTTTCTTTTTCTTTTTCTTTTTCTTTTTCTTTTTCTTTTTCTTTTTCTTTTTCTTTTTCTTTTTCTTAATCTCAATGTTAATCTTATTCGCATTCGCATTCGTATTCTTATCATTATTCTCATTATCTAATCCAAACAAAAATGATTAGTTTAAAATAAAGAGTAACATACTAAATGAATTACTAGAACTCCGTGCAAACGTATCAAAACGATATGCTTGCATTGACGTTCGTGTTTCTCCATGTCAAACGAAAGAGCCTCTCTCGGACTATCCAGAGCAATTTGTTAGAAGGCTTTAATTTCTAGGATAGTGGAGATAGGTAGACCGAAAGAAAGGCCTAGCGCATTGTGATTTCGGAAAACGAAGAATTCAGTGACCTTGATGTGATGGGATGCTAGAGACCAGTGGTGGATCCAGGGGGCGGCCCCCCCCCCCCCCCCCCTGGGAAAAAATACAGTTAAAACACGTAAACTCTACCTTTTTTTGGTGATGGGCCCCCTCTCCTTGCGCTCAAGGGGGGGGGGGGTGTGCGATTTTACAAATTTTCGAGGGCCAAAAAAAAAAATAATAATAATGCTCACTATACCCCCCCCCCCCCCCTCCCTTAATTTTGAATTCTTCTTAAACGAATTATTTGTTTTTCTTTCTTTTTCTTCTTATAACAAGAAAACATTCAATACCTACCTTCTTGTACGACGCTTCTAAGAGTAAAAGAACAGTCCCTGTTAGTCAGTCCGTTATTATCAGTCACAGTGTAGGTAACTGTGATTGGATTGTCAACATAGACTACGACTCCAGGCTGATGGTCAGAGGCAATGGATTGAATCCCAGCTGCATCAGTAGCTGTTGGTGGTGTCCAAGTGAAGGAATGGGTTGTAGTGCCAACAGGAACAGTGAATGTCTGGTCTGAGGGACATGCACTGACAACTGGAGGGTTTGTATCCTCTGAAATACCAAGATTATGCAAGAAAAACATTTATATCGGTGTGAAGATTTTGCTTTTCACCCTAACATTGATGAAAATATAAAGTTCCATTTTGAATATGGTTCTTTTTTTTTTCTTTCTTATTCCAATAAAACATTCCATGCCTACCTTCTTGTACGACGCTTAGAGTAAAAGAACAGTCCCTGTTAGTCAGTCCGTTATTATCAGTCACAGTGTACGTAACTGTGATTGGATTGTCAACAGAGATTAGGACTCCAGGCTGATGGTCAGAGGCAATGGATTGAATCCCAGCTGCATCAGTAGCTGTTGGTGGTGTCCATGTGAAGGAATGGGTAGTAGTAGTGCCAGCAGGAATAGCGAATGTCTGGTCTGAGGGACATGCACTGATAACTGGAGAGTTTGTATCCTCTGAAATACAAAGATTATGCAAGAAAAACATTTATTTCTGTGTGAAGATTTTGCTTTTCACCCTAACATCAATTATAATAAAATTTCATTTCTAAATATAATTCTTTTGAAAATGTTCATGACCAAAATCATGTCCTTTTTCTAATTCCAAGAAACATTCAATACCTACCTTCCTGTACGACGCTTAGATTAAAAGAACAGTCTGTGTTTGTCAGTCCATTATTATCAGTCACATTGAAGGTAACTGTGATTGGATTGTCAACAGAGACTACGACTCCAGGCGGATGGTCAGAGACAATGGATTGAATCCCAGCTGCATCAGTGGCTGTTGGTGGTGTCCATGTGAAGGAATGGGTAGTAGTGCCAACAGGAACAGTGAACGTCTGGTCTGAGGGACATGCACTGACAACTGGAGGGTTCGTATCCTCTGAAATACCAAGATTATGCAAAAAAACATTTATTTCTGTGTGAGGATTCTGCTTTTCACCCTAACATTGATGAAAATATAAAGTTCCATTTTTAAATATAATTCTTTTGAAATCTTTATGACTAAAATCATGCTCTTTTTCTAATTCCAAGAAACAGTCAATACCTATACCTTCTTGTACGACGCTTAGAGTAAAAGAGCAGTTTGTGTTTGTCAGTCCATTATTATCAGTCACATTGTAGGTAACTGTGATTGGATTGTCAACAGAGACAACGACTCCAGGCGGATGGTCAGAGACGATGGATTGAATCCCAGCTGCATCAGTAGCTGTTGGTGGTGTCCATGTGAAGAAATGGGTAGTAGTGCCAACAGGAACAGTGAACGTCTGGTCTGAGGGACATGCACTGACAACTGGAGGGTTCGTATCCTCTGAAATACCAAGATTATGCAAAAAAAAACATTTATTTCTGTGTGAGGATTCTGCTTTTCACCCTAACATTGATGAAAATATAAAGTTCCATTTTTAAATATAATTCTTTTGAAATCTTTATGACTAAAATCATGCTCTTTTTCTAATTCCAAGAAACAGTCAATACCTATACCTTCTTGTACGACGCTTAGAGTAAAAGAGCAGTTTGTGTTTGTCAGTCCATTATTATCAGTCACATTGTAGGTAACTGTGATTGGGTTGTCAACAGAAACAACGACTCCAGGCGGATGGTCAGAGACAATGGATTGAATCCCAGCTGCATCAGTAGCTGTTGGTGGTGTCCATGTGAAGGAATGGGTAGTAGTGCCAGCAGGAATAGCGAATGTCTGGTCTGAGGGACATGCACTGACAACTGGAGGGTTCGTATCCTCTGAAATACCAAGATTATGCAAGAAAAACATTTATTTCTGTGTGAGGATTCTGCTTTTCACCCTAACATTGTTGAAAATATAAAGTTCCATTTTGAATAAAGTTCTATTTTTTTTCTTCTTTTCTTATTCCAATAAAACATTCAATACCTACCTTCTTGTACGACGCTTAGAGTAAAAGAACAGTTTGTGTTAGTCAGTCCATTATTATCAGTCACAGTGTAGGTAACTGTGATTGGATTGTCAACAGAGACTTCAAATCCACGCTGACGGTCAGAGACAATGGATTGAATCCCATCTGCATCAGTGGCTGTTGGTGGTGTCCATGTAAAGGAATGGGTAGTAGTGCCAACAGGAGCTGTGAATGTCTGGTCTGGGGGACAGGAGTGGACTTCTGGCGGTAACATGGCATTGGCTGAAAGATTAAAAAACAATAACAGAGAAACTTTTTTATTTGCTATCCATAGCTAACACTTGTTAATTGACGTTTTGTTATAATTTTTTTTTCTCTTTGCCTCTTAGAGGTGTTTATTCAATATTCAAAACAGTAACATAATTTTGCTTACAATTTAGCAAATCAATGGAACATCAATAATACGCAAGTTGTTTATTCAAATATAACTAAGCAAGTTCGCAGGAAATTTCATATTTTGTACTTTCAAATGTTCGTTTATTTCTATTCTGTTAGTCATTTCTCTCTTAAATAAGTAAATCAAACTCAAATCTCTATTATCATACCCATACTTATTATTACGAAAAATAATCATTTTATAAATCGACCAAAAAGCAATAGTCATTATCAAATCGATTTCGGTTTGCGAATTCATTTTGAGTGATAAAACAATCTCTATCTCTATTCTAAGATTGAAAGCACGTAAAACTAAGTCCTTTAAATATTCAAAGAAACTTTCATTTGCCTTACATGAAATGAAAGCATGAAGCACATCTTCAGTCTTTTTGCATTTTAAACAAAGGTCATCGTATGCGAGACCCCACTTGAACAGATTGTTACGAACTGGTAACATATTATATAAAAGCTTGAAATTAAATTCACGTAGACAAAAATCTTTTATCCCAATCAAATTCCTATCAAAAACAGAAGACCATTTAACGTCCTTCTGCAAGACATCTTCCCAATACAAACAACATTTATTTATTTTAATTTGTTCAAAACTAATCATATTATACCACTGTTTACTACTCAAAAGACTAACAGGCTTAACTGATTTTCCAAATACAAAGTGGGGGATAGAGAAATTATGGTCTTTGAAAACCAAAGGTACCCTATGCTTATCATTTATCCACATTTTTGGAATTGATTTTTATAGCTTTGTATAGTCAAAAATCAAAAATTGTTTACTTCTTCTAGTATTAAGGCGGATAAATAATTCATTTACTGAAACAAAAGTACCATTTTTAAAGATTTCATTTAAGTATATAATACCACTTTTATACCAGTCTTCATAAAATAACATTTTCTTTTCAAAAACAATATCTTGATTATACCATAAAATATTTTCGTCGACATGTTTCTGTGTCTGACATTCAGCTGATGTGTATTTGTTTATGAGGTACCATGCATGTAATATTTCTATGTAAAAATGTGGGACATTTCTAAGTTTTAAGAGATTTAAAGTATAATCAGTATAATTGCAATTGAGCAGTAGATGTTTTGTTATAATGATTTCTTTCGGAAAGTATAAATTGGGTTTATTTCAAATTCTGTTATAGGTTTTCCCGGCCAATTTCGTCAAAGCAGCAATCCATTTTACTAACGTGCATTCATGTTCGAGCAAATTTTCTCCACTCGTTGCTCCCCTGTTTCATTTTTAAACTTTTTGCATTCAATTTCGTTTCGAGTCACCGAATTTTTGAAACAAGCACATTCAAATTAACATTTGGTTCAGTCAATTTGGAAATGCGTTAGCGTCATTCAATTTCGCCAAAGTTGAGTGGGAAGACAATTCTTTGGCGAATTGCGGTTTCATTTTCGTCTATGGGCAACCTCTTTCGCAATCGGGTCATTCAAATTAAAACTAGACCTCATAATTATTGTATGAGGCTCGATGTTTATTCGGATATTCACTTTTTCCTGTTCATTTATTTATTCTTTTTCTCTATGATATTTTCTGACATGATTTCACATTATACAATCTTCTTATTTGCCTGATATATTTATATTGCATTTTATGTTTTCTTTTTCTTTCGACATTCTTTATTTTTGTTGAAACATCTCTCTATTCAAATCTTCATATTTTTCATTATAAATGCCTTCGGGGTTATTTTTTAAATGGTTTGTTTTGATCAATCTTGATTGAGTAGGTGATCTTTCTTTCTTTTCATTTAACATCTTTTTCTTTATTCACCATTGTGTTTTGTTTCCATCATGTCCATGTCTATTAAACTTGAACTCTACCTCTGTCCAAGATCTGTTTATATATGCATGCCTAATCACGAAATTGAATGCACGAAGACATACCACCGTCTGTCCGGCGCGAATTTGAATGCTCTTTGCACGCTTTTCTAAATTGAAAGCTCGTTTTGAACGTCTCGGTGACAAGAGTATGAAATCGCATGCTACTGAATCAAATTGAATGACGCAATTAGCTTTTTGAATGTTGATCTACATATTCATTCAATTTCGCACGAACTTGAATGAACGTAACGTTAATTCGGATGCTAAGTTTACGAAGTTGGGCGGGAAAACCTATATTAAAATATCATCAAACTTTAGCTCGTAAATACATTTACTTACTGAAACGTATAGAAATTGGGCAATATCATGACTTATTGACTTCAGAAAAATTGTTTATATGTGTTACTATAGTATATATATATACACTGTTGGTCATAATGGTGGGATAATTATTTTTACCCAATGAATTTGACAATGATTTATTCCTAATAGATCTAGATAATAGTAAACATTCTCAGATTTTATTGAATGACAATTGGGGAGTGTTTGTTTTGCGTGACTGCTAAAGCATGTGTGTGCTACTATGCTAATCAACTAGGGGACCTACGCCCTTAAGTCATAACTGACAGAAATGGGGGTTAATGCCTCATAAAAGGGCACTAATTTTGCACATCGACACGGTTTTGATCCTGATGGCTCACAGTAACGAGGCCATTGCTTAGCCAATGAATCATGACTGTACGCAGCGGGCGCTAGGGTACGTCGACCCTTACAAAAATGTCCTGTGGTAATACCACAGGATTACCACACGACTGTACCACACGACTTTACCACACGACTGTACCACACGACTTTACCACACGACTGTACCACACGGCTTTACCACACGACTGTACCACACGACTTTACCACACGACTGTACCACACGGTTTTACCACACGACTTTACCACATAATGGTAAATTGGGACATTTCAATTTACCACAGGAATACCACACAGCAGTTACCACACACATTACCACAGGACTAGCTACCACACACCAGTTACAATACAGAATACCACAGAATTACCACAGAATTACCACACGCCATTTACCACAGGATTACCACACGCCAGTTACCACAGGAATACCACACGCCAGTTCCCACTTAAAATTACCACACAAATTACCACAGGAATATTTCTGTGGTAATTGTTTTTTTTTTTTTTTGGACATTACCACAGCACAGTTACCACACGCCAGTTACCACAGGATTATCACACGCCAGTTACCACAGGATTACCACACGCCCGTTACCACAGAATTACCACACACCGGTTACCATACAGAATACCACAGAATTACCACACGCCAGTTACCACAGGATCATCACACGCCAGTTACCACAGGATTACCACACGCCCATTACCACAGGATTACCACACACCGGTTACCATACAGAATACCACAGAATTACCACACGCCAGTTACCACAGGAATACGACACGCCAGTCACCACATAAAATTACCACACAAATTACCACAGGAATATTTCTGTGGTAATTTGTGTGGTTTTGGGGGACATTACCACAGGACAGTTACCACACGCCAGTTACCACAGGATTATCACACGCCAGTTACCACAGGATTACCACACGCCTGTTACCACAGAATTGCCACACGCCAGTTACCACAGGATTCCCGCATTGCAGGTACCACAGGACTACCTAGCATGCCTACCATATACCAGGCATTACCACAGGAATTTGAGATGACAAAACTAGAATTATAAAAAATAACATGCAAAACAAACATTTTAGAATAAAACCCTTGATATATTCTTAGATAAATTCAATGCACACTTTACAACAGAAAAAGGTCAGATTTGGTTCAAATTTGAAAATGTACGCGCTTTTGTTTGGCCATTACGAGAAACAGGTTATTGATGTGTACCCTTTACAGCTCATTTTATGCAGGGGTATTACCCAAGAAAGTCAGTCAGTCACTCATAGTGTCTGACAGTGAATTCTAGAAACTAAATGGGTTTCCTTGCATAATTTAAATACTTGGATACTGCTAATGTTTAAATTTTACAGATGGGACATACGTGATATATTTAAAATTCCTGCAAAGTTCTACAGAAGTTGATGTTGGCAGCAAAAAGGATTCACTACCTTTAAGTGGATATGTGTACAAGCTTAGTGCATGGATACACATGTACATGTACATGTATATATATTAACTATAAAATGTTACATACCAGTAGCAAGGCTATCAGGCAAGTTTCAATGAGATATCATGACGAACATAAACAGTCCAACAATTAATTCTTTAAAAATGTATATGAATGAATACATGTGAAGGCAATTAAAGGTATACAATACATAAATAAGTTTACATCCATAACAATGTTAAAAGTGGTAATTAATAGCACTTGCAGCTAGGTCTATCTGTCAAGTGTCAAAAGATGTCAATTGTCAAACATGAATAGTCTTCAGATGCATTTAAATGAATACTAAAAAAAGCTATAGATACATGAATACTCATCTATAAAGTGTTACACAATATTGGCATCAATTATACCAGCAATGAGCTGTCATGGCAAAAAGTGTAGAGAAATAAAGTTATGAAGATATATTCACACACAGATATTATGGGGCGCCAAGTGTTACCCTAGTTTTTCGGTATAAAATCACCTCATTTTGTTACAAAATTTGTACCGAATTAATTTTGTTACAAAATTTGTACCGAATTAATTTTGTTACAAAATGATTGGTACCGAATTTATTTTGTAACAAAATTTTATTTTGTTAAAAACTTTTGTAACAAAATAAATTTTGTTACAAAATCATTTGTACCGAATTCATTTTGTTACAAAATTTTTACCGAATTCATTTTGTTACAAAATCATTTTTACGGAATTCATTTTGTTACAAAATTATTTTTACCGAATCTATTTTGTTAAAAAAAATTGTACTGAATTGATTTTGTTGCAAAATGACTTTTACCGAATTTATTTGGTTACAAAATGACTTAGTACCGAATACATTTTGTACCGAAAAACCAGGGTAACACTTGGCGCCTTTGGACGCCAAGTGTTACCCTGGTTTTTTCGGTAACACTTTGCGCCTTGGGTAGCCAAGTGTAACCCTGGTTTTTCGGTATCACCTCAATTTGTCACAGAATATACTCAAAACTGTATTTTGTAACATTATGTTAAACAATTTATTTTGTTACAAAATTACTTTGTACCGAATTCATTCTGTATTACAAAATGGTTTTTTTTGTGGACGGAATACATTTCGTACCGAACTCATTTTCATTCTGTGTACGGAATTATAGTCCGTGCATATAGTTTTGTGTCCGCGGAATGCAAGGTCAGTGAACAGTTGATGCTTGGGGGAGAGGGAATTAATTATTAACCTTGGTAAGAAGTTGTGTTCATACTGCACGCACTGCCTCATCCTGATAGCACACTAGTAGCGTACACATGGTGTGTCTACACTCAATAATACCAAGATACTGTTTAAATGGGCAAGAAATAAAGAAGGTGCCTACGTACCGTAGTTACTGAGTAAGCCTAACATTTAATAACTTCATACAAGGAAGTTTAAAACACAAAGCTGCAAAGCAAGGCAAAGACTACCGTAGCGTTCACGTACGTATGTGCTTCCATGGGGTCCAAAAATTCATATTAATCTACATTTAATATATCATTTTTTTATCATAGTAATTTACCAATGCATTATCCACCTTATTCGGACCCCCTCGCCTCATCACCCCTCTCGATACCGCCAGCCCCTCCCGCTACCCCATCCAAGTCCTCCAGGGTATAAAGAGCAATAAAGATTTACAACTTGCAAATATTGATAGTTATGTATATCTTTTTTCTCTTCGTAACTTTACCCCACAATTTGCGCCTTGAGTAAGTTATTAACTAAGTGCGGCGCTTTATAAGTATTTATTATTTTTGTTATTGAGATAATATAGTTTAATTAAACTATATTCTCTCAATAACAGTAATAATCAATGCTGTCAGTATATTTGTCTTTTGCTTACTTATACAAAATTCTTAGCCAAGGACATGTGACAGTTACTATGTATTATGCCATAGCACATTGTTATATTCTAGTTTAAGTCACTAGTTACAGTTTTAATAGCGAAACGCTTTGTTCATGTCCAGATTAACTTTAACTTCCATTATCTTGGTATTGTTGAGTGTAGACACACCATGACTGTACGCTACTAGTGTGCTATCAGGATGAGGCAGTGCGTGCAGTATGAACACAACTTCATACCAAGGTTAATAATTAATTCCCTCTCCCCCAAGCATCAACTGTTCACTGACCTTGCATTCCGCGGACACAAAACTATATGCACGGACTATAATTCCGTACACAGAATGAAAATGAGTTCGGTACGAAATGTATTCCGTCCACAAAAAAAACCATTTTGTAATACAGAATGAATTCGGTACAAAGTAATTTTGTAACAAAATAAATTGTATAACATAATGTTGTTACAAAATACAGTTTTGAGTGTACTCTGCGACAAAATGAGGTGATTTTATACCGAAAAACCAGGGTTACACTTGGCGACCCAAGGCGCAAAGTGTTACCGAAAAACCAGGGTAACACTTGGCGTCCAAAGGCGCCAAGTGTTACCCTGGTTTTTCGGTACAAAATGTATTCGGTACTAAGTCATTTTGTAACAAAATAAATTCGGTAAAAGTCATTTTGCAACAAAATCAATTCAGTACAATTTTTTTTAACAAAATAGATTCGGTAAAAATAATTTTGTAACAAAATGAATTCCGTAAAAATGATTTTGTAACAAAATGAATTCGGTACAAATCATTTTGTAACAAAATGAATTCGGTAAAAATTTTGTAACAAAATGAATTCGGTACAAATCATTTTGTAACAAAATTTATTTTGTTACAAAAGTTTTTAACAAAATAAAATTTTGTTACAAAATAAATTCGGTACCAATCATTTTGTAACAAAATTAATTCGGTACAAATTTTGTAACAAAATGAGGTGATTTTATACCGAAAAACTAGGGTAACACTTGGCGCCCCATAAGATATAGGATATATGTAAATATTGTATTACGCTGTAACTTAATTCAATTTATGTTCGTCGAGATTGCATGGTACAAAGATGTGTATTGAAGATTTATTTCTCAGATTCATTCCGACCAAACGCAAGGTGATTATGACAGGGCGTGGCGACCTGGAAGTACTTGCTGAATGTTTGTTGGTCGGTATAATTTACATCTTTTTGAAATGCTTTCCATTTAATATAGGAATCCCATACCGATGAACATTTACCCAGTATGGGTCTCACACTCTCACTCATGTCTTGCATTTCCTTGATGTGTTTTGGACAGTTCAGTCTTACAAATTAAGACTGCATGTCTGCATGTACACCAGAAGACAAGCATGCCAGTGCTACACAGTCCACGTTGATGACTTTCCAGCAGCCGAAGATACCCTGAAAAATAAAAAAATAAAAAAACAAAATTAAGCACGTTGTAGTATTCTATTATCTAGCGAAAATTAAGAGTTGAACATATGGCATACACTGTACAAATGAAATTCATCTAAAACTACAATTACTTGCATCCCTCACAAACTCATGACGTCATTGACGTGACATGCACGCAAAAATAAGGATCGTCCGCATTTTCGCTGAAGATTCTGATTTCCGATCCACACGTTGGCGATGCGAAAAACGGGTTCTGCAATAATTTTACACTTACTTTGTTGTCTACAGAGACTTTTACGTTTTGAGCGATAAATCCTAGGGAAGACGGACAACCCATGAAAGTAGCTTTGACGTATTATTAGACAAAGAAGACGATTTGTTGTACCTTTCTCGACTCTTAATCCTTATCTGTACTCATTCCCCTCTCGCGCGAAGCGCGGAAAACTGTGATGTTTCATTATTTTATTAGAGAAAGAAGACGATTCGATGTACCATTCTCGATTCTTAATCCTTATCTGAATTCAGTAAACTATTAGAGAAAGAAGACGACTCAAAGTACCGTTCTCGACTCTTAATCCTTGTCTGAATTCTGTCCCCCCCCCCCTCTCGCGCGAAGCTTTGACGTTTCATTAAATTATTAGAGAAAGAAGACGATTCGTTGTACCTTTCTCGACTCTTAATCCTTGTCTGAATTTAGTCCCTTCCCCCTCCTCCTCCGCGAAGCGCGGAAGCTTTGACGTATTATTAGACAAAGAAGACGATTCGTTGTACCGTTCTTGACTCTTAATCCTTAATATGATCTCAGTTTCCCCCCCTTTCCGCGCGAAGCGCGGAAGCTTTGACGTTTCATTAAATTATTAAAGAAAGAAGACGATTCGTTGTACCGTTCTCGAATCCTTTTCCCTTTTTCTTCCTACGTCCTCTTACTTTTTTTCTTCTCTTTCTCTCCCTTTTTTTTTTTGGCCAGCGTTTTTTGGGGGGGGCGACCGCCCCCACCGCCCCCCACTGGCTACGCGCCTGTGCACTACGTGTTAATAGGCCGCATTTACACACATGAATAGTCATTACACTCATTATACACAAATGCACACAATATCCTGCCGATCGGCAAGTATGACATTAGACTTACAATTTGAATTTTTGAATTATTCTTTCTAACATCGGTAAGTTGAAAAAATTGTATTTTACTGCTATTTAGGTGTCATCAATTGTCATTAAAGTACGGATTTTGAGTGAAATCAGTTGAGTTTTGTACAGCAGTGTTCGAAATGTTGAGAATCAATAACACAACTTTTAATACACAGCCAGGATAGCAATGCAGCTATGTGTGGATTAGAGTAGACTACTGACAGTACGTCTGTACTAGTAATCCCATTCTCTTAATTACTAATTAAGATTCATGTTTGATATTTCACTTCCAATGAAAAGCCTTACATGTAGGTACACAGAATATAGGTGACTATAATTATGTAGACCTACTGTCATAGATGCAGTACAGTAGGTCATCTACGACCTTCATCACATGCGATCGGTTTTCATTTTTTCATGAACTAAATTTATAAGATTTACTAACCAAATTTCCTATTTTGTACAGAAAGCAAACACAATTCTGTATTGAATTATGTATAATTGTATCACTCACCTCCTGGACAAAATGATGATCTTTAAAGTAGCTCCAGCAGCTAAAGCAGTCCAGCTAGAGCAGCAAAGTTAATCGTTTTCTGCAGACCGACTATTTGTATTTTCCCACACATGAGTGGCTGTGTGGGACTACAGTGTGAGTCATGTATTAAACTTGGCCTGGTATGGTAAACTCTGCGATCCTGCCCCATTTTGTTAAATTCTTGCTCTGGAATACACTTAAAATTTGTCTTTCCTGGTGTAAATCTAACCTTATCCCTCCATACTCTGGGTTTTAAAGGAAGACAAATCTGTTGAAATGGCAAAGTAATGGTGGAAATGCGCCGTTGGGAATTGAAATTGAAAATAAAGATCTCGCTCTCTATTTTGTGTGGTAACATCAGGTACCACAGGAAATACTGTGGGGGTAACATCAGGTACCACAGGAAATAATGTGGGGTTGTTTAGCTGTATGGTTAGTACTCAAATGAAGACACATAGAGAAACATCAGAGTTAGGTTGCAATCCAGCATGACTGGTTATATTGTGTATAGAAGAGCCCATACACCACAGTGTACATTAACTGTGTGTATGTGTGTATAGCATGTAGCATTGAGTCAATGCATAAGATCACATATTACATCCCCCCTACAGAATAATAAACTGAGTCCATAATGTCCAAACTTGAAATATCCAAAGATGAAGTCCTATCAATAAGTCAATTTCTCTGGCTTCTTGATTACCCGGCCACTGCGGGTAGTCTGCTGGTGGTTGGGGATTGGGACAGGGTTTGGGGCAGGGGTTGGGGCAGGAGAACCTCCGATGTCGGGCGTTGGATCAAGCGTCATCTCTTCGCGTGTATGAGGATCGGGTGTCTTGGTTACCTCCTCATCATGATGGATACGCCTGGGCTCAATATCAGCGAGGTGTTGCCGGTTTCTGCGTAGCACCCTTCCATTAGGCGTCTCGACGAGGTATGACCTAGGCTCATGGCATTGCTCACGAACAGTAGCTGTTATCCAGTGACGTGATGTCTGGTCTTGGACTCTCACAAGCTGTCCAGGTGAGAGTGGTGCTAGGTCATGGGCCTATTTGTCGTGATGGTACTTCTGGCTCTGCTGTCGAAGCTGCATGCGATGGTTAACATCATCACGACCTGGGGAGTTGTTGCGGATTTGAGTTGGTAAGTTGTCCTTCATCTTCCTCCCGTAAAGAAGCTCAGCTGGGCTTGGTATGCGGCTGTCAATGGGAGTGGCACGGATACATAGTAGAGCCATGTTGGGGTCGATACCACTCGCTTTAGCTTTCTTGAGCGTATTCTTGACAGTTTGAATCATTCGCTCAATGAAGCCATTTGACCTAGGGTAGTGGGGAGAGGATGTCACATGGCTGAATCCCCACTGTGTAGCAAAGTCTCTGTATGTTGAGGAGTCAAAATGTCTTCCGTTGTCGCTAACGATTCTTTCTGGAACTCCTTGTTCTGCTAACACCTGACGGGTTGCATTGACTACTGCAGCACTGGTACACTCTTGAGGCATTTTCCGGATGAAAGGGAACTTTGAGAAGTAATCTGCAATGATGAGATAATTGTTCCCTTCAAAGTGAAATAAGTCTGTACCTAAGACTTGCCAGGATCTTGTAGGTATCTCGTGCTGGAGAAGAGTCTCATGGGGCTGCGAGGGCTTATACTCTTGGCAGACTGAGCAGCCTTTCACCAGGACCTCGATATCGTCATTGATTGATTCTCAGTACACAGAAGCCTTAGCCCGAAGTCGTGTCTTCTCGATACCTTGATGACCTTCGTGAAGCTTGCTCAGTATGTACTCCCTCATGGAGTGTGGAATAAGGATTCGTTCACCATTCAGGATCAGTCCATCCTCAACTGCAAGTTGATCTCGAAAGGCCCAGTATCTCTGCAGCTGCCGTGGTACCTCACGTCTCTTCTCTGGCCACCCTTTCACAATCACCTTCAGTAGTGCTGCAAACTCTGCATTCTTGGCTGTTTCCTCCTTCAACTGACTCAAACGGTCTGGAGCAAACTGTACAAAGTTGATTTGCAGGTCAAGGTGGATGTGTTCTGGAGGACCAAGAGGACGTCTGGATAGGCAGTCAGCTACTGGTACATCCTTACCAGGCTTGTAGACAATTGTCAGCTTGTATGGCTGTAGACGATGGAGCATACGCTGGAGTCTAGGTGGAGCTGCTGCCAGGTGCTTATGCTGGATCATCTCCAGGGGCTTGTGGTCTGTCTCAACTATGAAACTTTTCCCGTACAGGAAGATGTGGAATCGTTCACAGCCGAAGACCACTGCAAGCAGCTCTCGCTCTATGTTGGCGTACCTCGTCTCTGCATCACTGAGGGCCTTTGATGCAAACGCGATACCCTTTCCATCCTGCAGTAGAGTCGCTCCCAAGCCCTGCAGAGAAGCATCTACCTGCAGTACCGTAGGCTTGTTAACATCGAAATACGCCCGAGTTGCATCGTGACATACCTTGTCACGTAACTCATTGAAGGCAGTCTGGTGCGTTGGAGTCCATTGGAATTCAGCGTAGGCTTGCAGTCTGGGCTGAAAGATTTGGTATGAATGGGCTAAGGTAGGTTATCATACCAAGGAACTCACGAAGCTGGCTCTTGTTCTCAGATGGAGACATTGACTTGATTGCCTCGACCTTGTGAGAATCTGGATGGACGCCATCTGCATCATAGATCATACCGAAGAAGGAAATCTGGTTGACCTTTATGCTGCACTTGCCACTGTTGAACTGCAGACCGTACTTCACAGCTTTGGACATGAGGTGGTTCAGATTCTGATCGTGCTCTGCTTCACTCTTGCCGAACACAACAATATCGTCAGCAATCCCTATTGTGCCGGGGCAACCTTCGAGGATTTCGTCCATTCGCTGCTGGAATACATCCTGAGACATTGCTAGACCGAAAGGCATCCTGAGATATCTGTACCGTCCAAAGGGACTGTTGAAGGTAGTTAGAAGTGAACTGTCATGGTCGAGCTTGATAGACCAATAACCGTTCTTGGCATCGAGTTTGCTGAAGTGTCGAGCACCTGATAGCTTGTGTATCACCTCATCTGTCGTGATAGTGCGATAATGGCAACGACGAATAGCTCGGTTGAGATCCTTGGGATCCAAGCAGACCCGGAGTTTGCCATTCGACTTTCTTGAAACAGCGATGCTGCTGACCCATGCTGAAGGCTCAATGACTTTAGTGATTACGCCATTACCTTCCATGTCATCAAACTCAAGCTTCAGTTCATCTCGTAGGTGGATTGGGCACCGTCTAGGAGCATGGACAACAGGCTGAACGTCTGGATCAAGAACAATATGATATTCTCCTGGGAAGTTGCCAATTTTGTCAAACTGGTCTGAATACTGCCTTATTAGGTCATCAGTAGAGCTTATCTGTGCTGAATGCTTGATCTCGTTGATGCGTGTGTGTAGAGTAAGCAGCTTCAGTTCCAATCCTGTGTCACAGCCGATGATCGCTGGACCCCTGGATTCCACGATGTAGAATGTGGCATAAAGCCAAGTTGAGTTGTTGAAACGACAGGGGAGTCTCACAGAACCGAAGTGCATCACTGGTGTTTCGTTGTAAGCGAACAACCGTGCACTTGAATTATGCACTGATTGAGGGTGAGGAACACCATCTTTAGTGAGATGGCCAGGAAACATCCCACGAAACATTCGCAGAGGAAGCGTGTTGCCCTCCGCACCGGAGTCAACCTTTGAACGAAGTTTCATTATTGTTCTCTCATCCCGTCTGACCTCCACATATGCAATTGTTAGGTCATCCCTGTCATCCACCTGCACAGCACTGATACCTGACACAATAATACGATTGAATGACAGGACATCCACGGCGTCAGTCAGGAGTGGAGCCGCTGCTGCTGCCTCAATATTGTTTGTGCTGTGGAGGGAGTGAACGTTCTTACTTCCACGATGTGGCGTAGCGTATTTAGCTTTCTGCTTCCACTTCTGGGTACTTGAAGCTGGAGATCTCCCAGACCACTGTGTACTTGGCGCTGGAGACCGACAAACACTCCTCCAGTGGTTCAACTTACCACAGCTGTTACACTTGGTGCCATAAGCCGGACATGCTTCCCGTGGACTGCGAGCATGATTACCACCGCAATTAGGACACTTGCTACTAAGTACTAGTGTTAGTCTTCCGACGAACTACATCAATCGATGCAGGCTGAATGTGTGTCTGTACTTGCGCTAGTTGAGCCATGTGCATCCGCGATGCTTCAAATGTTCTACTCAGCTCAAGCATTTGTGTAAGAGTGAGGGACTTGCTCTTCCCTAGAAGATCCTTCTGGAGCTCAGGATATCTAGTGCCTGTGATGAACTGCTCAATGATGCGTTCTTGGAGCTCAGTGTCATCACGAAATTCACAGTCATGTGCCTGCAGCTTCAGGCGCGAGATATAATCATCTGCACTTTCCCTCTCCTTCTGCACATATTTCTGAAGGTACAGCCTAGCTACACGGAAATTTGCCCTTGGCCTCAGTTGTGTCTCGAACTTCTCCCAAACAACAGTTGGATTCTTCTTATCGTCACCTTCCAGACCCCACGAGTTGTAAAGCTTGATACCCGTGGCACCAGTGAACAAAAGAACATGATCCACTTGCTTTCCAATCGCAACATTCTTAACCGAGAAGTATAAGTCACACTGCTGATGAAAAATCTTAACAGCATTGGCTCTGTCGGGGTCTTCCCAATTCATGCGGGGTGTAAATGATTCATTCATAGCTACTCAAACTCCAACAGTAATGCAAATGCCAATGCACATTTTACTCACAGTAAAATCATCATGTGGGACTGTAGCAAGGAGCACCTGTTGATTCAATGACAGTGTGTCAATAAGATGGCCTCCAAAATCTCTCCAAAATGATGCAAAGTTCACAAACATTGTCCAGTAGGTTCTATATTGCTGCCACCATATAATGTGGGGTTGTTTAGCTGTATGGTTAGTACTCAAATGAAGACACATAGAGAAACATCAGAGTTAGGTTGCAATTCAGCATGACTGGTTATATTGTGTATAGAAGAGCCCATACACCACAGTGTACATTAACTGTGTGTATGTGTGTATAGCATGTAGCATTGACTCAATGCATAAGATCACATATTACAGTTACCACAGCCAGCCTTTGACATTATACCACAGGAGTCTAGTGACATTACCACACGAGTTGCTGTGGTACTAAATATTCCTGTGGTATTTTGTGTGGTAACATCAGGTACCACAGGAAATACAAAGTTACCACAGCCAGCCTTTGACATTATACCACAGGAGTCTAGTGACATTACCACACAAGTTGCTGTGGTACTAAATATTTCTGTGGTATTTTGTGTGGTAACATCAGGTACCACAGGAAATACAAAGTTACCACAGCCAGCCTTTGACATAGTACCACAGGAGTCGAGTTAATATTTCAAGAGTTCCTGTGGTACTGACTTTTCCTGTGGTATTTCGTGTGGTAAAATCAGGTACCACAGGAAATACAAAGTTACCACAGCTAGTCGTTGACATTACCACAGGAGTCTAGTGACATTACCACACGAGTTGCTATGGTACATAACATTCCTGTGGTATTTTGTGTGGTAACATCAGGTACCACAGGAAATACAAAGTTACCACAGCCAGTCGTTGACATTACCACAGGAGTCTAGTGACATTACCACACGAGTTGCTGTGGTACATAATATTCCTGTGGTATTTTGTGTGGTAACATCAGGTACCACAGAAAATACAAAGTTACCACAGCCAGCCGTTGACATTATTGTAAGAGGTGCAGCGCCACCTCTTGGCTAGAAGGAAACGATGTGAGAGGACTCGAATGAGTAGAAAGGCTGAATGTAAGCAGCGCGAGACAAACCAGAATATAACTTCTTCAGTGTTAACAAACCCACTGTTTCCAAGAGTAGTTCTTAATTGAGAGTCATAGTAAGAAACTACAACAATTACCACAGGAGTCTAGTGATATTACCACACGAGTTGCTGTGGTACTAAATATTCATGTGGTATTTCGTGTGGTAACATCAGGTACCATATAGGAAATACAAAGTTACCACAGCCAGCCTTTGACATTATACCACATGAGTCGAGTTAATATTTCAAGAGTTCCTGTGGTACTAAATATTCATGTGGTATTTTGTGTGGTAACATCAGGTACCACAGGAAATACAAAGTTACCACAGCCAGCCGTTGACATTACCACAGGAGTCTGGTGACATTACCACACGAGTTGCTGTGGTACTAACTATTCCTGTGGTATTTTGTGTGATAACATCAAGTACCACAGGAAATACAAAGTTACCACAGCCAGCCGTTGACATTACCACAGGAGTCTAGTGACATTACCACACGAGTTGCTGTGGTACATAATATTCCTGTGGTATTTTGTGTGGTAAAATCAGGTACCACAGGAATTACCACAGGACATTTTTGTAAGGGGACGCCCCCACAAAAACAAAAATACAAAAAAAATGCAATAAATTTTCAATAATTCATTGCATTTCCTCCCAGTCCCCAACAGGAAAAATTCCTCCGTAGGGCCATGCATTATGGTTCAAGGCATGCCCACATAGAAGATTTTTGTAATGTTGGGGGTAGGGGCAAAATACAATGAATTATTGAAAATGTATTGCATTTTCTTTGTTTTTTTGTTTGTGTGGGGGCGTCGACGTACCCTAGTACACGCTGCGTACAGTCATGATTCATTGGCTAAGTAATGGCCTCGTTACTGTGAGCCCCCAGGATCAAAACCGTGTCGATGTCCTATATTAGTGCCCTTTTATGAGGTATTAATCCCCATTACTGTCAGTTATGGCTTAAGGACGTAGGTCCCCTAGTTAATTAGCATAGTAGCACACACATACTTAAGCATTCACGCAAAACAAACACTCCCCAATTGTCATTCAATTAAATCTGAGAATGTATACTTTTATCTAAAACTATTAGAAATAAATCATTGTCAAAATCATTCAATAAATTGGGGTAAAAATAATTATTCCACCATTATGACCAACAGTGTATATATATATCATCTCAGCAGCACAGGACATGATTCATCGTATTATTATTCACACTGTTTGAGGCTACAAAAATGATACTATTTACCGAAATTCACTGCCAGAGTGTGTAATTCCCTGTCTGATAATCTATCGACATAGGTAAATATTTCTATTCTGATATCTATTCGTTCACTTTTGTGTCATTACAGAATATTTTTGCATTGATAAATACTATAGGAAAGATCGGAGTATTTGCTTTTATTTAAGTCCCTTCAGGTGTGGGCTTCTTAATAAAATCATTGCATAAGCATTAATATGAGAAGGGAATGTTGAAGCCGTAAATAGCAATTTTATTTGTTTATATTAATCAACATAATTTCGATCACACGGTAATGCTTTTTCATTACAATTCATTTATATAAATTTATTTTAGATGACCAGTTCATGAACAATACGAATGGAAGACTTACTTCACCTGCACACACCCACTTGCACACACTTGCAATTTTATTTATTTCTTTACTTATTTCCACTTTTTATTTAGATTCTTTCTGAACAAAATCTTTATACGTGACACTCTATTATCTTTCATACTCCTATATAACAGCGTCATGTACCCCCAACCCCCCCCCCCCCCCATTTAGTTTGATTGGTGTCAAATCCCACCTATTCACGACTGTCTCTCAACAAATCTAAGCTATAATAGAAACCCGTCTTATAAAAAATGGGCGAAGAATCAGGGAAATGGGGGATATAATACGCCACAAATATGTATATATCCCCACTTTCCTACAAAGGTAATACACATATAATACGGACTTATCAAATGATTTTGACCTTTACCATTGTCATTGTTATCATTATTATTTTCATTTTTCTTTTATTCTTACTTCTACTCTTACTTTTATTTTTTTCCTTATTCTTATTCTCATTCTCATTCTTATTCTTATTCTTATTCTTATTCTCATTCTTATTCTCATTCTCATTCTCATTCGTATTCTCATTCTTATTCTCAATCTCATTCTCATTCTTATTCTTATTCTCATTCTCATTCTCATTCTTATTCTTATTCTCATTCTCATTCTTATTCTCATTCTCATTCTCATTCTCATTCTCATTCTCATTCTCATTCTCAATCTCAATCTCATTCTCATTCTCATTCTCATTCTCATTCTCATTCTCATTCTCATTCTCATTCTCATTCTCATTCTCATTCTCAATCTCATTCTCATTCTCATTCTCATTCTCATTCTCATTCTCATTCTCATTCTCAATCTCATTCTCATTCTCATTCTCATTCTCATTCTCATTCTCATTCTCATTCTCATTCTCATTCTCAATCTCATTCTCATTCTCATTCTCATTCTCATTCTTATTCTCATTCTCATTCTCATTCTCATTCTCATTCTCATTCTCATTCTCATTCTCATTCTCATTCTCATTCTCAATCTCATTCTCATTCTCATTCTCATTCTCATTCTCATTCTCATTCTCATTCTAATTCTCATTCTCATTCTCATTCTCATTCTCATTCTCATTCTTATTCTTATTCTCATTCTCATTCTCATTCTCATTCTCATTCTTATTCTCATTCTCATTCTCATTCTCATTCTTTTTCTTTTTCTTTTTCTCATTCTCATTCTCATTCTCATTCTCAATCTCATTCTCATTCTCATTCTCATTCTCATTCTCATTCTTATTCTTATTCTTATTCTTATTCTTATTCTCATTCTCATTCTCATTCTCATTCTCATTCTCATTCTCATTCTTATTCTCATTCTCATTCTTATTCTTATTCTTATTCTTATTCTCATTCTTATTCTCATTCTTTTTCATATTCTCATTCTCATTCTCATTCTCATTCTCTTTCTCATTCTCTTTCTCATTCTCATTCTCATTCTCATTCTCATTCTCATTCTCATTCTCATTCTCATTCCAATTCTCATTCTCATTCTTATTCTCATTCTTAGTTTCATTCTTATTCTTATTATCTAATCCAAACAAAAATGATTAATTGAAAAACAAAGAGAAAAATACTAAATGAAACATGACATTACCTTCGCAAAGGGCGTTACGTTTGTAAGCAGGCCTACATGGAGAATGAATCAAACCAGAGTAGGAGGAATCATAGAAGACGCATATGTAGGTGCTACTGGCGGGACCGGTGTCGCTTGACCACCAACCTGTAAGAAAGTGTGCCACCAAACAAAATACGAGGGAGAAGTGAAACGTTTTAGCTTTCAGAGGTAATGGCCTTTGACATTTTTACACCGAACTGTCCTTCACCCACTCCAAGAAGTGATAACCATTCATACGTCCCAGTATAGGGGTAATCCAGTCCCCTTTCGGAGGAGGGGTTACCCCTGTATTAACACAATTATAGTGTAGTAGGTCCATGAAAAAATGATATGACGGTAATTATATGTGTGACCATCACTTCAAGTATCAAGTATCAAGTTTATTTGTCTTCCAGAAAACACATGTGACAAAATATAATAGAGTATAATCATAACAGTACAATGTAGAACAAAGGAAGACGAGGAGACCTTGGTTGAAGCACAGCTTGTTAAGTTAAGGCCCCCTCATTATGATGTGACAATATGGAATATATAAAACTATTTACAAAATACTCTCAGAGAACAACTACCCAACGTTGCATCTAATATGATCTAATATGGACAAACCCAAGCCGACACCAAGTCGAGACATCAATGAGTTATTGCTCTCTGAGTGCAGAGGTCAAGTAGGAATATATGGTATATGTAGTATGTACAGATGAGAAAGAAGAAGAAAAAAGAAAAGGGATAAAGGGGGTTATATGTCAAAGTCAAGAATTAACGAAAAAAAGATCAAGAGTAGAGTTAAATATGCTACAGTACACTAACAATAAAGCTTGATAACACATTTATGTGTCATCGACATACTTGTCAAGAAAATATGACTTAAGTCTACGTTTAAAAACTGAGATACTTGAAGCATTTGTTATGGTAGTATCAAGTGAATTCCAGAACCTGGGGCCAGTGGACATTAGTGTATTCAAAGTGAAGGTTGTCCTTGCATATGGTAAATGGAGAGCAGAAGCCTGTCTAGTATTATAGCTGTGAATTTGGTTATTTCTTCTAAAGATTTGAGCAAGGGCAGAAGGGAGGTCTCCAGAGTGAATGCTAAACATGAGCATTCCAAGTTGCATTGAATAGAGATCTTCTAGTTTTAGAATCCTGTTTTCATAATAAAGTAGATTTGTATGTGCACGATAATTTGCTTTACAAATTATTCTAATAACCCGCTTCTGCACAACAAAAAGCCTGTGGATTTGAGTTTTGGATGATTTGCCCCATGCCAACATACCATAATTAATATATGATAAAATAAGAGTAGAGTACAAAATGAACAATACCTCTTCAGGTATACATGATCTCAACTTATAAATAACACCAGTATTTTTTGACACCACTTTACTTAATTTGTCCACATGAGTTTTCCAATTCAGTTTCTCGTCTATGTATATTCCAAGAAATTTCGTTGAAGTTACTCTCTCAATTGGGTTATTATTGAATGCCACTTCGCCTGGCAAAATATTAACTGAATTACTGAACAGTATATAATTAGTTTTCTGAAGATTCAAGGATAACTTATTAGCATTAATCCACTTCATTACTTTTCGAAACTCTTCATTAACAGTTTTCAACAATGTTTGTGGACATCTATGAGAAAAAAATACACTTGAGTCATCAGCAAAAAATATGAATGATAATACACTTGATGAGCGTTGAAAATCATTAATATACAAGATGAATAAAAGTGGTCCCAAAATGGATCCCTGGGGAACACCACATGTTACTTTTTGGGGACTAGAGTCAATTCCATTTAAGGACACATATTGCTTTCTATCAGTTAGATAACTTCTAAACCAATCCAAGGCGACTCCCCTGACACCATAATGACATAATTTACTTAAGAGAATTTCATGGTCTACAGTATCAAAGGCCTTGGAAAAGTCTAAAAATGTACCAATGGTGTGTAAGCGACTATCTAAGGCAGAAGCAAGTTTATCTATAAGGTGTAATATTGCATGTGTTGTTGTATGCTTCTCCCGAAAACCAAACTGATAATTACTGAAGACACATGTTTTGTTTAAAAATTTTATAGTTCTTACATAAATAATTTTTTCCAGAATTTTTGAAAAACAGGTTAACAAAGAAATCGGACGATAATTTGTCAGTAATTGAGAGTCACCTTTTTTAAAAATGTGTACAACTTTTGCGATCTTCATGTTTATCGGTACAACTCCGCTTGACATAGACAAATTAAAAATATGAACTAGTGGTTGAAGGATACCAACAATAACTTGCTTAATAAGTTCGTTCCCAATATGATCATACCCAGGACTTTTCTTGTTCTTGAGGGCTCTAACAATACCAAGCAATTCTTCAATTTGTGGGCACCAGAAATAAACTTTGCATGTTAGGTTCTACTAAGTAATCATGAAAATCAGTTTGACTGTTAGGAATATTTTTTTTCAGATTCGGACCAATATTACAAAAATATTCATTAAACTTTTCCACTATAATATTTTTATCTTCAACCATTTGGTCATCTATATTCATTTGTATTATACTTGTTACTTTAGATGCTTTTTTAAATACATTTTTTATCACCTTCCACGTGCCCTTGATATTATTGTAAGTTGCTTTAAACTGTGCTAAATAGTATTGTTTTTTGGCTGCACGCAGCACAGAAGTCAGAGTATTTCTGTAAACGGAATATTTCCTTTTTAGAGCTACCGTCCCTGCTTTCTTATACTTATAAAACAGCTCAATTTTCTTATTTATTGATTTCAGCATAGCATTGGTGACCCACGGCATACGTGGAGTTCTTCTACGGTTGTTTTTACTCTTTACTACTGGAATATTAGCATCATACAACGATAAAAACCTATTCATGAAAATATCGAAGGCACTCTCATCACACTGATTCAAAAGAACATCACTCCAGTTTGTCGCCAATAATGCCTCTCTAAACTGATTAATATTTTCTGGGGTGTTTCTTCTAACATAAATGTTCTTATGGGTGACTACAAGTTTTTTTCCCAAAGGAATTACAGTATACACAGGAAAATGGTCAGACAAGTCCGACACAACAATAGTAGATAAGGGAAAAGGTTGTAAGTTACTAAAGATATTGTCAATTAGAGTAGCAGAGGATTCAGTTACTCTTGTTGGTTTTGTTATCAAGGGCAACAAAGAAAACGACAACATCAAATTCAGGAAATCATCAACATGAGCATCAACATTGTGCTGTAAAAGGTTTATATTATAATCTCCAACCAAAAATAAGGATTTACCGTTAAGTGACTGGCTTTCCAAAACTCTCTGCATTTCGTCCAAAAAAAATGTTCAAAATACCATTGGGAGGTCTGTACACGACTCCAATTACGATATTATTTTTACCAGAAATAAAGACTTCAACAAATAAAGCTTCACTTGTGCAGTTATATTGTAAATTTTTGCTCATTTTAATTAGATTTAGTTAGAGACAACTGTGATTCGATAACAAATTATAAACATTGGGTATGATATTGCCCAAAAATTGGTCGGACACATCATTACTCACATGCTGATCAAATTTTTCATTTTGTAAAGAGTTGGGCTGGCCTGTGGATTTTTTTTTTCTTTTCCTTGTGCTTCTACCCCAATCGCTTCTTTGAGAGGACTTGGAGAGACCTCTCAAGATTTCAAGATAATGACGTAAACAAATTCACCCCATCTCATTTTCTTACATTCTAGGCTTTTGAATAAACCAACATAATAATTGGCGTTATACTTACCACCATTGATATCTAACTGTGTGCCGTCTGCACATGGTAAGGTACCCTCCATAGATTCATACGTACATCCAACCCAGTAGTGGGTTGTGTATCTACTGATGACAGCATAATACTCATCGTTACTATTGGGAATGAAGGGTGTCCCACCAATCGAGTTACACCGTGAAACCGCTTCGGAATATGTCCCATAGCCAGCGTACTTGTAGCATCCGTGACCAATGATCTCCCATCCACTGGGACATACTGCATCTTTAGGAAGAAAATTAGGGGGGAAGAGTTTTTCTATTAATAAACAACAACAAAAACAACAATGATGATAATATTAGTGATGATAATGATGACGACGATGATGATACTAATAACGATAATGATGATGCTGATGCCTACCACTAATACTACTACTACTAATACTACTACTACTACTACTACTACTACTATTAATAATAATAGTAATAAGATAAAAAGGTATACGATCCAACTTTGAAAATACATGTTGCAAAATCTGTTTCAAAACTAGTGGGCAGCAACATCATAATTATGGATGGTAAAAATCTCGTTAAGTTCGTCATCACTTTAATTGATAGGCTTATATTTTTAACGATTTTACAGTTATTCTTATCGAAAAAAAGAATGATTAAAATCATCTTATTTAATACAAATTTACCCTAGGATACATTTTTATTTAACTTCTGATTTTTTTAAATTACTTTCAGGTAGGTATATTCCTACAACCTAAGACAACCATATCAAAACGATAAATAGTGCATTTAAGTGTAAAAATAGTAATTACCTGTGCGTTGAATGGTTGAAGAAACAAGCAAAATGATAAGAAAGACCAACATTCTTGGATCACACGACGTCATACTTATCGAAATGACACCCAAATTATGTTGAAAGTATGTTGAAAAGCCTTCGATTCCAAATGATACAAGATCTGATCAGATACTCTCGATATGCGCCAAATATATAGCCAAATTCAAACATCAAATATGTACTAATTGTGATACTTCGACATTTGTCAAATATGAAGGAAAAAACATCATTAAAAATGCATCCGTGTCATGCCTAGCCTATCCGATATGCGTCGGGCTTTACAAGTAATCTAATCGCGTTTATAACATTGGCCCGGTCAGCCCGAGCGCCTATCATCACTAGTGCATGCGAAAAGTTTTATTTTCTTTTATGTACCATGTTATGTTCGTAGAAATTCTACGAACCCCCTGCAAAGCTCTTTCATGAATATTCATGTGGTATGGACCAAAATAGGCCAATGAGCGATGGGGAACGCGAAGATGATATTTGATTGGTTGAATCAAAGTGATCGATCACCAAATAAGGCTAGTCTTATGAATCATGCATGAGAATACGCTCGTCACACATACCGTCGCCGTTTTCACGAACCGGCACAGCCCAACGCGCAACGAAATAAGTACATTCTGAGAAAAACGCGTTTTACGTTTACCCCGTTTTGAATTCGCCAGAAACATGCCTTATGTCAAATTTTATATCACAAAATACATATCAATGAAAGGAAAATATTCTGTATTTTCTATACATTCCATTTTTGTTAAGCATAATGACAATTACTATTAATATTACGAAGCTTTGGACTCTCGTGCCGGTTCGTGAAAATATTATTTTGCTGTTTACGTAGCAAAAATATTTTCACGAACCGGCACAAGCCACTGTGTCGTTTTTCCTATGTAACTTTACGCGCAAGACAAAAGCGCTCGCGCTGTCTTAGCGCGTATTTTATTTTCACGAACCGGCACAACCGCCTGTGTCGCGTCGTCTAGGTCTTGTAAGCGCAAAGATATTTTCACGAACCGGCACAGCCCATTGACTTATAACGGCGCGTGCCGGTTCGTGAAAATATGAATCGTGCTTTTTGGCTCGTGTGTCGTTTTTGTCATTTGTGTAACCATGGATATCTCAAAAACTAAAGCGTTTTGGATGCTGAAATTTGGTGAAATGAAAGATTGTTGATAACTTATGCTAAAAATGCAAAAAAAATAAAAACTACATTTTGAAGGGATTTCGGTGGCTTGTGCCGGTTCGTGAAATGAATAATGGTGAGTTGACCAGTGATGATAGGCGCTCGGGCTGACGCCCGCGCCGATGTCAGTCTCCCAAACGCGATTAGTACACTTGCCATTTAGCCCGTCGCCTATCGGATAGGCTATGTCATGCCTGGATACGGAGAAAAACACTATTTCCAATCTATAGGGCGATTAAAGAAGAAGTCGCGTTTTGGATAAAGGTGAGAAATCATTCGCGAGCTTTTTTATTCTCCTTCTTCACTGCTTCAGAGCCGCTAGGTTGTGGAACAGTCTTCCTCAGTACCTTCATCCTTTTAGGTCTGCTATCCACTTTCAAGGCCCAGCAAAAGACATACCTATTCCAAATTGCTTACAATTAGACACTTTTCCAGTCTTTCCTAGATGAATCATGAAAGACATTTTGAGTCATTTGATTAGGCAACTAGATATCGTCGCTCGACAAAATCGAGGAATGGTTTGGATTCCATTGAAAGGTGGAAGAATATCACCGTAGTAAAGTCACATTTTAGGACTACAGTGTATTTTTGTAATGCCCTCATAAACTTTGGGCCAATTTTAATGCCACATGAATGTGAAGCTTTTCCGTTGCTTTCATTGGCCCGAATTCATAAAGGTTCAGACAAACCTTGTTCTGAAACGCGTCCAAACGCGTCATAATTATGACGCACATAAACCTAGGTATGTCTACAAACCTTCTATATGAATTCGGGCCATAGTGTGTTTGTTAATGTCAGGAAGGTTGAGTAAATCTGTCACCGTTTTGACGATTATTCAACCTCACAATACACAATCATTTTAATTCTCTACGTAATCATTCCATAAAAGCTTCTCGAAATGTTTTTCTTTACGGATACACTTATATGCCCAGAACTCATCTCTACCTTTAAATTGTACAAACAGAATTGAGGTCATTGGACTATGGACCTATGATTAGACCGAGCAATTCGAACACGAAAAAAGCAATTGATACGGGTTTCATTATTAATTTTAATATGCGTTACGGTCTTATTTTGATGTCGTGCTCCTCATTAATTTTCTCCATTACCAAAATTAATAGATTGTGTGAAGCTGCATCTTTTATGGCTCTAGAACGACATTACCATGATCAAAATGGTATTGACAGCATAAACGTTCTAATGATCCAATTAAAAAAGTCTTTATAAAACTATTGTATCGTTTCTGCCGAATGATATTAGTGTTTGGTATTTGTTAATGTCATATTGTTTCGTGAAGTATATAAAGGCAGAGGCGGCGAACCCGGGGGGGGCACAGTGCCCCCCCCCCCAATTGTTCAAGTACCTCTTAAGTGCTCCTTTCTACAAATGAAAGGTGCCCCTTTTTACTTCAGATTAGTGCCGTTTTTATTTCTAATAGGGGCCCGTTCCACATTCTTATATTAACCCCTTACCACCTACGATAAGTGCCACATTCACCTCTTATAAGTGCCTCTTATCGTCTCTGATAAGTGCCCCTTTTTGTTTTGACACGTACCCATATCCTTTTTAATTAGTGCCATGGATCTATGATTAGACCGAGCATTTCGAACACGAAAAAAGCAATTGATACGGGTTTCATTATTAATTTTAATATGCGTTACGGTCTTATTTTGATGTCGTGCTCCTCATTAATTTTCTCCATTACCAAAATTAATAGAATTGTGTGAGGCTGCATCTTTTATGGCTCTAGAACGACATTACCATGATCAAAATGGTATTGACAGCATAAACGTTCTAATGATCCAATTCAAAAAGTCTTTAGAAAACTATTGTATCGTTTCTGCCGAATGATATTAGTGTTTGGTATTTGTTAATGTCATCATATTGTTTCGTGAAGTATATAAAGGCAGAGGCGGCGAAGCCGTCGGGGGGGGGGGGGGCAAGTGCCCACCCCACGTTTTTTCAAGTACCCCTAAAGTGCCCCTTTTTACATAGGAAAGGTCCCCCTTTTACTTCAGATAGATGCAGGCGCGGATCCAGGATTTCTTAGGGGAGGGGGCCCAACTTTTTTTGTTTTGTTCCCAAAAATTTGAAAATCGTGCCGGTCGAAAAGTCGCTCAGTTGGGGGGGGGGGGGGAGGGGGGGGGGGGTAGTGAGCACATTTTTTTTTTTTGGTCCTCGAAAAATTAAAAATTTGCACCCCCCCCCCCCCCCCTTGAGCGCAAGGGGGGGGGGGCCAACCCCAACAAAAGGTAAAAATCACGTATTTTTACATGATTTTTTTCTCAAGGGGGGGGGCCTGGCCCCCCCCCCCCCCTGGATCCGCCACTGGATAGGTGCCCCTTTAGATTTCTAATAGGTGCCCGTTCCACACTCTTATAAGTGCCCCTTCACCTCTTATAAGTGTCTCTCTTCATCCCCGGTGAGTGCCCTTTTTATTTTGACACGTGCCCCTATCCTTTCTAAGTAGTGCCATTTCCTTTTGATAATTGCCCATTTTCCTTTGTAATAAGTGCTTATTTCCGTTCTCATAACTGCCTTTTCTGGTGAGAGCTCCTTATCAGATGCGAGTAGCGCCCCATTTCCGCCTGTGATAATTCCGATTTTTACTTCATACGTGCTCCTTTTCTTTTCTAATAAGTGTCCTTTTAACTTTGGATGTGTGCCCCTTTTCCTTTCACCATAACATGTGCTACTAATTTAAAGGCATTTTAAGTTAATAAAAATGTTGTTTCTTATTAAAGATGTTTTTTTAGTCTTTCATGATAAGGAATATTTTTTCCTCTTCATAAGATGCAATTTTTCGCACTGCGAGCTCACAAATATTAAAGTTTTTGCTCGATTGCTCGCTCATGAAATTAATATTCAGACCATGACACCAAACTGCAAAGAATGATGCTTAAGCAGTATATCTTGGAACATGTAAAGAGAGAAACAAACAATAAAATCATCCCTGATAATCCAATCACAATGAAGTCCTACAAATGTCTACAAAATTGATATTTTCGCGACTGAGTTTGCCCACTTTTTTCTCCAGAAATCGCAATATTTTGATGCCCCCTCCCCTTTGAAAGACGCTCCGCCGCCCTTGTATAAAGGCTACCTCTAAAACGGTTTTAAAGAGTCAAATTATAAATGAATTTTATTCTTTTTATCAAATAATAATCAAACTATAAAAAAGTAGCACATAAATAACCCCGTTTTGAATTCTTACATTGGATCTCTGCATTAACTGAAGCGATAAAGGAGGTGAAAATTATATAATATGGCAATTTATGCACCGTTTTCATTTGAAATTAGGCAGTTTCTTTCTGACATGTTAATGATCGGTTGGAACATATTCAAAATCGATACATGGCGTGTTTCATATTAATGTGATGTTATTAAACCAAAGAAAGAAAATGTGACAGAGAGCAGGAAGAGTTGGAGAGAAAGAGAGAGAGAGAGAGAGAGAGAGAGAGAGAGAGAGAAAGAAGGGGGAGGGAGGGGCGAAGCGTCTCTCCACATTTGAGTTGTGAGGCATATCCAATTTGAAAATTCGAATCAGAAATACCCATTCACATTTGTAAAAGGAATGTCTAACTGAAAAATGTCTTTTAGGTTCAAGAGAGAATTCGTGAATTACCAAATAAACTGTACTTCTTCTTCTAATATCATTACAATAACAATAATGATAACAATAATCATCATCATTATTGTTATTATTATTGTTATCATTTGATATCAATGATTTATTGTTGTTATTATTATTAATATTATTATCATCTATTGATGGGTTCATGTAGTATTTAACTGATCAGTGAGTGTTTGAGAAATTGGTTTTAATATTTGGTAGGCGAGAATATGCAAATGACTTCAAACTGCACACACATCAGACATAAGACGCAAATACAACCAAATTATTCGAGAACATCTCTTATATTTTGTCTGTTTTCACAATTCTTTCATGATAAATTTGAATACAACACGCGTTACTTTCTGAACAAACTCTTCGACAGTACAATCCAATAAAGTAATTCAACGGTGGCAGCAACTCAATGTTATAATATTTTTGAACGTTTTACAAGCTATACATATAGGACCAAGCAATTTTTACAAGCATGTTTTGTACATACATTTTGATAGTTTTAAAAATCTGACAATATTTACAATAATATCCCAACGTTTTCAAAACGAGCAATTGTCATAACAAAAGTATTACAATGCAATTCAAAATCATCCAATCAATAAACTTCATAAAATTTATCAACATACGGAAACTTAGCTAACATTGTCCTAAATATAGTCAAATCTTTACAAGTTTGCTTTCAACATCACAAAAGTAATATCTCAAGTTCTTATAGCACCTGTTATAACAAATATATTTATGTAAGGCTGGATAAGTAAGGGAATGACTAATGTGCATTTTAAGACTATTACATTTTTTTAGAAAAGAAGGGAACGGTGTCGGAAAATCTATGGTGAAAAAGTCGGAGAAAAAAACTTCCATCAAGCAAAAAAAAAAAAAAAAAAGTCATTAAATTTTCTTCTAGCTGACAGATTTCGGAACAGAACATATTTTGAGTTTTTAAATTGAAAGAGAACATTTCAAATGTTACATTTTCTATCACGTCCCAAAACCCCTCTTGCGGCGCCCGCTGTCCAGGGTCTGAAATTTACTTCACAATATTCGTATTGCCTACATACGCTGTTTGGGCAAAGGTTGTTATAAGTACCTTTATTGTAGGACACACCGAAAATGGGCTTCATTTTTGCCGAAAGAAGAAATATTTTTACCTTTTTGCCCGATAAATGGTTAACGTTATTACGAAATTCAACTTATCATAACTAACGCGCAAGACAAGTTGCTAAAAGTTATAGGTTACCTTCATATAAATATCCTTCTTCTGTTCACTTTTAGTCAGTATTTCAAAGAAAGGAAGCATGGACTAGATTTCAACATCTATCACCAATTTAAAGTTTCAAAGAGGCACAGTGATCGTTGATTTACGTATTAGAGGGTTGGGGTTTGTATTTTTCTTACCAATACCCATTGTTTCCCAAGAATTTCATTAAAAGAAAATTTACCCATGCTTAATACAAACCGACTAACTTTCTGAAAACTAATTACAAACCAAGTATAATGTAGTCTACAAAGATTCTACAAGTGTCATCTTTCCTGCACCATATGCAATAAAATAACGTAGCAATATACTTTATATTACATTATATTTCAGCTGAGAACATTTTCTCGTGACCATAATGAGCAACTCTGTTTGAATAAGGGTCATTTTGATATACCTTAGTCAAGTCATTGAAGGCAATAAGTAAACTCACTAGTTATAAAACACAATGTTTGCAATGTTCATTTTTTTCTTTTTGTATTTCACCTTTGTATGGCATGTCAAAGACCACATCAGTCGCTACGTTAGAAAATGACACCTAATTTGCAATTGGCAAAACGATTTCTTTTCTGTATACCTACATCATTAATGATTAAAGGTAATACAAAGTTTTGGGAAATTGGGTGGGTTGTGATTCTTTAAAATTTTGATATATTTGGATTACTCCTGTGGATGTATTATAAGCACTTCTGATTTTGAGAGAAATTGAATATAAATATTTACCGGTGCTCCCGGTAAATTTTGATAAATTTCAAATAGCGCCTACGGCCGTACAATGGTAGCTGCGACCATGAACATCTCAAAATATGTAGTTGTGGTATATAATTTTCAAACGGGATGAGCTAATCAGTCGATTTTAGTCAAGAAAAATTGTTTTATAGCTTAATTAATATCTTTACCTTGAGAGGGAGCTATACAACATATTTATATATTATTAACAGTTTATTATTAACAATTTCATAACTTTAGACTCGATTTCAAACGCAACAACGATAACTAAATATTATAGGATCGCATATGCTTACAATATGATCATTTGAACCGAATTCGTGACCCCATACCAAAATTTTGTATTACCTTTAAAGGAAATAGGTATTTTGTATTTGTGTGATTCCGTGGATCAGTACAATACTAAATTTTGACATTATCAGTTAGTTCTTACCAAAACACGATTGCAAAAACTTTCAAAGAAATCAACTTCAGGCAATTTTGCTTGCCTTGTTCTTAACCGGTTGATGTATTATGTAATCAGAACATGAATTCCATGGAATATCAAAAGTATTGAAATGCCCGTAGCTGCTTTTTGACAATCTGTGCGATCGTGTTCTGAACTATCTGTCGTTTCTTTTTTATCTAGACCAGCGAAGCCGATGGAGACTTTGGTTTACTCATTTTGTTGATTGTTCGTTCAGACGGGCTCATGGGATAGGGGTTCTCAAAGAATGAACCCGGTACGGTGGGAATGTAATAGTCAAACTCTGGTTCATCTTGTGAGATCGAGAGTGAGAGGTCACTCTGATGACGCTGGGTGTTTGGTCTCTGTTGCCTGTAAGGGGAAAACCCATAGGGAGGAGTCTCCGGAAGCTGCCGATGGGAGGCTCCAGAACGAGAGCTCTCGGCTCCCGACTGCGGCCTAATCAGACTTTCGTCACTGATAAAGACTTGGGTGAGCTGAGCGCGATTCTGTTTGCGGTTGAGCGGTCGCGGTAACCGCACAGGGGAAGGTTCGACGGACATCTGACCGCTGTAGTCGGACATAGACGGGAGGTGATCGCTTGGTAAGCTGTAACTAGGTGCGTCTTGCCTCGAGTTCTCCAGTGAGTTTGTTACATGGTTGGCGTACCAGTGGGGATCAGGTCGCGGTGGGATCGCCGGTTTCTCAACATGCTTTTTGGAGCGTTGTCCATGCCGCGCCGGCACTGGCGGCTTTCGACTTCTATCATGCCGACCGTGTCGATCTAAAGACCCCGATTTGTCACTTCTCAGTGTCGAGCTATGCCCTGAGCCAAGGCCATCTTCTTTTGAAGTTCTATGAGGGGACATTGCACCATTGCGTAGATGATTCGGATCGTTCTTTCGCGAGCTTGAGCCTTTTGAATGGCTAGATTTTTCGCATGCCTTTTCACGAGGCAACGTCTCCGCTCGAATGTCTTCTTCGGCGGGTTGATTTGGCGCCGGTCGCCAGTCCGGCTCGTCGTCCGAGTAAAACGCCATTTTGGGCGCCACTGGAAGCTTTCGCTCATGTTCCACAGGAGTCACTTCCTCTTGCATCACTTCTTCTGGGTGCACAACCCCTCTGCGCTTTTTACCGTCACTATGCATCGAATCTGGACTTTTCAAGTCTGATCGATCTTTGTGCCGATGAGATTTATGATGCTTACGTTCTTTGTGTTCTTTCTTTTCCTCATCGGGGTTTTCGGCCCCTTCTGGTATTCTAAACGCCATACCATTATCGTTCAATTTCGACACTGCTAGACCAAGTGGCGTAAGCTGTCCATCTTTGTTCACGTAAGGGGACGTATTGTCAGTATTCTCGACTTTCGCTACTGCCTGCACCTGGGGAGTGCTGTGCGACGTTTCTTGAAAATGATTTCTCTTTGAGCTGGACATACTAGTCCTACTGTCGTGTATACCTGTCATTGCAAATTCCTGTGGGGATTTCATAGTAAGGTGTGTTGTATTACGATCTGTCCTTCCACTGTGTTTACTGGTGGAGAGTTCGCCGCCAGATCCTCGACTGACATCCCCAGCGTGGTAGGGTACGGCAATCTTATGTCCATGTCGCTTGGTCCATTTCTCAAGCTCAGCCTCGTGGTAAGGGCTGGGTATACTTGGTAACTTCTCTTTGGCTGAACGGTGGGACGATGATAAGCTCGCTTCGTTGTAATACTTCGAGCTCTCGTCATGCACCACGTAGAGTTGGCTCCGATCCCCATCCGGCCATCCGCGTTTGCTGGTGCTCTGGTTAGACGGTTCCGACTGCGACGTCGTGCTACGTCCAATCGGGGCCGCGCCCCACGGCCGGCTGTGGTGCGTCGATGACGAGTTGACACATGATGTCCCCATGCCCATGCCTCGGAGCTGCGTCTCTGCGGTGTCGTCATGCGGCATCCCCGGCTTGTAGTCGTATTTCCGGCTGCATCGGGCATGCACGGCGAAGACAATGCTGAACAGGACGACGAGAACGCCCAGTACGATGCCGGCGATCAGGATAGCCGTGTTGTTCAACTCGCGCCAACATCGACTGGGGACTCGTTCGTGTTGCCCACGGGTAGAGGAGGAGGAGGTACCACATTAGAGGCTACAATGATAAAAGAGAACAAAAACGTGATAAAAATTCAAAGGTTAATAAAAGCCATCGCAAAGTAGATAAAGTACAGGTTTTTAATTTTCATTTCCATGTAGTAATCTGCCTTTCACCCATATTGTATTGCAAACTTTCCCCGTTCTTATAAACCCCTGTATTTTCTGTCCGGCTTGCAAACTTATTTTACTCCGAGTAAAACGCCATTTTGGGCGCCACTGGAAGCTTTCGCTCATGTTCCACAGGAGTCACTTCCTCTTGCATCACTTCTTCTGGGTGCACAACCCCTCTGCGCTTTTTACCGTCACTATGCATCGAATCTGGACTTTTCAAGTCTGATCGATCTTTGTGCCGATGAGATTTATGATGCTTACGTTCTTTGTGTTCTTTCTTTTCCTCATCGGGGTTTTCGGCCCCTTCTGGTATTCTAAACGCCATACCATTATCGTTCAATTTCGACACTGCTAGACCAAGTGGCGTAAGCTGTCCATCTTTGTTCACGTAAGGGGACGTATTGTCAGTATTCTCGACTTTCGCTACTGCCTGCACCTGGGGAGTGCTGTGCGACGTTTCTTGAAAATGATTTCTCTTTGAGCTGGACATACTAGTCCTACTGTCGTGTATACCTGTCATTGCAAATTCCTGTGGGGATTTCATAGTAAGGTGTGTTGTATTACGATCTGTCCTTCCACTGTGTTTACTGGTGGAGAGTTCGCCGCCAGATCCTCGACTGACATCCCCAGCGTGGTAGGGTACGGCAATCTTATGTCCATGTCGCTTGGTCCATTTCTCAAGCTCAGCCTCGTGGTAAGGGCTGGGTATACTTGGTAACTTCTCTTTGGCTGAACGGTGGGACGATGATAAGCTCGCTTCGTTGTAATACTTCGAGCTCTCGTCATGCACCACGTAGAGTTGGCTCCGATCCCCATCCGGCCATCCGCGTTTGCTGGTGCTCTGGTTAGACGGTTCCGACTGCGACGTCGTGCTACGTCCAATCGGGGCCGCGCCCCACGGCCGGCTGTGGTGCGTCGATGACGAGTTGACACTTGATGTCCCCATGCCCATGCCTCGGAGCTGCGTCTCTGCGGTGTCGTCATGCGGCATCCCCGGCTTGTAGTCGTATTTCCGGCTGCATCGGGCATGCACGGCGAAGACAATGCTGAACAGGACGACGAGAACGCCCAGTACGATGCCGGCGATCAGGATAGCCGTGTTGTTCAACTCGCGCCAACATCGACTGGGGACTCGTTCGTGTTGCCCACGGGTAGAGGAGGAGGAGGTACCACATTAGAGGCTACAATGATAAAAGAGAACAAAAACGTGATAAAAATTCAAAGGTTAATAAAAGCCATCGCAAAGTAGATAAAGTACAGGTTTTTAATTTTCATTTCCATGTAGTAATCTGCCTTTCACCCATATTGTATTGCAAACTTTCCCCGTTCTTATAAACCCCTGTATTTTCTGTCCGGCTTGCAAACTTATTTTACCCCAACTCTTCATCTCAATTGGTACACAATTCAATAATCTTTCCTACACTTTGGTTCAATGTTTAAAATAACATTTCCCTTGAATTTCACGGCATAATGGGAAAGTTAGAAATGGGGCCACAAAATAAAGTATGAAACCATCCAAAGAAGTCATCGTAACACGGCTAAGACTGTATAACCGATGACAGATGTCACAATTACTTCCTTGTTAAACTGATTTTGTCTTCAATTCAAACAGACAAAACGAACAGGAATCGGAGAACATTCTGGGTAGAAGGACGTATGTATTTAAAGGGCTGCAACGTCATCAAATAATGGATAGGTTCTTCAGGTACATTAGCATGAGTGACAAGCGAAAGCAGCTAGTAACATTTTTACCTACAAATAGCAACCACTCGAGGAAAAACATAAGTTTAGAGTAATAACAATTTCATACCAATTGGTTTTTCCATGAGCTTTGATTTAATCTTAATTATTATAATGGAGGAAAATCATATCCATTCGATTATAGTATCCTCTAGCTGCAGGTTGAGGCAATTAGTCTTGAAATGGAACAAGTGTGGTGCAAGTTATGATTCTCGCTTACTATAGCCTTGGTCTTAATCTGCACATTGAAAAGAAATGTTTTACAATGAGACCCTCTACCACCCAACCGCGAATCATGAGATATACAGCCCGACGACGTATCCACTAGACCGCGTCACATCATTCCCGGTTTAAAATCATTAAACATAATTCGCGGCTGAGATGTTCTTTCATGTAGAAGAACATTCTTGGTTTTGAGGTAGGAAGGGGTACCTTATCCCATGGGGTAAGATAGTCAAAACCGACACTATTTTCCCCGGGTACTACGCTTTCGGTCCTCTCCAGACTCGTTCAGTGGAAGGAGTTGTAGGAGCATTTTATTCTCTCATTTCTCGCTCTCCCAAGGCCCCGAAAGGTAGTTTTTTCTATGCCCCTTTTTTTGATGGGGTAGGGGAGGGGGTATTTTGGTCTTAGCCTATGTTTACCCCTCCCCCCTCCCCTCTACATCCCCTTTTCACAGTAGCATAATAACGCACCATCTGTCTCTGTTTATAGCCAACTGTCTACTCGTTTATGATTGTTTCCATGAGTTATGACAGAATGTTAGCTCGGTTGTCACTCCATGATTTATTCCTTAGGACGTACAAACGTTACTATAATTAGCTTAGAGCGTAACACTATGTTCAGTATTTGATTGGGATGTGTTTATCATTGACATTCATCTTGATGATTCTGTATAATACATGGTACACTCTTTGCGGTTTAGCTCGTACGTAGAGTTGAGGATTGGCTAAGATATTATTATTAGTTTATTGATAATATTAATATTAATAGTATTATCATTATTATAATAATAATAATAATAATACATGAGATTTATATAGCGCCATTATCCATTTTAATTAAATGCTCATTATTATTTTTAGTAGTAGTAGTAGAATGTTAAGTTAATTATAATGATGATGATTATTATGATCATTATTATCATTATTATTGTTATAGTGTATTTTTTATTTTAACATCGTTGACAGTCTTTCGTCTTCGGCTGATTTTCAACGAGACGGAGTTAAGTCTTTTGTTAATTCCGTGTGTTGCTACGGCAGGCAGCCAGTGAAAGCGAATTCGTTTAATAAAATTATGGAAATGCAAGCACTACTTTAAACAAACAGAACTTTGTTATTCCTGGCTCATTTTTCCTGACTGAGGTGTAATATGAAAGAGCAGAAACTAGACTTTCTGAAAATTTGATTTTCTCTTTGAAATTCAGGTACCGTCCGCCAAATGACTTTTTGGTTTACTCTCTTCAAATTCATTTTAATCACTCATGCGCGAAATATGCATTATATGGGTTGCATCAAATGAAAGAGGGGGATCTAAGCTATAGAAATATGTGTCATTTATCAATTAATATTGTGATCAAGTTATGATAATCATCGATAATTCTCGATTTCGTTTTTTTCTTGGACGCACTGTATAGTATCTTACCTAGATTTTCGCAAATAGAAGTAAGTTGAAAATTCATAATTCTTCCGGCATTGTATGTTCTATGTAGTTTATCTTGAATATGAAATAAACCTCGAAGAGTGTTCTAACACTCCTCTCTTTCTCTTTCTCTATTCCTCTTATTCTTCGACCCCATTTGCAAAACGTAAACGTTTTGTGTTGTTCTGAGTTCACTATTTTTTTCTCTCCAAAGTGCGTCTTCGGAATCTGACATTGATTGTACTTTTTTGGCAAAGATGTCAGATCGTTTAAGGAATCGGCGTATTAAAGAGTTTGTATTTCGTCATTGGAGAGCCGTTAACGATCATGACACTCGCGGGAAATTCATACATCGATGTTTGTTTCAAAACACTTCTCATCATCTCGAAACAATAAACTAAACAAAAAGTCAGAATTGTCTGTCGGCGAATAATAGAACAGCTGAAAAGCATTTTTTGTTTATGACTGTGGTAATTGAAGACTACGGATTAAGCAAACGTTTACCCAACGTCTTTACAACAAGGGTGATACCTAAATTAGAATTCAATGCT
The DNA here is from genome assembly GCA_035222895.1 of Strongylocentrotus droebachiensis. Lineage (NCBI taxonomy): Eukaryota > Metazoa > Echinodermata > Echinoidea > Camarodonta > Strongylocentrotidae > Strongylocentrotus > Strongylocentrotus droebachiensis. Next base: position 76,460 of record JAVYIG010000081.1, read on the forward strand.
AAAACAATGCACTTCAATTTAACCCCAATATCAATTTGAACGAAATGTCAGAATTGTCTGTCGGTGATCGTAATCGCAAAGAAACAGTTGAAAATAATTGGTTGATGACTAGGGTAATTGCAGACCACAGATTAAGCAAACATTTTATTCACTGCCTTTACAACAAGGGCAATACCTAATGTAGGATTCAAGGCTAAAACAATTCATCTTTATTAAATGATTTTGGAGAAAGCCATTAGCATGGGAAAGCCCTATCGGAGGATCGTAGGGGTAATTGGGGTCACGATCCGAGTTCGCGGTTGGGTATCAGCAACTGTAGGTCGGCATGACAACGTTTGAACGCGTTGCCATGGTGATGCCGGTACTAACTACATGTGCTGGTTTGTGTACTGTGGCTGCACGCACTAGAAGGGTTGTATTACATGTTTATAAGGCTGTCACGAATGCTAACGAACTTGGAACTTTACACCCTCATGAGCAGCCGAATGTCTTCCGTTTTGTAATTTACAAATTATACAGATATATACATAAATATAATTATTATAGTATACAAATATACGAAGCTGTGAGAAAGAATAGTGGAAATTATTTATCTGAGGAGGGACTGGCAAAGTACTATTTTTTCAGAGGGGCGAAGCCCCGAGGAAAAAATAGTAACTATTGCAGTCCCTCCGAAGATATATAATTTCCACTATTCTTACAAACTAAATGCTTGGTATATTTGTTTTATATCACTTCGTTACGATCCGAACGTTTGATTAATGATTGGCTGGCATTATGGTTTTTAACTTTATTCTTATGTCACCCACATTGGGCCGGGTATTGAAGAAGTTTATAATCAGTTTAAATAGGCGGTGTCACACAGAAAAATCCCAACCCATCTTGAATAAACCAGATTTTAGAAATCTAGTTTTTTCGTTTGAGTCGGTGACAGACAGGCTACGAATAATCCGGATAACTAAAATCCAGATTTTTGATGGGCCATTGCGCACGCGTCGTTTAGGAAGATAGGCATTGTGACATTACATGTTCAATTGAAAGTATGCGCCGTTTAGGTAGATAAGCATTGTGACATCACACGTTCAATCGAAAGTATATGCGCCGTTTAGGTAGATAAGCATTGTGACATCACACGTTTGAATGCGCGCATTTAAACGTGTGATGTCACAATGCTTATTAAAAGGGATTATTTCAACATTGGTGTCAGACAGAAAAATCCCTTCAAAAAACCCTTGAAAAATCCTTTCAAGAGAGAATTATCTTGCTTCATATGAGGTTTTTGAAGGGATTTTTGAAGGGATTTTTGAAGGGATAATTGATGTCAGACAGCCAAAAAGAGGATAATTAAAAACCGGATAACTAAAATCCGGATTTTTGGCCTATGTGTGACACTGCCTAATTTGTCAATTTAACCTGCGTACAATTATATTAACGCGCATTTAATGAGACGCGCTAATTCAGTCAGACGCTGCGGTCTGACTGAATTGCGCATTATTTTTAACTGAACATGATGTGACATCACAATGCTTTTCTACCTGAAAATCTCATAGAGCATGCGCAGTTCTGCCCATGAAAAAATAGTGGAAAATATTCGAAGCTCTGGCAGAGATTTGTTTCAAATAATGAAATTATATTTTATCACGTTACCACCAATCATGTATTTAGAAAACTCATGAATATTCATAGAAGGGATATAATGGATTCTATTTGCTGTCTATATTCATATGCTTCTAAATTGACTCATTTCGCATCGTAATATCTGTACATCAATTGTGATGTCCACTTCGATTGTTTTTAAATCTTTGTTATATAGAGGGATAAATGTTTCAAAAGCTTCTTAAAACATTCTTCTGACACCACTACAATGGAAATAATATTTCTTTCATTAGAAAGGGCTACTTATTTTTGCCTCTATTGATAATTCAGTGTGCATTTCTACATTTCTATCTCCCTTCTCGCTCTCTCAAGTTGGTAAACCCGATGTAAATGGTGTCAGATTTTCCCAGCAAGCTGAAGGTTTAATCGCTCAAGTCTCAAGATATTAATTATCTTAACTTCCACAACTCTGGTGAATAAGCCTGTCACACAGTCAGTCAATCTCACCAAAGTATGTACCCCAACCTATATCACAAATAAGACATATGAAGAGGTCCTGAGGATATCCCGGCCGCGTCATACAAAAAGACGTTAAAAGATGGGAGTTGCTGCTACCTTGTTTGGCGTTCAACAATAAGGGATAGAGCAACGTCGATCTGGCGCTGCTCAGTGGCTGCCGGGCTCACGATCAATTGGGAAAATGAATTTCCATTTTCGGTTTAAATTAATAAAATTTGAAGTGGACTTTAAAAGATTATTATTGTTATTATTATTATCTAGGTCAACGTTCCCTTCCCACTCACCTTGCGAGTTGAACACAGCACTGAAGCCCATTTGGTCCAAGTTGCCCCCTCTCACCACCCTGTACTCGATATACATGGTGTTACCACTGGTAGACACTGGACCAGGTAGAGCCACGCCCGTGTGGTAGGCGAGGAGCGGGGAATCCCCATCCTCCCCATCGCGCACGCGCAGATACTATCGATGGATAGCGAGGTAGAAGGAGACAAACTCGAGGCGTATGCTGTGGTTGTCCGGTGCGATGATGACCCATTTGAAGAGGTTGCGGTTCTCGCAGAATAAGGGGTTGGATTGGATACTACCCTCTTCGGTAGTCAGGGTGCAACCGCAATAGCAGGTGGGTCCGAGAGAGTTGGGTGTAACGAGAACAGGCTCTGAAAAAATGAGAAAAGTAAAAAAAAATTCTCATTACAATGCTTGATTCATGATCGAATGACAAAATTGTCAATTTGTAAAAAAAAAAAAAATTCTTTAATTTGAGCGAGCAAAAGTTTGAAACATTATTATAGTACCAATGTAACAAAATATACTACAAAATTTAATTATGAATATCGGAAATATTAGAAATAGGCCAATTCGCTACCTGAAAAAGAAGTGGCGGTTGTCCTAATAATCAACAAATTCCTGGGGTAAGCCCCCAGCTCTTGTCTGCGCCTCGCACATCTATGCTATTAAACTGTATATAATCCATGGTTGCATTCACGGAGGATTTCAATATTTTTACCAAGTTATGGGAAACAGGTGTATCTCTACTTTTAACTACAAGGCAACAAATATTCGCTTAGCGCGCTCACCTGTCAAGCACAGCTCCAAGAAGCACATCTCGGTCATGAGAAGGTTGCCGGAGCATTCGGCCCGCCGTTTGCTGGTGACGGGTTGGTGCACGATCGCGATCGATGACGTACTCCTTGCCCGCAGGTCGCTGTGCACGAACCCCACTGTGACCACTCACTCCAACGCCCGTCCACAGGCTCACCTAAACATACAGCAGGAAACAGAGAGAGTTAAGGAAGATAAAAGACAAGGACTATGATGAGGGTCGTTCGTTCGTGTCTCCTTAGATCAAGATAAATGTATCTTGATCTTCGGAGTAGTTGCTACAATCGGGGTGCGAGATAGGACTCTTGTAGCGTGCCCCCACTTAACACAATTATACAATAACAATTAACATTACATTTGATGATGAGGATGATGATGACGTACCACACCAATTTTTTGGCAACCTGTCTTGGGTACGCCTCGGGGTAGGTACCAGTATTGAGGTGTAACATGGGCCCTATTTATAATAATCTAATGTAATCTGGAACTATATTGGTCGATATTTATTGTGAAAATGAACCCATTTCAATGACTGGAAACCACATGGCGCTGTTACTGCCTGTGTACCCTGATTGCCAGAGAAAGGTAGCAAATATCAACACCGAAACATTTCGTCATTATTAGAATCATTGCCATACAATGGAATGTCATGACGTTTTCCCATGCCAAAGTTTAGAACAATGATAGATATCCTAAAGATTGGTAACAGCGATTGAACAGAAAACAATTTGCTTATTGCAGCCAGTGCCGAGACTTTTATGTTTGAGTGAGTTTATTCATGAATCGTCTGGCATCTAGATACATACCTTCATATTCCAGAGGTATGCAGACCGTTGCCTGGTCATCGACAGCACCTGACCTTGCTAAGCTGATATACCGGAAGCAGAACCCTGAATAGATCTCGCTGAACTCGCTGCAGAAAAACTGTAAGCTATCATCGGGATTGAAAATGCGCTTCTCCATGATGTGTACAAGGCTTGACGGGGAGGGCGTGTAAGAAAAGGATTCGGTTTGCCCAAGGACTCTCACAGTGTCATCATCGTTGGCACAAGGTGGTTGTGTGACCCGAACGAGGATCGGATGTATTCGGCCGGCTCCGGAACAGTTCGGATAGATTCCCCGCGTCGACACGCTCACACCGTAATTTTCATTCCGCGTCACTTCAAAGACGCTGCTTCTTGCGACAGTGTCTTGATCAAAATCGGACTGAATAAGCACCGTGTAGAGCCCGGCACGATCCGCCGAACGACACCCAAAATCTACAGTAATGGCGTCATTTGGTATGAGTGCACCGACAGGAAACGAATCTGCCACCACGCCGTGTCCATCGGGGAAGGCGTCCTGCACATTCGATGGCAAATTCTTCCCATGATACACCAGCAGCATATTGATAACATAGCGGTTATGCCTCATATTTATGCACAGATTCGAAGTCACTGCAGCTTCCACTTGAAACTCCCTTGTTGACGCTACCAGATCAGTGGGGACACTAATTTCAACGTCGGGCCATACTACATCTATGATATTACTATACGCGAGGATTTCACTCCTGTTCCTTGTAGATTGCATCTGGAATTGAAAAGTCCCTGCATGGTCAAAGTAGCTACACTCAAAGGTTACATCCCCGGTGAGTGACAATGGAACGGATGTACTCTTCCGCAAGGCATTGTTGCTCAGGTCGATCAGTAGGACATTTGGAGGGTAGGATAGTCCTATACCTGGCATGATGAAGGACACTTGAACGTTCCCGGAAAGCGCAACGTGATTGGTCGGAGCCTGGAGGCTGTACTGGCCACTGACCAATCGTAAGACTGCATGAAATAGAAGGAAAAAAAATGATATGAATGTGTTATTCAATCGGACATAAAATGTTTCATTTAAGAAGTTTTTAAAACATTCAAAAGAAAGTTCCGGTAGACTACAGCTACAGTTTGACTAAAAAAGGGAAGAAAGAAAAAAAAGTGATCACGAATATATAAAACAACGCAACATTGTAGTACTGCCATGCAGGATGCATACCAAATAATATATATATTTTTAATGGTAATATATTCGTATGATCACTTCATCAAAAGCGTTGCACTGAATTCAAGTTCTTCACTGAATTAACACGTTACCATTTAGTCTATTTTAATTATTCTAAATAATGACAAAGAATAGCTAATACAAATTTGCACCAATCAACCACATATTCAAAAAGGCATAATGTTGGAAATCCTTTGGTACATACATTGGTAGAAAAGTGAGGAAACTCGGACCCCTTGAGCCCCCGTCTTCCACGAGCCACAAAGGCAAATTACTATTCTCTTTGACTTAGTTCCCCGTACACAGGTACACTCCAAACCCTCGAAATACACACAAAAATCCTCGACATTGGTTCGTGCAAGAACCGTGTTTTTGGATTAATCCCGAGTCCGACATGCGATCCGACTCGCCGCAAATACTCTAAATCCTGTTCGTGTTGTTTGGGATCACGAACCCTTGGACTGCTGGTCAATTCATTATCGATCGTTCCAGGGATAAACTTGAAGGGTTACCAGGTGCATTTCCACTTCCACTCTCAAGAAACTCCCATATTTCATGTTATGAAAAAGAGTATCATGGGCATAGAGTACGACGTCGATCGAGATCGTGAACGAATTCTTTCTTTAATGACACCATCTGCTTGATGATATGTGTCAAGGAACGCTGGAAGGCACTTTCGCAATAGAGGGATTACATGATTCAGTGATTGGAAGGTGAAAATGACGCAGGTTTCGTGGAATAAGGCGTAAAGTTCCTCCTACAATCCTTATGTGTATATTCAACTATTTCACGATAAACAAAACATTCCTGTGCCTCAGCCAAAAATAAGAAGCGGCGCATTCGTTATCAAATTTGTAACAAATCGTTGGGGTCCTGGATTCGACACCAAGGTGAAACGCTGGTATAATTCTTGAAGGGAATTGGTGATAATCATCAGTCCCTCTGATATAGAACTTTAAGAGTGGTAGGTCATTATGTTTGATCACCTTCAAGTTTGCAAGACCACGTGCAGACATACACTCGCTAGGCAAGTTGTGTTTAAGCGTTCGCCCTTGTTCAGACAATTCTGGAAAACGTTGGGGGAGTACATCGATATATCATACGTCGAATTTTGCCTTCAAACCACTATTAATTCACCAAAAGAAAGAAAAAGTTCGTGTGAACGTGCTCTTACCCCGCTACCCGTTCAAGTTCAAATCTAGACAAAAAAGGGGGAACCCGGTTGATTGAAAAGGACGATAGGGATTTTTTGGCATTGGCTTAGGGGGATAGAATGTTGAAACGAGAGACGAGTGAAGGTCGAGACAAGAACGCTACTTTATACGGCGAACTCTGTGTGTGGGAGAAATTGCAGGATTATGGACACAAAAATGAGAAGAGAATCCATTAAACCCAAAGTTTAATATTGCCTTTCAGGATCGATACAACAAGAGAAGCAGGAAAAGGGGACAAAAAGAAAGCGTAACGGTCGATAACAGTATGGCAGAATGTTCGAAGCATGCAGCTATATACTTGCATATGCTTTAAAAGTTCCATAATATTGTTTGTAACCCCATGAGAGAATACAATATCTTAGGATCGCGAACACAAATGCTTGATATTCGTCAGCTGTCACGAAATTTGATTGCAAAGCATTGCAAGTTGATTTAGTTTGGAAGATACAGGGTAGTAGAGATATTTAAAAACCCTAATCTATGTATTTTGATAAATTAAAATGCTCGTGGGTTAACCTTGGTCTATTTTCTAGATGGACAAATGCAAGGGAGGGGGAAAAGGCCCTGGAATGGGGTTCTGATGTGTCCCTCTATCTCTCCCTTCCTCCCTCCTTCCCATTTTTTAAAACTATTTGTTTCGGGAACAAGATGCCCCCGTACCGCCTCACCACCCCTCCTCCCCGCGCAGGCGCGCCGGAAGCAGTTTGGGATTGGGGGGGCAAACGTTCCAGGGGGCTCACCTTCCAGGGGCAGTGACGTAATGAGAAAAAAACGTGCGGAAGGGGGGGGGGCAAAAAAAAAACTGCATCACCATCAGTCTTACACGTTACATGCAGTCCCGCGGAACGTTTTTCAAAGTGGAGTATTAACGATCAGGTAGAGCGTAAATTGGCGTGGGGTCCAGGGCATGAGCCTCGGCAGGGGGTCAAGGGGCTGAGCCCCCGGAAGCTCAGGGGTTTTAGGTATTTACTTACGGTTAGATGAGCATCCAGGGGCCGCCTTAGGGCCCTTGGTGGGGTCCGGAGGACAGAGCCCCCTGAAGTTCAGGGGTTTTAGGTATTTAATTAAGGTCAAAGGAGCATCCAGGGGGCGGCTTAGGGCCCTTGGTGGGGTCCAGGGGGCAGAGCCCCCGGAAGCTCAGGGGTTTTAGGTATTTAATTATGGTCAAATGAGCATCCAGGGGCCAGCCTTAGGGCCCTTGGTGGGGTCCAGGGGGCAGAGCCCCCGGAAGCTCAGGGGTTTTAGGTATTTAATTACGGTCAAATGAGCATCCCAGGGCCCGCCTTAGGGCCCTTGGTGGGGTCCAGGGGGCAGAGCCCGCGGAAGCTCCGGAGTTGTAGGTATTTAATTACGGTCAGATGAGCATCCAGGAGACCGCCTTAGGGCCCTTGGTGGGGTCCGGGGGCGGAATCCCCGTAAGCTCTGGGGTTTTAGGCATTTAATTACGGTCAGATGAGCATTTTTTATACCTTATTTGTGACATTGGCAGGTCACTTAATTTTTCTCTCCGTCTTTCTTTCTTTTTCTCGTTAACATACTTTTTTCAAAAAGTGAGGGGGGGGGGCTCGAGCCCAGCCACTTTGCAGACCATGACATAAAGGCTTCTAAATAAGCGTATTTTTCGCCCGACTGTAATTTGGGAATTTCTTATTTTCCAACAACGCATAAAAAGGTATGACTTACCAAAAAATGGAGAAAAATACCGGAAAATCATGTCATAACAGCAACATTTGTAAATAACTGGTATCGAATAAGAAATACACCCCCCCCCCCCCATCAGTACGCCAGCGTTCAGGGGCTCATGTCTTCTCACCCCTATCACAACAAAAAACAGACACGCTTTCCCATTCTCGCACAATATGTCCACGATATGCGCGTATCGCTATTATTATGAAGACCTCCATTGATAAATACCGTATAGGTGGCATGGCAATGTTTATGAAATTTTAATTTCTGTGAACTTTCCTTTTCTTTGAATGGAATTGTATATGACTTGTGTTTTAATTCAGGTTTTTATTATTGTTATGTTCTTTGGGGTTAAAAATAGAAACCATGTTTACTCCTTTACTGCTTTTTTTTTTTTTTTTTTGAGGGGTGGGGGGGGCGTTTTAGGGGGGCAAAAATGCGTTTTGCCCCCCCACTTTTTTGATTGGGGGGGCAACTGCCCCCCCTGCCCCCCCACTTCCGGCGCCTATGTCCCCGCGTACGCCAATGCCTGAATATACCAATAATGCTAGAATGCAAGATGTGATATGTTCGCGTGTCATAACTCTCCCGGGAGTCCGGGACAGACGCCTATCATGACCACTGTAAAAACATGAATGATGATAGTGTCATCATTATCATCCTTCGTGTTCATGTGCGACTGTCACGGGGATCATCCAAACAGTGTTACTGAACAGTGGATTGGTATTGTTGTATTTCAAATGACCCAGTCTGAATCTTACTAATATTAATGATTTTTCAGTATTACATCTGATACTTGTTACCAGTTTCAGAATTCTAAATCGATTAATTACAGTTTGCCCTGTTTAGTCTGTAATTTTCCCTATGCGACATTAGTTCTACATCCCACTGGTCGACTAATACAAAATCCAACGCTTAACATAACCTAACACCAGTCCTTCCTAAGGTTATCTCTAATCGTATTCCACCACCACGGCAGAACCCCCTAAATCGAGGGGGAAATCCCACTGTTGTCTACACGCTGCTGAGCTGATGAAAACCCTGATGCTAACCCTAATAGGACTCAGGACAATTTTGATAAAGAACTGTGGGACGTAAAACCAATGGGGCATATGTAGGACTTTAGAGACACATCTAAATGTCTTTGTATATATACAAATAGTTCTCCCTTTTTTCTTTTTGGTCATTATGTTGCGACATAAAAACATTTATCTACTTCATTTTGAGGCCTATTTTACCCAAGCTTGGGTTTCTATTTAGGTACGTAAAATTAGAAAATAACTTTAAAAAGTCAATGTCAAGTTAATGTATGTTGATAACATGATTGGTTTTCTCGAAGAGACATAGGTCGGTGATACCTTGTGTCTGAACACGCCTCATGGGGCTACATCAGCTGTCGTACTTGGCTGATGATAGAGATAAACAAGAATGGGTTATGTTTGCGTGACGGTTTTTGGCTGGGCCCAGATACCAAGCATTTTCCGATGAAAACACCACACCGCACAGGGAAGCAGCGCAGCGTTGGCATCTCCTCAAGTTTTTGATTAATTACATTGTCAAAACAAATCTGAAATTGATTTTGGCATCGTCTTGTGATGCTGGTTATGGAGTGATCTTACAGCCCCACCCCTCGTCGTTTCGATGTGCTTTATTCCACTTGCCACTTGCCTTTAATACAGTGGTGAAGCTGCAGAAGATATAGGGGCACTAGCCCCCTATTCGGTCGACGACAAAGAAAATAAAAGAGAAAGAGATCAAAGGAAAGGGAACAGGGTGATACGACCCTCCCAAATCCTTCCCTCACGCAATGGTCCTGTTCCCTCACATTTCAAATTCCGGTGCAGCCCCCGCCCCCAGTATCGCTAAGACATCAGTGCCCCTCCCCCATCAGTGGCTTGACCCACGCTACGTCACTGCTTTAAATGATTTCATATAGACACACGATGATCATTTCCCTCCGTCTTTTTCTTTTCTCTTTAAGTCAGTCTTACTCGAATATCTGTCCATCACTCCATCCAAATCCATCGCAATACTTGCAGCTATTTTTGTACTGTCATTAATCTTACCGTAAATCTGTCTGCCACTCAAAATGAATTTCCTTTTACGATTTTTCAAAATTCAATACCTTTTCTTGACAGGGAATTTTTTTAATATAAACTTGGACCAACTTGCTCGGAGAAAATCAACACATTTCCACCGTTTCGACAACCTGTCCATAGTTTGGAGTTTGAAATATATTTGTTAAACATTTATATCCATAGCAAATTTATATTCATACGCCCCCCCCCCTCTTGCAGTGGGGCTAACACAACCCTCGTGGCATGACCCTCCACAAAATTCGTGCAACTTACAGTTGGTCCACGGCACGCGGGGCCGCACTGATGAATTATCCTCCCCAGGTACGTGAAAGATTTTGTCTGCACCCCTTATTGACAACAAGATGTCATCATGTCAGACTTACAAGCAAGAGATCTTACAGATATAATTTATAATGCAAGTTTTCGCAATGCACTGAATGTAAAAAGTCATTAACAGTGTTCATAGTGCCCTTCTCAGTACATATTTTGTTGTTTATGATGCGTCATTTAGCTGATGTTTTTGACGCACCATGAGAGGGCGTAACATCATACACTTTTTCAATAGTAGTATTCATAACAATAGTTTTTTCTATACTGGTATTGTCTGTCGCATACGAGGTGTCAATTTAGCGGACGTAAGACTGCGTCAGCGACTGGCGCGACTTTTGACGCACCATGAAAGGGTGGCATCGTAGAGCAGGTGAATGTATAATTATAGACAGTGTAAACAATGCGTTGATTTAATGACACATGGACCTATATGCTCTCGCATTCATGATTAGCGTAGGTAATGACGCAATTGAAATGACACCTCGTAAACAATGGGCACAACCGCCAGCTCTTACGCTTAAGTCAGATCTATATTCATCTAGTTAAAACGGCTACACAATTCTCACTTGAATTTGAGTTTGTCATTAAGTTCTCATGTATACCAATTAGCATCTTAATGCACGAACACACTATGCCACTTGTTTATCTTGTATTGCGTTCCCAAGCACGTAGTTCAAAGGGGTGTCAATATTTAGAGATTAAGATGAGGTCATCCATTAAATATTTGAATACCTAATTATCTAAGTGATAAGGAGCTTGTGTGAGGTCGGAGATTCGAGGCACGTATTAAATCGCACGTGTTCACCTGTAAATATCTCGAAGAGACGAGTACAGTTCATGATATGTGATTTTTTTTATTTCTATAAACCAACTTGAGAATTTTGGAAGTGAAATAATGGATATGAATTATACAGATTACGAATTTCGCTATAATCCCTGTGTTGAACTAATACAAAAAAGTTAACTTTTAAGTTCCCACGATGATTAACCATGTAAATGAACAAGTTTTGACTACTTCAGGCAAGTAAAATTTAAGTTTGCACATATTTTCAGCGTGACGATATTCAAGAAGTTACATATTATCAAAATAGCGATGCTATATGATTCACATATAGCTCTAAAAGTTTACTAATCTGGATGAATCAAGCTGGACATTACCCAACAAAAATGTTACACACCGTAAGAGCATGAGTGTCCATCTACGTGGGTAATTCACGTTATAACTTATAAGCACGCTTTTTAGCCAGCCTATTTCAGACTCTGTACTTCAGACTGTATTTTTTATAAATTTTTGGTGTATTGATGACAAGATTGAATTCTTTACAGGCAATAAGTTCACTTTTTGAATAATTATACTATAGTTAATGTCCTCATGTCTGAGAAATGAGTTTCATGGATTCCGATTAAAAAAAAAATCAATATTTATGTGATATTGTCACTAGTTTAACCTCCACAAGAATAAAGTTTGCATATATCATCTTGTTCAGACTGCACCCAGACAAGATATCCGACACCAGTTGCATAGCATGGGTCCCATTACTGAGGGCACTGTTGCCTTGGGGGCGGACTTACCAGGTGGGTGAAATACAAGAGAAAAGGGGCTATCCCGGTACGGAGGTTGTTTGAGATGGAGTCGTATCATTTAATTTCTATGTTGCCTTCTCTGTGTCTTTCCCTTGGGGGGGGGGGGGGCAAAGGACCCCTGACACCCTGTACCTAAGCCACCGACTACGATGATATACCCGTCTTTACCTGCTAATATGATGAAGGCAACGACGTCGAGGGCGATCCATGATCCATCTACAAGAAGAAGAAAAAGTACATAAGAGATATGAATAAGTAATGAAAAACGAAATACTCATGTATGATTCATGAGTGATGTACATCATCATCAGCAGCATCTTCTTCAGCCTTCTCAGCATCATCATGAAACCTGATCAAAATAATTTTAATCACTGCGGCCGTAGCCACTAAGAAAGAAAGGTTTCCATTTTCTGTATCCCCCTACAAAGGGGTATTTGATTCTCAAATGGTGCAAATTCATATCATGCACAAGAAGAGTGCAGCATTTAGCCTCAAGAGGTGCAAATTTTCACTCTGTATAAGAAAATGTAAATTTGAACCTCAAGAGGTGCAACTGTGAACCATGGTACAATGTACAATATTGAACCTAAAGAGGGGCAACTTTGAACCCTGCATGAGAAGGGTGCAGCATTGAACCTTACCGATGTGCAATTATTGTGCACCGAGGACGAGAAGGGTGCAACATTGAAGGGGTGCAAATTTGCCTTGGCTTTTTAAAATCATTACTCACCATTACGATTGTTACAAAAATTGTTTGGTAGTTAGAAATAATTTGTAGTCTTAAATATTCCATAGAGTTTTCTTTTGATTCTATGAAAAGTTGAGTTTCCGTCATTACCATGAGTTAGTATTTCCTTTAAACTATTATCGGGAGGACCTATATATTGGGCGAATTGGCATTCCTCATTGTTATTGTCTTCGTCACGTTCAGACAATGATTATCAAGCATACAATTTGACGAGGTAACAGTCCATTCCGGATCATTAGAACCCATTAAACTTTCATTACTTCTATAACTCCGAAATACAATGTCCATAATTGAGCAATAGGAAATCTAATTTTTTGGGAAGGGCGCAATTGAAGCTGTTGTCGCTCCAGGCAAGCGTCACGCGATTCCCATGCAATTTGCTTTCAAACTAATCAGTACGAATTACATACCAACGCAGTAAAAAAAAACTACAGCACTTGACAGTTTTAACCCCAGCTTCACCACCACAAGTCCCGATGACAAAGTGAAAAATATTCCGTTGGAGGTGTGGATTGAATTTCGATAACATCGACATATATCATGTAGCAAACACTTAAAAACGATGTGGATTTTATCTCGTCCAGGGGGCGTCCCTTGGAGGTGTTTAATGGAGGGGTCCGATGGGGGGGGGGGGGGGGGGGGAGGGCATAGCCAGATCGAATTTCTGTCGTTGTATCCTTTTTTTTTGTACTTGTTAAAACCTGTTTGGAATTTTGAAATATGTGATGGTGTCTCTCTCTCCCGTTAGATTTGCTTGGGAGCTTTCAGTGGGTAAATTTGGTCCGAACCCCCCCCCCCCACTCAATTCTAGCGACGCCCCTAGATGTACCCGTCGGTATCGCTAGCACCTTGACGTTACTTGTGAAATTTTAATGGCCCTGGGACATGAATTCCAAACATGTCAACACTTCGAAACTGTACCCCCTAACGGCCATATGCTTATACCTATCTTTATTCTATGAGAGATACTTCATTTAGATTTATATGTATATCACGTCGTTCCACTTTTGATGGGTTCGACCAGTCAATAAACAAAATTATAAATCATACAAAGAGTTAGGGACCAAATGAAGAAATAGCAAGGGCAACACAAATTTGAATTCATCAATAACAGTCTGCAAACTGATCATTTTAGCAGAATCATCAATATCATATAATAATAATAATTTTACCAAAGCAATAGATTAAGTGTCAAAATACATGTTATGTTTCAGTGTAGAAATTATACATAATCATGTATCTTTAAGATATACGCATTCTTCTATTGGGGAAAAACTATTAGGAGGTCCCGGAAGTGATCTTTTAACAAATGTATGTATATGTGTCAAAATGAACTCTCTCAATAATAATAACTATGGGCACACTTAAAGTACAAGTCCACTCCAAAAATAACTTAATCGTTATCCGATTTTTTCTCAAACTTTTTTGATTGGTTTGTCTGATTTTTCTGCTTCTATTGAAAGTAAGTTATTTTTGGAGTGGACTTGCCCTTTAACAGTAAACACCTACCTCTGGGATGCCTGATCCACAAGCATAGGGTGCGAACATGCGCACCAGCAGGACCGTGATGGTAGCAAGCCCCACGCCCCAGACAACAAACATGAGATAAGCGATGACATATGCCAGGGCATCGTCGGGCGACTTGTGGTTGAAGAGCGCAGACCATGGGACCCACTCGGAGCAGTTGTAGGAGCCAAACAGGGTGGTGTTCCGGATCTAGCAGCATTCCTCGCGGTTGAGCCAGAAAGCGTTTTTGCAGACACCAAGCTTGAGGTCACTCAACCAACTGGTACCAATGTCAACTATCCCTGCGCAAGCTCCTACGTATAACAACAAACAGAAAACGAAAATAAGATTTATTTTGAATACACTTTGAATACATTTCCTTTAATTTGGAACGCACAATGGACTCATTTTTTTTAAAGACCCTGACCCAAAGAAATCAAAAACATATTTTAATCACAGAAGCAACATGACTTTACATAAATTAACATGAGTGACCTTTCAATAGGTCACATTTGAACTTATGACCTTTAACAAATAGCAAAGAATCCAAGAAAACCTACCTGTGGCTAAGCCAACCAGCAGGACAATGATCCAACCAGACAAACTGAAGACCATGTCCTTGATGGTGCCCCAGCAGGAGTCCTTTCTGTTCTTCTTGAGGTCTTTGCGTTCCTTGCGGTAGCGGGCCGTGTCACGCACCCAGTCGATGGTGTGGAAGTCATCGTACTGGCTTATCTCTGCAGAGAGCTTGTCCAGGGACTCTGGAACCACAATGTGAGACAGTGTCAGTACAGTTTCAGGCAACTACTGCTCTGAGGTCTTTGATATTTTATGACATTGCCTCTGTACTTCAATGAGGAGTTTTTACAAGATATCACAGCCCAATTTTCTATCAACAGATAATCCTGTGAAATACTTGGAGAAACTTTCTTCTAAAACAAGACTTTCTTTTTGATTCATCACCTCTCATTCCTCCCATCAGTGTCTCAATGCCTTCTAACCACCATTAGTGATGGACATCTCTACAGATACCCATGACTGGCAAAACAAACTAACTTACATTAAAGGTACTATGTCCCATTTGCAGGCCCCAAAAAGTGAAAGATAATACTAATTTAGAGCTTCCCTAAAAAAAAGGGGGCTTGAAAATGTCTTTGAGTGGGAAAATAACCACTATTAGTTGTCAAATCGACTTGTACTACCAAGTCAGTAAGTAATAGTCTGATTTTCAGACCATTGTACCGAATGGTCGTACGTTTTGTGCTGCACAAAGATTCAATCAGTTTAATTTTGGCCATTACAAGAAGTGGGTTATTGATGTAGACAAACGCTCACGTACCCTTTACAGCTCATTTTATGTATGTTATTACCATTTTTTTTTTTAACAGTCAGTCACTCAATAGTGTCTGACAGTGAAGTCTAGCAAGTAAACAGGTTTCCTTGCATAATTTGAATATTAGGACACTGCTAACGTTTAAATTTCACAGATAGGACATACATGACATATTCATAATTCCTGCAAAATTCTACATAATTGCACACTTGTCATCCATTCACCTTGCACACACACACAAAAAAGAACAATTGAATCAATTCAGATTTGAAAATACACAAGAATGCGATAACACTATCTTATCATTTTTAAAGACACACCAGATGAGATCAGATTCCCTACTGAATTTCCTCATTCCCATCTACGATTTAAAACAAAGCCACTTGTTTCCAGTAGCCAATAAGTTAACACTACCATCCATAGGATGCAGGTATAATTCTTAACCTACAGTAGATCATGATGTATATAAGAAGACCTCTGAATTAAACTTTCAGAGAACTCAAATCGGCACACATTGTCTGTAATACTTAAAGCCTTGTCACAAATAGGCTGCAAAAACATTCTTTCAAGATTCCTGGCATTGGCATAGAACTTAGAAGGTGAAAACATGATAACAGTATCCAAAATAATTTCACTACTCACTCTTTTTGAAAGCACCAGCATCTCATATTTTCAGCTGCTCTGCCTGACAATAAAATACTAGCTAGACTTGTAGTTGTACAAGTCTATGAATATGTATGTACACATCAGTATTTAGCCTCTTCTAATTGTACAGGTACTGCACATTTTGTATCCCTTTTCAGAAACCTCCCAAAACTGAAATTTTATTCAAATAGACTCGACCAGAGACAAGAGTAAAGTAATCAGACTTTGGAGTGCTCAAGCGTGACATCGCATCCTTATTCCACATCAAACCAAAGAATACAACCTTTATACATGTATGAAAGTTAACAACAAGTAAAAAACATGAGCACAACTATTTTTTTAATAAGCAACTTGAGGCAACTGCAATAGCCTTGTGCATCTCTCCTATTGCAATGTGCGAACAATGACGTTTTACGTGATCCGAATATGATTTCTACGGGATGTACAATAGGGTATTGAAACCACCCTTGAATTGTTTTTTCAAAAATAGTCGCGATTGTGTTAACAATAAAAAAAAAACTGTATGTTAAGCTAACTGTGTGAGGCATACTTGTATTTCACTTTGTAGCGTTTGGTTTAAAATCAATTGAATAATACATATTCAAAAGGTTTAACATGCAATTTAGAATTAATTGAAATGGAACAAAAACTTCACCTAAACAACGTGACACCCGATGAGTCTCTGAAATCCCTGTTTTTTCCCATTAGCAAAAAAATAAAAAACAAATAGGACAATAAAACCATCTAAGCATGGAGGGCTTGGCAGCCACAGACATTTAGGTCATTTTTATCAGTTCTTTTCATTTTTTCCCATTGTTGTTGGTCTGGGAGAGCAGGTTCAAAAATGAACTTGAATGAGACCACCCTGTTGAAATAAAACTATAATAAATAATAAATAAATAATAAATTAACCCATTGGCTACTGGAGCTGGGGAATTCCCGTATTAAGCCCTTGGGGAGTTGAGAATTTAATAGTTAACAGGTGAAGTGGCTTTGCAGTAAATAAACAAAAAGAGTAAGTTTATATTAAAAAATGTTTCAGCTAAGTGTGTGTTCATGTTCACATCAATATACAAACAACTTCTTTCATATTTTTGGCATTCCAATGTCATCAGTTATAACAAGGAAACAAAGAAGAAGATTTGATTGTCTGCATCCAACTATACTACACCAATCTATTTATTAAAGACTAAAATACATGTAATAATAAGTTGTTTTCAATATAAAAACAGAAAATTCAGAGAAACAAATTTAACAGGCTTTGAGGAAAGTCAGACGATGAAAAGATGTACACCATTTATGATAATCGTAAACAAATTTGCTACCTCATGAACATGAATTGATCATTTGGTCATTAATATGTAATGCAATTATTCAGTGTTTAGTATACGGTAATTGATTGCGTGTTTATAAGGTCTCCCTCTTGTATACATAGTACATGTAGCTTTAATGATGTACATGTATTTTCAACTTTGGTAACTTTTATCTCCTTAGGTATACACCCTATGACTGCATATTGACAATCTGATGTTTTTACTAACAATACCTTAATGTTATCATCATAAGCTTTTTTGATGGCCTCCTATAGCATATTAATTGTACTGCTTTCCTGCAGAAAAATTATATTGTAAAAATTGTAAAAGCGTGATACCAACAGACTGTATGAAATTTTCTCACTTTTCAAGAATCACTAATTTTGATAGAGCTATGAACTCACAAGCACAAAGTTTCAACTTGTTTTTGTAAATGACCCTTTCTTCAGTTGTAGCATTTAAAAAAAATGTAAATGGCATGTAATTGGCTCATCAGTAATATATGGAAGGTAAGCAAATTGATATCACTCCTGTATCAAATTTTCACATTTTTAGTTAAATTTACCTTTACCGATTTCAAAGTGCCTTGTAATAGAACTTGTATGAGAAGAAAGAAGAGTCCACTAGCGAACTCTGAAGCCAGTGTGTAACACACATAGCAGCGTTACTAACCTGGCTGTGTATAAAGTTGGGCAACACTGTACTGCAGTACATTCTCGCAAAATTTTGTAAAAACTTGCTGTATACTTTTAAACAGTTTGATAAACAATTTAATGAATCAATGATGATGATGATGATCATTATCATCTATACGGGATTGTAGGATATCCTGTAGGTCTTCCGGTCAGTTCACTTGGCACATTAGTAAAGGTTTATAAATCAGTGCATGCATGGATGTCAGACTATGCTATTACATAGTCTGTAATATGGCGTAAATATTCACTTCTGAATGAAAAACGCCTATAAACTAAAACAACAACAACAAGTTTGTACTTTGTATGACAAAAAAAAATCCAAGCTGTGTTTAACTGAGTTGATGTTGGTAGCAGTTACTAGAGACACTGGTAAACTGTTCCAAGACTGGATGACCCGTTTGCTCAAAAAGCTACTCCTGACATTCAATCGACAGCGAGTAGTAAATAACTTCAATGAATGGCCTCTTATTCTTTAATTCTGTGATTTCACAAAAAAGCATTCTGGATCGAGTCTATCTATACCATGAAATATCTTGAAAACCTAGATCATGTCCCCTCTTTCCCTCAGGTAATGTAAAGAGTAGAGATTGAGCCGTTTAAGCCTTTCGCTGTAAGATAGGGCGCTGAAACCTGAGAACAGTCTCGTCGCTGTACAAATAAGTAAAGAATGGAACTTACAAGTTTTGGTGATGAACATTTCCTTGGTTTTGCAGATATTTGAGCCTAATTTCGCCGATTGGGGCAACCGTATTCAGCTATGTTCCACCATTTTCTTATTTTATGACGTTTTTTCAAAATGAAGGGAGACCTCAATGCCCGATTACTTAGTACATGGTATGTAAATCGTTGCTAACACAGGTCAGCGGCAGGCTATCTGTGCATGCAAGATAGACAGCCATCCGTTTGATATTGCGCAACTGCTTTAAATGACGTCACTGGTAGAGTGTCCGCAACGCATGCTTTTTTATTTGATCAATATCAGGTGGTGGTGGTGGTGGTGGTGGTTGTGAAGGAACTAAGCAGTCGTCTCTCGAAAAGGAGGGAAAAAAGGGTTTTAATGTATTTTACTGGTATAAAAGTTTTAAAAATTTATTGTTTGATTAACACATGTCTGCATGCATGAGGTCCATCCCATTTTAACGGTTAGATTTCATGCATTGTAGGACTACCCCAGGGCACTCTCATACACAAGAAATGACAGATTTTAAGAAAAAGTCAAAACCTGTGAACCTGAAATGTACCCTTTTATTGGTTTTTGTGCGATTAGTGCTTGAAAAACACCCCTTTTTAAGGAAAACGTTGACGCAGCCGTATATTAGCTGAAAAGGACATCCTTTCAACACTTTTTCTGACAGCAGTGCGTAGCCAGTCATGTTGGGAGTGACCCCCCTGGGAGGACTACTAGACTTCAAGCATTGTTGGACTACTACTAGTACAGTAGTAGGAGTGCATAGCAGGACTAGGAGTAGACTGAATTTTCTGTCTCTTTCATTTGTTAAGCCTCTTATTTGGGTAGAGTCGGCTCTCTCTTTAGAAACAGAAGCCGACCATACCGGCAAAGGTGTGGGTTAGGTGTGTAAATCAGTGCACCAAACTTGCAAAACTTATCCCCGAATTACTCCTTTCACAGGATGCATATCCCCTGCATTTTATATTGTAAATTAGGTATAGGCTAAACTACTTCGGTTCCACTTACCAACTTGACTGAAATAATCTGTTTAATGGTCCATTTTTAGGAAATTATGGGTCAAAATCGACATCCATGATAAAAATCTTGCAGCGGTGGTTTAAACTCTCGCTGCCCATGACGTCATCTAAATCTCATCCCTTCTAGTCTATGCTGAAGGCAAAATGATTATAACTGAAAAACTGTGCACGAGCTACGAGTTCGTAATGACATGTTCAGTTTTCCGTTATAATCATTTTGCCTTCGACGTAGACTAGAAGGGATGAGATTTAGATGACGTCATGCGCAGCGAGAGTTCAAACCACCGCTGCAAGATTTTTATCATGGATGTCGATTTTGACCCATAATTTTAGGGCTGCGACGAGTAGTCGAATGCTCGAGTACCCGCACTGTTGACAACTACTCGAGTACGATTTCTCGTACGATTTATCGTACTCAAATATTTGGCCGCAAAGAAGAAAAAAAAAAAAAAATCCCGGTCACCTGGCACTGTCCAGGCCGACGCTTACCCATGCAAGGGAGAGCGGCGGCCACTGGCATTGGTTGGTACCGTGACTACCGTCGGTAAAAATGTTTCCCAACTCAAGCACTGTCAAACTCACCACTCAGAAACTGGGACCAAATGTCCGGATTTCTGTTTGGACTCGGAGGAAAATGGATTATTCTGCCATCTTTGGTTTTTAAAACAGCATTGTTTACTGTTATTATTATTATTATTAAATCGGCGCCTTCATCTTCAACTCAAAGTAAAATTGCATACGTTTTCGGCGACAGACTTCGGATACTGCTCCAGTGGTATGGTGGCAAAAATATCAAAAAATCAAAAAATTAAAAAAACATTAAAAAAAACATGGCGTCCGAATATTTAAGTATTCGCTCGTAAGCCTGGCAGTGTACTTGGGTACCTCATTACACTGTTGTGCACAGCCTTACATAATTTCCTAAAAATGGACCATTAAACAGATTATTTCAGTCAAGTTGGTAAGTGGAACCGAAGTAGTTCAGCCTATACCTAATTTACAATATAAAATGCAGCGGATATACCGGTATGCATCCTGTGAAAGGAGTAATTCGGGGATAAGTTTTGCAAGTTTCGTGCACTGATTTACACACCTAACCCACACATTTGCCGGTATGGTCGGCTTCCGTCTCTAAAGAGAGAGCCGACCCTACCCAAATAAGAGGCTTAACGAACGAAAGAGACGGAAACTTTGGTCTAGACTAGGAGTGGTAGCCCTAGACCTTTTTTTTTTAAATTAACAATAACCATGATAACATTAACAGCTCTCCACGACCACATTTTCCTGTTGAAATCATGTGATCAAATCATCATTCAAAGTAACTACGAAATAAATTGAACAAACTAAAACAAAATATTCTCTCTACTACTGAATTAATCATACATGTCTACCTAACTGAATATATATAATTTGAATTTTGAAGAAAAAAAGTGCATATCAAAACAGCAGATAACACATTAACAGTAACACTAACCATGCTAACAGCTCGTTCACATCAGAAAAGTTAACCTGTGGGACTACACTACGAAACAATTGGTCTCTCTTTGAATGTATTTTAATAAAATGGTACAAAATAATGCAAGTTTTACATACCGATGAGAATCAGAATTAGACTGTGAATTTTCACCTTTCTTTTTGCTTCTATGCCTCTCATAAAAGGCACTCATTTAAAATAGCCCAATGATATTTTCGTCTTCTCCGTGAAGACTGTGAGTGAGTGAGACCTACATGTATGACGTAATCGGCTCAAATTACCACGGCGTGATCCGCGACGTCACGCTTTCATGTTGTTGTTGTTGTTTAAGTTTTAAGGGCGTGTGTCATTTATTTACGCCGAAATCAAGTTTTTTAATAATTTTAAATGGAAACAACAAAAAAAGGAGGGAAAAAAAAAAAAAAAAAAAGATCGCTCGATATGGCTCGATCCAGTCTCGACTTCAGTCTCCACATTTATTTTCCTCTCAACAATTCTCCTCAAAACAATGGCATCACCGAGAGGGGGGCGGCCGGGGCTGGAGGAAGTAGAGGCACCCATAAAAATTGTCGCCACAACTGTTTTTTACACCTCGCTATAGTAGGGCGGCATCGTTATTATCACAATAATCACTATCATCAATCATCATCATCGATCAGCAGCATTCATATCATTATCACCACGGTCACCACATCATCATCACCATCATCATTATCACCATGTTCATCATCATATCATTATATTTGTCTTCATCATAACATCATCATAACCACTATCATCAGCGGCAGCATTATCATCATCACCATCATCATCATCATCATCATCAGTATCATAATCATCAGCGCGCATCATCACTTATCACATGATCTTTTTTCCCCTCAGTATTTGACACGATCGAGTGGCGTAGTGTGGGGCTATGCAGACGGGGGAGGGTGCAAGATAGGTCTTATCATCCGTTCTCGCTTTGCCACAAAATGATTAATTAAATTGATCATCGCAATGAATTCTTTATGAATATGAGTCTGAATAATTGCCTTAATTTTGCTAAGTGTCCGTGTGCATGACTTGTCATGGCATGCACATTTTTCATTTAGCATTTACGAATAATTGATTTAATCAATTTGATCACTGGTATATTTGCCTGAACAATGGACATGTCGTTATAACCTATAGGACAAGGTTCTTCGTTTGTTATGGTTTTGCTTATCATGATCATTTTTTATTTGCAGGCACATATAAATATATTCCAGATACAGGACGCAGGCGCGGATCCAGGATTTCTTGGGGGGGGGGGGCAAATTTGAAATCATGAGAGCCAAATATTGGTACGTAATGGGGACCAGCAGTGGCGTAATGAGCAAAAACGTTGGAGGAGGGAGACAACAAATCTGCATAACCCCACTCTTATATGCAGGCCCCGCTGAACGTTTTTCAAATTGGATGGGGGGGGAGGTGCTCAAGTATTTACGATCAGGGACAGCGTAGCGTGAATTGGCGTGGGGTCTAGGGGCAAAGCCCCGGTGGGGTTCAAGGAGCGGAGCCCCCAGAAGCTCAGGGGGTAGGGGCATATTTTGATACCTTATTCATGACACTGGCAGGTCACTTATTGGCGTGGGGTCCAGGGGCGGAGCCCCCTTAAAGCTTAAAGGTTTTAGGCTTCAAATAACAGTCAAATGAGCATCTAGGGGGCCCACCGTAGGGCCCTATGTGGGTTCAGGGGCAAAGCCCTGGAAGCTCAGGGGTTTTAGGCATTTAATTACGGTCAGATGAGCATATTTTTTTACCTCATTATTTTGTGACACTCACATTTTATGTAATTTCAGGTACATTTGTAAATCACCGGCATTTAATTAGAAATAAACCACGTTTGAATTTTATTTGGGGGGGGCAACTGCCCACAAGCCCCCCCCCCCCCCCCCCCCTCCTGCAGTACGCCAGTGGCCTCCTCCCCATCTACACCTTGTTGGCAGGAAAAATCGTAACCTATCTCCCCTACCATTCTTCTTTCTCTTTTTTTCCCTTTCCCTTTCTCTCCTCTTTCCCTTTCCCGTCCCTTCCTGCTCTATCTTTGTTTAGCGAGGACGGGGGGAGTCAAGGGCCGTTCCCCCCCCCCCCCCCCGACCAATCCACATTTTGTTGGCCGGAAAATTGCAACTGATATCCCACTTCTTTTCTTCTTCCTCTTTTTTTCCTTCCCTTTATCTCCTCTATTCCTTTTTTTTTTCTTTCCCTTTCCTTCTTTCTCTCTTATTTTTTATGAGGGGGGAGGCAAGGCCCTTTCATCCTCCTACCTCCTTCCTTTTCCACCCTTTTTTTCTTCTTCCATTTCTTTCTTCCTCTTTCTCTCCTCTTTCCATCTCCCTTCTTTTCCTTCTCTTCCCTCTCTCTCTCTCTCTCTCTCTCCCTCTCTCTCTCTCTCTCTCATTCTCCCTCTCTCTCTCCCCCTCTCTCTCTCTCTCTCTCTCTCTCTCGCCTGGATCCGCGCCTGGCCTGACAGGACGTTAGTGTTGCGGAATGAATTCGAATCCCGAACCTCGTGGTTCAGAGTCCTGAGACTTACCCGCTTAACATCTAAATGTAATAACGGGCCAGTAATAACACAATCGAAATATAACATCTCGTCTCCAACGGGCGTATAAGCATTGTGAATCATTTAGACATTTAGTGATTTTCACGTGTATTCATCCTCTTAATAACAAAGAGACACCTATTTTCCTCCAATTAAAGTCCACGAAAATTATTTTGCCGGTAGTATATGCATTGGTTTATTAAGCAAACAAACATCGCATAATCAGGATAACGCTGAGTTGGTATCTATATAGATCTGGGAACTCACAAACCATTAATATTAAGCCTTGCAAATGATGTAAACAAGTTGTTTTTTTTAACACCGCACACAAAATATGGGTAAACAAACACAGCATAGATAACGGTGAGTTGGTAGCTGCAAAGGTCTGGCAACTCATAAACCATCTACCTATTATAGTGCGACAGGGATTCGAATCCCGTACCTTGTGGCTCACAGTCCACTTAACCCCATGCATGCAGGTACTTATACAATCGAAATGACACCATGTGTTCAACGGGCGAATATAACTTATAAGCATTGTGATCCCATTTTACATTTTAGATATTGTCACGTGTCTTCATCCTCTAAATAATAAAGGGCCACTTATTTCCCTCACACATAAGTCTGCATAACTTATTTTGTATATAGCCTAAATTAGTTTATTTAGCCTTGCAAATGATGCAAACGATTCTCCAATATAGAACAAAACAAAAAATTGCAGAGTAATAGATAAGCAAACACAGCATAACCAGGATAACGGTGAGTTGGTAGCTACAAAGGTCTGGGAACTCATAAACCATCATGACTGATGAAAATACCTATTATACTGCGTCAGGGATTCGAACCCCATACCTTGTGGCTCAAAGTCATGCATACAGGTAATAATACAATCGAAATGACACCTCGTGTTCAACGAGCATTGTGATCCCTTTTGACATTTAGATATTTTCACGTGAGTTCATCCTCTGAATAACAAAGCGATACATTTTTCCCTTACATTTAAGTCCGCATAAATTATATATTATACATATTTATAGCCTAAATCGGTTTATTAAGTTTTGCAAATGCTTCAAACGAGTATTTTATGAAAATTAATTAAACGCACACGACTAGATAAGCAAACCTTAGCATAATTATTATAACTGTGAGTTGTAGCTACAAAGGTCTGGGAACTCATTAACCATTTTGATTGATAACAATACTCATAGAAGTTTTTTGATGATTTAGGATGTTTTCAAACACTCACAGCAATCACAGCAATCACAGCAATCACAGCAATCACATCAATCACAGCAATCACAGCAATCATAGCAATCACAGCAATCTGAATATAATGAACACTGACTTCACTTTTACTACTACAACAACATCAACAAATCAAGAACAATATCAATACCAAACCATATAAGGTATTGAATTGTATATCCAAAAAGAAATTGTTAATCGTTAGGAAGAGTTGTACTTAAGAGGTTGGAGAAATTAGTATGATCATCAATTTCACCTTGTGATTTATGATATTACAAAATTACGAGAAAGAAATCAATTTGAAAAATTAAAACATATTTAGACAAGAAAGATATTACATGTAAAATCATTAATCAACGTTTTCTATAAAATACCATAATCTCTTTAAAACATGAATATTAAACAGGATACACAAATTTAAATGCTCTAACATAATTTAAAGTCCATCACGTGAAAATTAAAGAATACATTTTGACTGAAACAGGTAATTATGAGGATGCAATATTAACAAGTACAATTTGCTCATGTCAATAGAATGAGTGAATGAATACATTTTTGATAGGTAAATAATATTTACATGTCTCATATACAACTTCAAAATAGTATCATAAGAAATGAAAGTATGCTTAATTAAATTTCTCTGATATAATATTGTTTATTCTGTGCGATTGTAAATTTATATTATTAAATTAAAACTAAACAAAACAAAAGAGAAATTCGAACTTCGACTTTCGTCACACAGTGCTAGCTCTAAATTCCTTTTTAGATAACCTCATAGTAACTGCATCCATCATTTTGGGAGAAGTAGCTAGAAAGAACGCTCGCCCGTGTTTCTTCATTCAGCTCGCATACTCCGTCTTTGTAATTGATGGACTTGCAACCAACTTCATGAATGCATTCTGCGGCGCAACGCAGTTTGGTTCTCGCTGGCACTGTCTTCATCACGTGATCAGTTAGACAGTGACCAATGAGAGGGCGTCCCTCGTTGTCCTTAGCAACGGAGAAGAAGCCTGCAGATTTGGTGGGGGTCTTCTTCGGTTTAACTTGATTGTAAAGTGAAGATAGAGAAACAAATATAATTAAAACAGATATAAATACATGTATAACTAAATTATTCATACCGCTTGTAAATGTGATAATTTAAAAAAAACGTAACTCAAGAATAGAAGGTGGACTGGTTGAATTAGGGTATTTGTTGAAATACTTTTAGAATAGATGTAAGCTTTAATTCTCAATAAAGATAAATCAGGACAAATTTAGTTGTTAACTGTATACATACATATATATATATATAAATTGTTATAATATTGACAAATTTAAAGATAATGTCATATCAATCTTAGGCATAGGCATGGACAAAAAACAAAACAAATAATTAACAAAATAAAAGGAAAATCGCATATGTTCTTATTTATTCTAAATCAATTTGTTGGGAGGGGGGAGTAAAGTTTCAGCTATCTTGATGGTCTCAAATCCCACCCATTCATGACTGTCCCTTAACACATCTAAGCTATAATGAAAACCCGTCTTATAAAGCATTGGCGAAGAATATGGTGAATAGGGGACATAATACAACACAAATATGTATATATCTCCACTTTCCTACAAAGGTATTAAACATATTATGGACTTATCACATTATTTTCACCTTTACCATTGTCATTGTTATTATTATTATTTTCATTTTTCTTTTACTCTTACTTCTACTCTTACTCTTACTTTTATTCTTATTTGTATTCCTATTCTTATTCTCTTCTTATTCTTTTCTTTTTTCTTTTTCTTTTTCTTTTTCTTTTTCTTTTTCTTTTTCTTTTTCTTTTTCTTTTTCTTTTTCTTTTTCTTTTTCTTTTTCTTTTTCTTTTTCTTTTCTTAGTCTTATTTATATTCTTATTCTTATTATCATTCTTATTCTCATTCTGATTCTTATTTTTATTTGTATTCTTTTCTTATTCTTTTCATTTTCTTTTTCTTTTTCTTCTCCTTTTGCTTTTTCTTTTTCTTTTTCTTATTCGCATTCTCGTTCTCATTCTCATTCTTATTCTTGATATCATTTTTATTCTTATTGTTATTATCATTCTTATTCTTATTCTTTTTCTTATTCGCATTCTCGTTCTCATTCTCATTCTCATTCTTATTCTTGATATCATTCTCATTCTTATTCTTATTATCTAATCCAAACAAAAATGATTAATTGAAAAACAAAGAGAAAAATACTAAATGAAACATGACATTACCTTCGCAAAGGGCGTACTCTGTGCCATGACATGGAACATGAAGCAAACGAGAGGAGGGGTGATAATAGATGACGCAGCTACTGGCGGGATAGGGAATGCTTGCCCACCAACCTGTAAGAAAGCGAGCCATCAAAACAAAATACGAGGGAGAAGTGAACATTTTCAGCTTTCAGAGGTATAATGACCGTTGACATTTTTGCACCGAACTGGTCTTAACCAAGGCTTAACCCACTCCAAAAAGTGTTAACTTTGCATACGCCCCAGTTGAAATAGAAATGAAAAACATAAGTAGGGTATAAATCCAGCCCCTTTCAGAGGAGGTGTTACCCCTGTATTAAACAAATCATGGTTTAGTAGGTCCATAAAAAAGGGTTGGGTACATATAACCCGATATGACGGTAATTATGTGTGCGACCGTCGCTTGTGCAGTTATATTTTAGATTTTTGCTCTTTTTATTTATTTAGAGACGACTGTGATTCGACAAAACATTATCAAAATTGAGTATGATATTGCCCTAAAGTTAGACGGACCCATCATTACTCACATGTTGAATAATGTTTGCATTTTGATTTTGTAAAGAGTTTGGCTGGCTGGCCCATGAATTTTTGATTTTTTTTTTCTTGAGTTTGTTTCTTGATTGTGCTTCTACCCCCAAATGCCTCATTGAGAAGACTTGGAGAGGCCTGTCAACATTTCAGACTTTTTTTCTGGGAAAAAATAATGTCTTTACAAATTTCACCCCATCTCCTTTTCTGACATTCTAAGCTATTGAATAGACCAACATTTCGTTGGCGTCTCATCGTTCCAATCAGTAAGTTAATTAGTTACAACAGCTGCTATTTGGTTTGATTTCTTAAGTCTTGAAATGAACATAATAATTGGCGTTATACTTACTACTATTGCTATCTAACTGTGTGCCGTCTTCACATGGGAAGGTACCCTCCATAGCTTCATACGTACATCCAACCCAGAAGTAAAAGTATGTACTGGTGACAGCATCAAACTCATCGTTACTATTGGGAACGAAGAGTGTCCCACCAATCGAGTTACATCGTGAAACCGCTTCGGGATGTGTTCTAAACTCGCTGAAGTACTTGTAGCATCCTTGACCATAGACCGAAAGCTTCAGTCTCTATAATCGTCGGTTGTTCCACTGAGACTACGTCTGGCTCCACTAGACCTCGGTTATAGGGACTGAATGACTGCCTATGCCAGCCCGTGTTGAAGTTATCACGGCTAGATTTTAGCCGTTAGGCCCCTCCCACAAACATGACAAACTTGCCACGGCCGTATTGTTATGCCCCCAAAATCCCCCAAAATGTCATTTTACCTCGTTCATATCCATTTTTAAATTAGGTCTAGGCTATAATATATCGGTTCCACTTACTATCTTGATTGATATAATCCGTTTAATGGTCCCTTTTAAGGAAATTATGGGTCAAAATCGACATCCATGTTGAAAATCTTGCAAGCCGTGTTAAACTCTCGCTGCCGTCAATCTTATCCCTTCTAGTCTACGCCGAAGGCAAAATGATTATGAAGGAAAAACTGTGCGCCATCTACACGTTCGTAATGGCGTTATCACAGTTTTTCCTTCATAATCATTTTGCCTTCGGCGTAGACTAGAAGGGATAAGATTGACGGCAGCGAGAGTTTAACACGGCTTGCAAGATTTTCAACATGGATGTCGATTTTGACCCATAATTTCCTTAAAAGGGACCATTAAACGGATTATATCAATCAAGTTAGTAAGTGGAACCGATATATTATAGCCTAGGCCTAATTTAAAAATGGATATGAACGAGGTAAAATGACATTTTGGGGGATTTTGGGGGCATAACAATACGGCCGTGGCAAGTTTGTCATGTTTGTGGGAGGGGCCTAACGGCTAAAATCTAGCCGTGATAACTTCAACACGGGCTGGCATAGGCAGTCATTCAGTCCCTATAACCGAGGTCTAGTGGAGCCAGACGTAGTCTCAGTGGAACAACCGACGATTATAGAGACTGAAGCTTTCGGTCTACCTTGACCAATGCTATCCCATCCACTGGGACATACTGCATCTTTAGGAAGAAAATTAAGGGGAAAGGACTTTTTGTATGAATAAACAACACAATGACAACATCAACAGCAAAAACAACAATGATGATAATAGTAGTGATCATAACGATGACGACGATGATGATAATAATAACGATAATGATGATGCTGATGATGATGATACTACCAATACTACTACTACTACTACTACTACTACTACTACTACTACTACTTCTACTACTACTACTACAACTATTAATATTAATAATAGTAATAAGATAAAAGGTACGATCCAACTTTGAAAATAAATGTTGCAAAATCTGTTTCAAAACTTGTGGGCAGCAACATCATAATTTGTGGATGGTAAAAATCTCCTCAAGTTCGTCATCACTTTGATTGATAGGCCTATATTTTTAACGATTTCACAGTTATTCTTCTCGAATAAAATAATGATTAAAATCATCTTATTTAATACAAATTTACCCTAGAATACATTTTTATTTAACTTCTGATTTTTTTTAATGACTTTCAGGTAGGTATATTCCTACACCCTAAGACTACCATGTCAAAACGATAAATAGTGCATTTAAGTGTAAAAATAGTAATTACCTGTGCGTTGAATGGTTGAAGAACCAAGCAAAATGATAAGAAAGACTAACATTCTTGGATCACACGACGTCATACTTATCGAAATGACACCCAAATTAGAGGAACAAAGTATGTTGGAAAGCCTTCGATCCCAAATGATACAAGATCTGATCAGATACTCTCGATATGCGTCATATATATCAAAATTCAAACGTCAAATATGTACTAATTGTGATACTTCGACATTTGCCAAATATGAACAAAACACCATTAAAAATGCATCCGTGTCATGCCTGGAAACGGAGAAAAACACTATTTCCAATCCAGGGCGGTTAAAGAAGAAGTCGCGTTTTGGATAAAGGTGAGAAATCATTTGCGAGCTTTGTTATTCTCTTTGTTCACTGCTTCAGAGCCGCTAGGTTGTGGAACAGTCTTCCTCAGTACCTTCATCCTTTGTGGTCTGCTATCCACTTGCAAGGCCCAGCTAAAGACATACCTATTCCAAATTGCTTACAATTAGCCACTTTTACAGTCTTCCCTAGATAAATCATGAAAGGCATTTTGAGTCATTTGATTAGGCACTAGATATTGGCGCTCTACAAAATCAAAGATTGGTTTGGATTCTATTGAAACGTGGAAGAATATCACCCTAGTAAAGTCACATTTTAGGACTACAGTGTGCTTTTGTAATGCCCTCATTAACTTTGGGCCAATTTTAATGCCACATGAATGTGTAGTCCACTAGTAGTCATGAGCAGTACTTTTCCATTGCTTTCATTGTGTTTGTAAATGATAGAAATGTTGAGTAAATCTGTCACCATTTTGACGATTCTTCAACCTCACAATACACAATCATTCTAATTCTTTACGTAATCATTACATAAAAGCTGCTCGAAAGGTTTTTTTCACGGATACACTTTTATGCCCAGAACTCAACTTTACCTTTAAATTGTACGAACAGAATTGAGGTCATTGGACCATGGACCTATGATTGGACCGAGCGATCCGAACACGAATAAGCGTAGGATACGGGTTTGCAAATATTTTAATACGTGTTACGGTCAGGGGCATCGCTAGACCTTTTTCAGTGGGGGGGGGGGGGGGGTGTAGAGGCCAACGATTACCGACAAAACTAGCCACCGATTACCGACAAAATTAAATGTCCAATATCTACAAATTCAACCCTATAAATCTGGGGCCGAAGGCTAAATTGTTTTTCCTATGGACTATCTATAGTACTTGCATATGCGCAAAATTGTCATTTTCCTCGACGACATAAATATACGAATTATTTCTTCAATTTAGTCAGCATCATAGCTATATATTTCAATGCAGGCGCGGAGCTAGGATCTTATTTTAGGGAGGGGCGGTAGTGAGTAAGAGAATCACTTAAAAGCGCGCTCATTAGGGGGGGTGTGGATGATGGGCCTCCCGCGCAAAGCGCGGAAGCTTAAACGTTTCCTTAAATTATCAGGAAAAGAAGACGATTAATTGAACCGTTTTCGACTGGTAATCCTTGGCTGAATGAAGTCCCCCCCCCCCTCCCGCGCAAAGCGCGAAAGCTTTGACGTTTCATTAAATTATTATAAAAAAGAAGACGATTTGCTGTACCGTTCTCGACTGTTTATCCTTTTCTGAATTCAGTTCCCCCCTACCGCGCAAAGCGCGGAAGCTTTGACGTTTCATTAAATTATGAGAATAAGCAGACGATTCGGTGTACTGTTCTCGACTCTTAATCCTTGTCTGAATTCAGTTTCTCCCCCTCCCGCGCGAAGCGCGGAAGCTTTGACGTTTCATTAAATTATGAGAAAAAGCAGACGATTCGGTGTACTGTTCTCGACTCTTAATCCTTATCTGAATGAAGCTTCCTCCCTCCCGCGCGAAGCGCGGAAGTTTTGACTTTCCATCAAATTATTAGAGAAAGAAGACGATTCGTCGTACCGTTTTCGACTCTTAAAAAGCCCTATTCATCTGAATTCAGTTTCCCCCTCTCGCGCGAAGCGCGAAAGCTTTGACGTTTCCTCAAATTATTAGAGAAAGAACACGATACGTTGTATCGTTTTCGACTCTTAATAAGCCCTTTTAATTTTGTCTGAATTCAGTTTCCCCCTCTTGCGCGAAGCGCGGAAGCTTTGACGTTTCCTTAAATTATTAGAGAAAGAACACGATACGTTGTACCGTTTTCGACTCTTAATAAGCCCTTTTAATTTTGTCTGAATTCAGTTTCCCTCTCTTGCGCGAAGCGCGGAAGCTTTGACGTTTCCTTAAATTATTAGAGAAAAAAGACGATTCGTCGTACCGTTCTCGACTCGTGTAAATGAAGTTTTCGCCTTCCGCGAAAAGCGCGGAATTTTTGGCGTTTCATTAAATTATGAGAAAAAGCAGATGATTCGGTGTACTGTTCTCGACTCTTTATCCTTATCTGAATGAAGTTTCCTCCCTCCCGCGCGAAGCGCGGAAGTTTTGACGTTTCATTAAATTATTAGAGAAAGAAGACGATTCGTCGTACCGTTTTCGACTCTTAAAAAGCCCTATTCATCTGAATTCAGTTTCCCCCTCTCGCGCGAAGCGCGAAAGCTTTGACGTTTCCTCAAATTATTAGAGAAAGAACACGATACGTTGTACCGTTTTCGACTCTTAATAAGCTCTTTTAATTTTGTCTGAATTCAGTTTCCCTCTCTTGCGCGAAGCGCGGAAGCTTTGACGTTTCCTTAAATTATTAGAGAAAGAAGACGATTCGTCGTACCGTTCTCGACTCGTGTAAATGAAGTTTTCGCCTTCCGCGCGAAGCGCGGAATTTTTGACGTTTCATCATAATATAGAGAAAGGAAGACGATTCATCGTACCGTTTTCGAATCTTATTAAGCCCTATTCATCTGAATTCAGTTTCCCCCTCTCGCACGAAGCGCGAAATCTTTGACGTTTCCTCAAATTATTAGAGAAAGAACACGATTCGTTGTACCGTTTTCGACTTTTAATAAGCCCTATTTGTCTGAATTCAGTTTCCCACTCTCGTGCGAAGCGCGGAAGCTTTGACGTTTCCTTAAATTATTAGAGAAAGAATACGATTCGTTGTACCGTTCTCGACTCGTCTAAATGAAGATTCCCCTTTCGCGCGAAGCGCGGAATTTTTGGCGTTTCATCACAATTATAAAGAAAGGAAGACGATTCGTCGTACCGTTGTTGACTCTTAAACCTTGTTTGAATTTAGTTTCCCCGAAAATTTTAAACCTCTGATTTCTTTAGCTGACATTATAGGATATTATACAAGTATTGTAGTTGTAGTTACTCTCGAAGTCGTCACAGCGGAAAAGAAGTCACAGTTCGTAGGGAAAAAAACTTGTCGGCCGACCGACAATATACATCTCACCGACAAACTTCTGCATTGATATAGTACACGAGGATCGAGCAAGAATACCGACACAGCTGACCCGACACAGCAACATATTTACCCGTGTCTTTCTTGCTCCCTCGACGAGACTACTCCACCCCAAAAACTCTTTCTCTCTTTTACTCCCACTTCTCAGGCTCTTACCTTCCCTCTCTCTCCTCTCTTTCATCCCCCGTTTCTTTTGTTTCCCTTTCACTCTTTTTTCTTTTTCTTTCTTTTCCTTTCTTTCCTCTCCTCCCTCTTTTTCTTTTTTCTCTTTCTTTTTTCTCTTTTCTTTCCTTTCTTTTCCTTTCTTTCCTTTCTTTTCCTTTCTTTCTTTTCTTTTCCTTTTCTTTTTTTCTTTTCTTTCCCTCTCTTTTTTCCCTCTTTTTTTTTCCCTCTCTTTTTTCCCTCTCTTTTTTCCCTCCCCCTTTTCTTTTTTTTCCCGACGGCAGCGCAATTTTACCGACAATATCCTGACAGGTGGGGGGGTGTCGCACCCCCCCCCACACCCCCCCTTTGGCGACGCCCCTGGTTACGGTCTTATTTTGATGTCGTGCTCCTCATTAATTTTCTCCATTACCAAAATTAATAGAATTGTGTGACGCTGCATGTTTTATGGTTCTAGAACGACAATCTACCATGATTAAAATGGTAATGACATCCAAAGCGTTCCATTGATCCAATTCAAAAAGTCTTTGGGAAACTATTGTAAGGTTTCTG
The DNA here is from genome assembly GCA_035222895.1 of Strongylocentrotus droebachiensis. NCBI lineage: Eukaryota > Metazoa > Echinodermata > Echinoidea > Camarodonta > Strongylocentrotidae > Strongylocentrotus > Strongylocentrotus droebachiensis. Next base: position 110,784 of record JAVYIG010000081.1, read on the forward strand.
CCGAATGAAATTAGTGTTTGGCGTTTGTTAATGTCATCATATTGATCGTGAAGTATATATAAAGGCAGAGGCGGCGAAGCCGTGGGTGGGGGGCACAGTGCCCACCCCCACTTATTCAAGTACCAGTGCCCCCTTTTACTTCAGATAAGTGCCCCTTTTTATTTCTAATAGGTGCCCGTTCCACACTCTTATAAGTGGTCCTTACCCCCTACGGTAGGTGCCCCTTCACCTCTTATAAGTGCCTCTTTTCATTTCCGGCTAGTGCCCTTTTTTATTTTGACACATGCCCCTATCCTTTCTAATTAGCGCAATATCCTTTTGATGATTGCCCCTTTTCCATTCTCATAACTGCCTTTTCTGGTGAGTGCCCCTTATCAGGTGCGAGTAGCGCCCCATTTTCACCTCTGATAATTCAGATGTTTACTTGATACGTGCTCCTTTTCTTTTCTAATAAGTGTCCTTTTAACTTTGGATATGTGCCCCTTTTCCTTTCACCATAAAATGTGCTCCTATTTAAAACGACTATGAGCAACTTTTTCATCAGTTTCACCAAAGGCTCGATAGCATTTTAAGTTAATAAAAATGTTGTTTCTTATTAAAGATATTTTCAGTCTTTAATGATTAGGATTGTTTTTTGCTCTTCATAAGATGCAATTTTTTGCTCTGCGACCTAACAAATCTTAACTTTTTTGCTCGATTGCTCGCACATGAAATCAATATTCAGACCATCACACCAAACTGCAAAGAATGATGCTTAAGCAGTATATCTTGGAACATGTAAAGAGAGAAACAAACAATTAAATTATCCCTGATAATCCAATCACAATGAAGTCCTACAAATGTCTACAAAATTGATATTTTCGCGACTGAGTTTGCCCATTTTTAATCGCCCTTTTGTGGTGCCCCCCCCCCCCCCCTCCACTTTGAAAGACGCTCTGCCGCCCCTGTATATAGGCTACCTCTAAAACGGTTTTAAAGAGTCAAATTGTAAATGAATTTTATTCTTTTTATCAAATGATAATCAAACTATTACAAAAATAGCACATAATTAACCCCGTTTTGGATTCATACACTGGATCTCTGCATTAACTGAAGCGATAAATGAGGTGGAAATTAAATAATATGGCAATTTTATGGACCAGTTTCATTTCAAATTGGGCAGTTTCTTTCTGACAAGTTAATGATCAGTTGGATCATATTCAAAATCGATACATGGCGCGTTTCATATTAATGTGATTTTATTAAACCAAAGAAAGGAAATGTGACAGCGAGAGGGAGAGTTGAAGAGAAAGAGAGAGAGAGAGAGAGAGAGAGAGAGAAAGAGAGAGAGAGAGGGAGAGAGAGAGAAAGGGGGAGGGGCGAAACGTCTCTCTAAAGTTATACTTACATTTAGCCGCATGTATTTATTTCAAAATCGATTTGAGTTGCGAGGCATATTCAATTTGAAAATTCGAATCAGAAATATAATATTCAAATTTGTAAAGGGAATGTCAAACTTAAAGGTAAAGACCAGTAATGGTAATGCGATTGCATTGTGAAAGAAACGTTGTGGAATCGATCAGAAAAGGTTGATCATCTAGCATCTAGCATCTGCAAGGTTCTGGAATCATCAAAATGATAAGAAATTTGGCCCATTCTTCGTAAATTTACAAGCACTATACACAGAAATATGTATATGGGACTACCCTATATCTCTCACAGTCCACGAGAGAAACAAATTTACTAAATATATGAATTAGTAGGCGGTTTCCCGGCAAATTTTTTATCATCATGTATTAGTCAAAACATATTCTTTCACATGATTGGTAATGAGAGCTTCCATTTCATTTTTTGAAATTGGGGCTCTTCCAATACTGGTCTTTACCTTTAAATACGTTGAATGTTTAACGCATCTTAGAGGGTTCAAGAGAGAATTCGTAAATTACGGAATCAACTGTACTACTTCTTCTTCTATTATCATTTTAATGATAATAATGATAATAATAATAATAATAATCATCATCATAATTATTATTTCTATCATCATTAATAATATTATGTACATTATTATAACCAGTATTGTTATTAGTATTATTGTTATCATTTAATATGATTATTGTTGTTGTTATTATCATTATCATCTATTGATGGATTCATGTAGTATTTAACTGATCAGTAAGTGTTTGAGAATTGATACTAATATTTGGTAGGCGAGAATATGCAAATGACTTCAAACTGCACACACACCAGACATAAGACGCAAATACAACCAAATTATTCGAGAACATCTCTTATATTTTGTCTGTTTTCACAATTCTTCCATGATAAATTTGAATACAACACGCGTTACTTTCTGAACAAACTCTTCGACAGTACAATCCAATAAAGTAATTCAACGGTGGCAGCAACTCAATGTTATAATATTTTTGAACGTTATACAAGCTATACATACAGGACCAAGCAATTTTACAAGAATATTTTGTACATATATTTGGATAGTTTTAAAAATCTGACAATATTTACAATAATATCCCAACGTTTTCAAAACGAGCAATTGTCATGACAAAAGTATTACAATGCATATCACTATCATCCAATCAATAACGAGCTTATTATATTCATAAATATTCATATGTCCTCGGAATACTAATTTTGAATTAATTTCTTTTCAGGTGTTAATTATATGAATTATTCTGAGTTATTTCACGAGCCATGCATTTAAACTATCGACATATTCACTCACATTGTCCGTCGCGGTTCTCAATCAATTTCTTGTAGCAACACAGATTTTGTGCCGAATGCAGAACATTTATGAACATTCGGAAACTTGGCTCACATTGTCCTATATATTATAGTCAAATCTTTATGAGTTTGCTTTCAACATTACAGAATAATAATGACAAAAATCTAGTTCTTATAGCACCTGTGAAGAAAAAAAATTGATTTGCGGCTTAAGGGGATTACTAGGGGCGTTGTTAGACTATTTTAGAAAAAAGGGGGGGGGGGGGGACGGCGTCGGAAAATCTATGTTGAAAAGTTTGTCCTGAAGAAATGGAGTCTACGCAGTTAAATGGGGAAAATGTGATCAAATTATTACTAAAAATGCACATTTTGGGGGCATGCCCCATGCAGACGAACCTAATCATTGGACCAACTCGCATCCCTGATATTCATTTCGGAAATGATTTTAAAATTGATGATGTATTACTTTTCTTGTTCAAATTGGAAAATTGGTTCCAATTTATGTAAGTGATGTTTAATTACGGTCAGATGAGCATATTTTGATACCTTATTTTTGACACCGGCAAGACACTAATTGGCGTGGGGTCCAGGAGGCGGAGCCCCTAGAAGTTCAGGGGTTCTAGGCATTAAATTACCGTCAGATGAGCATCTAGGCCCGCCGTAGGGCCGTAGGGCCGTAGGTGGTGTCCAGGGGCAGAAACTCCGGAAGCTCAGGGGTTTTAGGCATGTAATTATGGTCAGATGAACACATTCCGATACCTTATTTGTGATACTGTCAGCTCACTAATTGGCGTGGGGTCCAGGGAGCGGAGCCCCTTGAAGCTCAAGAGTTTTAGGCTTTAAATTACGGTCCACTTAACCCCATGCATGCAGGTAATAATACAATCGAAATGACACCATGTGTTCAACGGGTGTACATAATCATTGCGATCCCATTTATAATTTTAGATATTGTCACGTGTTTTCATCCTCTCAATAACAAACATTTAAGTCCGCATAAATTATGTATTATACATATTTATAGCCTAAATTGGTTTATTAAGCCTTGCAAATGATGCAAACGAGTATTTTAATATAAATTAATTAAACGCACACGACTAGATAAGCAAACACAGCATAACCAAGATAACTGTGAGTTGTAGCTACACAGGTCTAGGAACTCATTAACCATTTTGATCGATAACAATACTTATAGAAGTTTTTTGATGATTTAGGATGTTTTCAAACACTCACAGCAATCACAGCAATCACAGCAATCTGAATATAATGAACACTGACTTCACTTTTACTGCTACATCAACATCAACAAATCAAGAACAATATCAATACCAAACCATAATGTATTGAATTGTATATCCAAAAAGACATCGTTAATAGTTAAGAAGAGTTGTACTTAAGAGGTTGGAGAAATTAGTATGATCATCAATTTCACCTTGTGATTTATGATATTCCAAAATTACGAGAATTAAATCAACTTATTTGAATAATTAATCATTTTTAGAGAAGAAATATATTACATGTAAAATCATTAATCAACGTTTTCTATGAAGTACCATAATCTATTTAAAACATAAATATTAAAGAGGATACACAAATTTAAATCCTCTAGCATAATTTAAAGTCCATCACGTGAAAATTAAAAAATACATTTTGACTGAAATGGGTAATTATGAGGAAACAATATCAACAAGTACAATTTGCTCATGTCAATAGAATGAGTGAATGAATGCATTTTTGATAGGTAAATAACATTTAAATGTCTCATATACAACTTCAAAATAGTATCATAAGAAATGAAAGTATGCTTAGATTGTTCAGGTAAATTTCTCTGATGTAATATTGTTTATTCTGTGTGATTGTAAATTGATATTATAAAATTAAAACAAAACAAAACAAAAAAGAGATTCGAACTTCGACTTTCGTCACACAGTGCTAGCTCACTATTTCTTTTCAGATCAACTCATAGTAACTGCATCCATCATTTTGGGAGAAGTAGCTAGAAAGAACGCTCGCTCGTGTTTCTTCATTCAGCTCGCATACTCCGTCTTTGTAATTGATGGACTTGCAACCAACTTCGTGAATGCATTCTGCGGCGCAACGCAGCTTGGTTCTCGCTGGCACTGTCTTCATCACGTGATCAGTTAGACAGTGGCCAATCAGAGGGCGTCCCTCGTTGTCCTTAGCAACGGAGGAGAAGCCTGCAGATTAGATGGTGGCCGTCGGTTTAGCTAGATTGTGAAGTGAAGATAGAGAAATAAACGACCATAACAGATATAAATACATATAAAAACTACAGTTAACAGCTAAATTATTCATATCGCTTGTTAATTTGATCATTTAAAAATAATGTATTTCGTAACTCAAGAATGGAAGGTGGACTGGTTGAATTAGGGTCTTTTTATAAATACTTTTTGATGTAAGCTGAAATTCTCAAGAAAGATAAATCAGGATAAATGAATTTTTCACATACTTAAAATATGACAAAAACTTGGTAAGGGTATGAATAATTTAGTTGTTAACTGTATACATACATAGGCCTACAAACATACATAATATATATATATATATACCAACATGGTACATTAACCAGACATAATATATATAACCCCACATGGTACATTAACCGGACATCATAAAAACTAGTATATTAACCCTAACCCTAACCATAAATTCAAAACAATACAAAGTAATGACTAATGATTAAACCCTTTGTTTATTGGGAGGCCTTAAAGGTACTATATATGTCCCATTTGCAGACCAAAAAATGAAAAGGTTAAATTCCAACGGCATTTGAAAGACAATGACTAATTTAGAACTTCCCTCAAAACGAAGGGCTTTAAAATCATCTAAGTAATAGTCTAATTTTCATACCCTTGTACCGAATGGTCGTACGTATCGTGCTGCACAAAGATTCAATCAGTTTGATTTTGGCCATTACAAGTATTGGGTTATTGATGTAGACAAATGCTCATGTACCTGTTACAGCTCATTTTATATATGGTATTACCAAAGAAAAAAAAGATGTCAGTCAGTCACTCAATAGTGTCTGACAGTGCATAATTTGAAAACTAGGACACTGCTAATGTTTGAATTTCATAGATAGGACATACACAATGTATATGACATATTCATAATTCCTGCAAAGTTCTACAGAATTTGATGTTGGCTGCAAAAGGGACATAGTATCTTTAAAGTTTCCTCTGCCTGCAAACGTACGTAGAGGGCAGTACTTCTTTTTTTTATTATCCTGAATCAATTTGTTGGGAGGGGGGAGGGGGTAAAGTTTCAACTATCTTGATTGGTCTCAAACCCCTACCATTCTAGCTGTCCCTTAACAAATCTAAGCTATAATGAAAACCCGTCTTATAAAGCATTGGCGAAGAATCTAGGGAATGGGGGATATAATACTCCACAAATATGTATCCCCAAGGTATTAAACATATTACGGACTTATCACATTATTTTCACCTTTACCATTATCATTGTTATAATTATTATTTTCACTTTTTTTTACTCTTACTTCTACTCTTACTCTTACTTTTATTCTTATCTGTATTCTTATTCTCTTCTTATTCTTTTCTTTTTTTCTTTTTTTTTCTCATTCTTATTCTCATTCTCATTCTTATTCTTATTCTTATTCTCATTCTCATTCTTATTCTTGTTCTTTTTCTTATTCTTATTCTTTTCTTATTTTTTTATTTTTTTATTTTTTTCTTATTCGCATTCTCGTTCTCATTCTCATTTTTTATTCTCTTCTTATTCTTTTGTTTTGTTCTTTTGTTTTTTTTCTTATTCGCATTCTCGTTCTCATTCTCATTCTCATTTTTTATTCTTATTCTTATTGTTATTCTTATTCTCATTCTCATTCTCATTCTTATTCTCATTTTTATTCTTATTCTTCATTCTTATTCTTATTATCTAATCCAAACAAAAAAGATCAATTGAAAAACAAAGAGAAAAATACTAAATGAAACATGACATTACCTTCGCAAAGGGCGTATTGTCCGTAAGTACGTGGATAATGGATCAAACCAGAGTTGGGGGGATAATAGATGACGCAGGTGCGGGTGCTACTGGCGCGATAGGGGTTGCTTGACCACCAACCTGTAAGAAAGCGAGCCATCAAACAAAATACGAGGGAGAAATGAACATTTTCAGCTTTCAGAGGTAATGGCCTTTGATATTTTTGCACCGACCTGTCCTTAACCCACTCCAAGAAGTGATAACCATTCATACGTCCCAGTATAGGGGTAATCCAGTCCCCTTTCGGAGGAGGGGTTACCCCTGTATTAACACAATTATAGTGTAGTAGGTCCATGAAAAAATGATATGACGGTAATTATGTGTGACCATCACTTGTGCAGTTATATTGTAGATTTTTGCTCATTTTATTTAGATTTAGTTAGAGACAACTTCGATTCGATAACAATTTATAAACATTGGGTATGATATTGCCCAAAAGTTGGTCGGACACATCATTACTCACATGCTGATCAAATTTTTCATTTTGTAAAGAGTTGGGCTGGATTTGTTTTTTTTTCTTTTCCTTGTGCTTCTACCCCCAGCGCCTCATTGAGAAGACTTGGAGAGACCTCTCAAGATTTCAGTTTTTCCTGGGAAAATAATGACGTAAACAAATTCACCCCATCTCATTTTCTTACATTCTAGGCTTTTGAATAAACCAACATTTCGTTGGCGTCTCTTCGCTCCAATCAGTTAATCAGTTACAACAGCTGCGATTTGGTTTGAATTCTTAAGTCTTGAAATGAACATAATAATTGGCGTTATACTTACCACTATTGGTATCTAAGTGTGTGCCGTCTTCACATGGGAAGGTACCTTCCATAGCTTCATACGTACATCCAATCCAGAAAATGCTTGGGTATCTACTGATGATAGCATAATGCTCATCGTTACTATTGGGAACGTAGAGAGTCCCACCAATCGAGTTACACCGTGAAACCGCTTCGGAATGAGTGAACTTTGCATCGCCCAAGAACTTGTAGCATCCTTGACCAATGCTATCCCATCCACTGGGACATACTGCATCTTTAGGAAAAAAATTAAGGGGGAAGAGTTTTTTTATTAATAAAGAACAACAATAACAACAATGATGATAATATTAGTGATGATAATGATGACGAAGATGATGATAATAATAACGATAATGATGATGATGATAATACTACCACTACTAATACTACTACTTCTACTGCTACTACTACTACTACTACTACTACTACTACTACTACTACTACTACTACTACTTCTACTACTACTACTACTACTTAAATAATAATAGTAATAAGATAAAAGGCATACGATCCAACCTTGAAAATACATGTTGCAAAATCTGTTTCAAAACTAGTGGGCAGCAACATCATATGGATGGTAAAAATCTCGTTAAGTTCGTCATCACTTTGATTGATAGACCTATATTTTAACGATTTTACAGTTATTCTTATCGAAAATAAGAATGATTAAAATCATCTCATTCAATACAAATTTACCCTAGGATACATTTTTATTTAACTTCTGATTTTTTTTAATGACTTTCAGGTAGGTATATTCCTACACCCTAAGACAACCATATCAAAACGATAAATAGTGCATTTAAGTGTAAAAATAGTAATTACCTGTGCGTTGAATGGTTGAAGAACCAAGCAAAATGATAAGAAAGACTAACATTCTTGGATCACACGACGTCATACTTATCGAAATGACACCCAAATTAGAGGAACAAAGTATGTTGGAAAGCCTTCGATCCCAAATGATACAAGATATGATCAGATACTCTCGATATGCGTCATATATATCAAAATTCAAACATCAAATATGTACTAATTGTGATACTTCGACATTTGCCAAATATGAAAAAAACATCATTAAAATGCATCCGTGTCATGCCTGGATACGGAGACAAACACTATTTCCAATCCAGGGCGGTTAAAGAAAAAGTCGCGTTTTGGATAAGGTGAGAAATCACTTGCGAGCTTTTTTATTCTCTTTCTTCACTGCTTCAGAGCCGCTAGGTTGTGGAACAGTTTTCTTCAGTACCTTCATCCTTTGTGGTCTGCTATCCACTTTCAAGGCCCAGTTCAAGACAAACCTATTCTACACGACTTATAATTAGCCACTACTCCAGTCTTCCCAAGGTGAATCATGATATACATTTGAGCCTTTGATTAGGCAACTAGTTATTGTCGCTCTACAAAATCCAAGATTGGTTTGGATTCGATTGAAACGTAGAAGCATATCACTGTAGTAAAGTCAAATTGTAGGACTAGAGTGTACTCTTGTAATGCACTCATAAACTTTGGGCCAATTATAATGCCCAATGAATGTGTAGTCCCATAGTAGTGATGAGCAGTGCTTGTCCATTGCTTTCATTGTGTTTGTAAATGATAGAAATGTTGAGTAAATCTGTCACCATTTTGACGATTCTTCAACCTCACAATACACAATCATTCTAATTCTTTACGTAATCATTACATAAAAGCTGCTCGAAAGGTTTTTTTTCACGGATACACTTATATGCCCAGAACTTAACTTTACCTTTAAATTGTACGAACAGAATTGAGGTCATTGGACCATGGACCTATGATTAGACCGAGCGATCCGAACACGAATAAGCGTAGGATACGCGTTTGCAAATATTTTAATATGTGTTACGGTCTTATTTTGATGTCGTGCTACTCATTAATTTTTTTCTATTACCCAAATTAATAGAATTGTGTGACGCTGCATATGGTTCTAGAACGACATTACCATGATTAAAATGGTAACGAAATACAAAACGTTCTATTGATCCAATTCAAAAAGTCTTTGGAAAAATATTGTAAGGTTTCTGCCGAATGAAATTAGTGTTTGGCGTTTGTTAATGTCATCATATTGATCGTGAAGTATATATAAAGGCAGAGGCGGCGAAGCCGTGGGGGGGGGGGGGCACAGTGCCCACCCCCACCTATTCAAGTACCAGTGCCCCCTTTTACTTCAGATAAGTGCCCCTTTTTATTTCTAATAGGTGCCCGTTCCACACTCTTATAAGTGGTCCTTACCCCCTACGATAGGTGCCCCTTCACCTCTTATAAGTGCCTCTTTTCATTTTCGGTTATTGCCCTTTTTATTTTGACACGTGCCCCTATCCTTTCTATTTAGCGCAATATCCTTTTGATGATTGCCCCTTTTCCATTCTCATAACTGCCTTTTCTGGTGAGTGCCCCTTATCAGGTGCGAGTAGCGCCCCATTTTCACCTCTGATAATTCAGATGTTTACTTGATACGTGCTCCTTTTCTTTTCTAATAAGTGTCCTTTTAACTTTGGATATGTGCCCCTTTTCCTTTCACCATAAAATGTGCTCCTATTTAAAACGACTATGAGCAACTTTTTCATCAGTTTCACCAAAGGCTCGATAGCATTTTAAGTTAATAAAAATGTTGTTTCTTATTAAAGATATTTTCAGTCTTTAATGATTAGGATTGTTTTTTGCTCTGCGACCTAACAAATCTTAACTTTTTTGCTTGATTGCTCGCACATGAAATTAATATTCAGACCATCACACCAAACGGCAAAGAATGATGCTTAAGCAGTATAACTTGGAACATGTAAAGAGAGAAACGAACAATGAAATCATCACTGATAATCCAATCACAATAAAGTCCTACAAATGTCTACAAAATTGATATTTTCGCGACTGAGTTTGCCCATTTTTAATCGCCCTTTTGTGGTGCCCCCCCCCCCTCCACTTTGAAAGATGCTCTGCCGCCTCTGTATAAAGGCTACCTCTCAAACGGTTTTAAAGAGTCAAATTGTAAATGAATATTATTCTTTTTATCAAATGATAATCAAACTATAAAAAGATAGCACATAATTAACCCCGTTTTGGGTTCATACACTGGATCTCTGTGTTAACTGAAGCGATAAATGAGGTGAAAATTAAATAATATGGCAATTTTATGGACCAGTTTCATTTCAAATTTTGCAGTTTCTTTCTGACAAGTTAATGATCAGTTGGATCATATTCAAAATCGATACATGGCGTGTTTCATATTAATGTGATTTTATTAAACCAAAGAAAGGAAATGTGACAGAGAGAGGGAGAGTTGAAGAGATAGAGAGATAGAGAGAGAGAGAGAGAGAGAGAGAGAGAGAGAGAGAGAAAGGGGGAGGGACGAAGCATCTCTCCAAAGTTATACTTACATTTAACCGCATGTATTTATTTCAAAATCGATTTGAGTTGCGAGGCATATTTATTCAATTTGAAAATTCGAATCAGAAATATAATATTCAAATTTGTAAAGGGAATGTCATGGCATCTTAAAGGGTTCAAGAGAGAATTCGTAAATTACGGAATCAACTGTACTACTTCTTCTTCTATTATCATTTTAATGATAATGATAATAATAATAATAATAATAATAATCATCATCATAATTATTATTTCTATCATCATTAATAATATTATGAATATTATTATGACTAGTATTGTTATTAGTATTATTGTTATCATTTAATATGATTATTGTTGTTTTTATTATTAACATCATTATCATCTATTGATGGGTTCATGTAGTATTTAACTGATCAGTGAGTGTTTGAGAATTGATACTAATATTTGGTAGGCGAGAATTTGCAAATGACTTCAAACCGCACACATACCAGACATAAGACGCAAATACAACCAAATTATTCGAGAACATCTCTTATATTTTGTCTGTTTTCACAATTCTTCCATGATAAATTTGAATACAACACGCGTTACTTTCTGAACAAACTCTTCGACAGTACAATCCAATAAAGTAATTCAACGGTGGCAGCAATTCAATGTTATAATATTTTTGAACGTTTTACAAGCTATACATATAGGACCAAGCAATTTTTACAAGCATGTTTTGTACATACATTTTGATAGTTTTATAAATCTGACAATATTTACAATAATATCCCAACGTTTTCAAAACGAGCAATTGTCATAACAAAAGTATTACAATGCAATTCAAATTCATCCAATCAATAAACTTCATAAATTTCAATAACGAGTATATTATATTCATATGACATCAGAATGCTAATTATGAATTCATTTTTTGTTCAGATTTTCATTCCATGAATTATTCTGAGTTATTTCACGAGCATTTTAAACTATCGACTTAAAATATTTTCCCACATTGTCCATTGCGGATTTCAATAAATTTCTTGTAGGAACACACATTTTGCGACGAATGCAGAAAATTTATCAACATACGGAAACTTAGCTAACATTGTCCTAAATATAGTCAAATCTTTACAAGTTTGCTTTCAACATCACAAAAGTGATATCTCAAGTTCTTATAGCACCTGTTATAACAAATATATTTATGTAAGGCTGGATAAGTAAGGGAATGACTAATGTGCATTTTAAGACTATTACATTTTTTAGAAAAGAAGGGAACGGTGTCGGAAAAACAATGGTGAAAAAGTCGGAGAAAAAAAAACTTCCATCAAGCAACAACAAAAAAGTAATTAAATTTTCTTCTAGCTGACAGGTTTCGGAACAGAACATATTTTGAGTTTTTTAATTGAAAGAGAACATTTCAAATGTTGAATTTTCTATCACACCCCCAACAACCCCTCTTGCGACGCTCGCTGTCTAGGGTCTGACATTTACTTCACAATATTCGTATTGTCTACATACGCTGTTTGGGCAAAGGTTGTTTTAAGTACCTAAATTGTTGGGCACACAGAAATTGGGCTTCATATTTGCCGAAAGAAGAAATATTTTTACCTTTTTACCCGATTAATGGTTAACGTTATTACAAAATTCATCATATCATAACTAACGCGCCAGACAAGTTGCTAAAAGTTATAGGTTACCGTCATATAAATATCCTTTTCTGTTCACTTTTAGTCAGTATTTTAAAGAAAGAAGCATGGACTAGATTTCAACATCTATCACCAGTTTAAAGGTTCAAAGAGGCACAGTGATCGTTGATTTACGTATTAGAGGGTTGAGGGTTTGTATTTTTCTTACCAATACCCATTGTTTCCCCAAGAACTTCATTAAAATAAAATTTACCCATGCCTAATACAAACCGACTAACTTTCTGAAAACTAATTACAAACCAAGTATAATGTAGTCTTCAAAGATTCTACAAGTGTCATCTTTCCTGCACTATATGCAATAAAATAACGTCGCAATATACTTTATATTACATTATATTTCAGCTGAGAACATTTTCTCGTGACCATATGAACAACTCTGTTTGAATAAGGGTCATGTTGATATACCTTAGTCAAGTCATTGAAGGCAATAAGTAAACTCACTAGTTATAAAACACAATGTTTGCAATGTTCATTTTTTTTGTGTATTTCACCTTCGTATGGCACGTCAAAGACCGCACCAGTCGCTACGTTAGGAAATGACACCTAACTTGCAATTGGCAAAACGATTTCTTTTCTGTATACCTACATCATTAATGATTAAAGATAAACTCCAGTACTGGTAATGCGATTGCATTGTGAAAGAAAAGGTGTGGAATGGATCAGAAACAGTTGATCATGTAGCATGTGAGTATTGGTGTGCACTGCAAGGTTCTGGAGTCATCAAAATCATAATAAATTTGGCCGAGTCTTGGTAACGTAACAAGCATTGTACACAGAAAGCTATATATGGGACAACACACATGGTGTCGGGGTTGGTACTACCTTGATTTCCTTGTCTTTCTATGCTCATTACTCAGCCAGTATACATTTTCTTCCAAATTGTTTGGCACATGTCTTTTATTTGTAATCTTGAACATTCAGTGTAAGTTTCGTTTGATTATGTGAGAATTAATTTTCTTTTTTTTACCAGAACTGGAGTTTATCTTTAAAGGTAATACAAAGTTTTGGGAAATTTTGAAAATTGGGTGGGTTGTGATTCTTTAAAATGTTGATATATTTGGATGCCCCTGTGGATGTATTGTAAGCACTAGAAAATTTTGCCCCTAAAACACTTCTGATTTTGAGAGATATTGAATATAAATATTTAACGGTGCTCCCGGTAAATTTTGATAAATTTCAAATAGCGCCTACGGCCGTACAATGGTAGCTGCGACCATGAACATCTCAAAATATGTAGTTGTGGTATATCATTTTCAAACGGGATGAGCTAATCAGTCGATTTTAGTCAAGAAAAATTGTTTTATAGCTTAATTAAAATCTTGACCTTGAGAGGGAGCTATACAACATAGTTTATTATTAACAATTTCATAACTTTAGACTCGATTTCAAACGCGACAACGATTACTAAATATTATAGGATCGCATATGCTGACAATATGTTTATTTGAACCAAATTCGTGGCCCATACCAAAACTTTGTATTACCTTTTAATAATGGAAATAGGTATTTTGTATTTGCGTGATTCTCTGGATCGTTACAATGCTTAATGTTGACATTATCAGTTAGTTCTTACCAAAACACGATTGCAAAAACTTTTAAAACTTCAACTTCAGGCAAGTTCGCTTGCCTTGTCCTTTACCAAATTGATGTATTACGTAATCAGAACATGAATTCCATGGGAATATCAAAAGTATTGAAATGCCTGTAGCTGCTTTTTCGAAAATCCGTGCGATTGTGTTCTGAAATATCTTTCTTTTTTTTTCTCATCTAGACCAGCGAAGCCGATGGAGACTTTGGTTTACTCATTTTGTTGATTGTTCGTTCAGACGGGCTCATTGGATAGGGGTTCTCAAAGAATGAACCCGGTACGGTGGGAATGTAATAGTCAAACTCTGGTTCATCTTGTGAGATCGAGAGTGATAGGTCACTCTGATGACGCTGGGCGTTTGGTCTCTGTTGCCTATAAGGGGAAAACCCATATGGAGGAGTCTCCGGGAGCTGCCGATGGGAGGCTCCCGAACGAGAGCTCTCGGCTCCCGACTGCGGCCGCATCAGACTTTCGTCACTGATAAAGACTTGGGTGAGCTGAGCGCGGTTCTGTTTGCGGTTGAGCGGTCGCGGTAACCGCACAGGGGAAGGTTCGACGGACATCTGACCGCTGTAGTCGGACATAGACGGGAGGTGATCGCTTGGTAAGCTGTAACTAGGTGCGTCTTGCCTCGAGTTCTCCAGCGAGTTCGTTACATGGTTGGCGTACCGGTGGGGATCAGGTCGCGGTGGGATCGCCGGTTTCTCAACATGCTTTTTGGAGCGTTGTCCATGCCGCGCCGGCAGTGGCGGCTTTCGACTTCTATCATGCCGACCGTGTCGATCTAAAGACCCCGACTTGTCACTTCTCAGTGTCGAGCTATGCCCTGAGCCAAGGCCGTCTTCTTTTGAAGTTCTATGAGGGGACATTGCACCATTGCGTAGATGATTCGGATCGTTCTTTCGCGAGCTTGAGCCTTTTGAATGGCTAGATTTTTCGCGTGCCTTTTCGCGAGGCAACGTCTCCGCTCGAATGTCTTCTTCGGCGGGTTGATTTGGCGCCGGTCGCCAGTCCGGCTCGTCGTCAGAGTAAAACGCCATTTTTGGCGCCACTGGAAGTTTTCGCTCATGGTCCGCAGGAGTCACTTCCTCTTGCATCACTTCTTCTGGGTGCACAACCCCTCTGCGTTTTTTACCGTCGCTATGCATCGAATCGGGACTTTTCAAGTCTGATCGATCTTTGTGCCGATGAGTTCTATGATGCTTACGTTCTTTGTGTTCTTTCTTTTCCTCATCGGGGTTTTCGGCCCCTTCTGGTATTCTAAATGCCATACCATTATCGTTAAATTTCGACACTGCTAGACCCAGTGGCGTAAGCTGTCCATCTTTGTTCACGTAAGGGGACGTATTGTCAGTATTCTCGACTTTCGCTACTGCCTGCACCTGGGGAGTGCTGTGCGACGTTTCTTGAAATTGATTTCTCTTTGAGCTGGACATACTAGTCCTACTGTCGTGTATTCCTGTCATTGCAAATTCCTGTGGGGATTTCATAGTAAGGTGTGTTGTATTACGATCTGTCCTTCCACTGTGTTTACTGGTGGAGAGTTCGCCGGCAGATCCTCGACTGACATCCCCAGCGTGGTAAGGTACAGCGATCTTATGCCCATGTCGCTTGGTCCATTTCTCAAGCTCAGCCTCGTGATAGGGGCTGGGTATACTTGGTAACTTCTCTTTGGCTGAACGGTGGGACGATGTTAAGCTCGCTTCGTTGTAATACTTCGAGCTCTCGTCATGCACCACGTAGAGTTGGCTCCGATCCCCATCCGGCCATCCACGCTTGCTGGTGCTCTGATTAGACTGTTCCGACTGCGACGTCGTGCTACGTCCAATCGGAGCCGCTCCCCACGGCCGGCTGTGGTGCGTTGATGACGAGTTGACACTTGATGTCCCCATGCCCATGCCTCGGAGCTGCGTCTCTGCGGTGTCGTCATGCGGCATGCCCGGCTTGTAGTCGTATTTCCGGCTGCATCGGGCATGCACGGCGAAGACAATGCTGAACAGGACGACGAGAACGCCTAGTACGATGCCGGCGATCAGGATAGCCGTGTTGTTCAGCTCGCCAACGTCGACTGGGGATTCGTTCGTATTGCCCACGGGTAGAGGAGGAGGAGGTACCACATCAGAGGCTACAATGATAAAATAGAACAAAAACGTGATAAAAATTCAAAGGTTAGTAAAAGCCATCGCAAAGTAGATAAAGTACAGGTTTTTAACTTTCATTTCCATGTAGTAATCTGCCTTTCACCAATATTGTATTACAAACTTTCCCCGTTCTTATAAACCCCTGTATTTTCTGTCCGGCATGCAAACTTCTTTTTCCCCTACTCTTAATCTCAATTGGTACACAATTCAATAATCTTTGCTACACTTGGGTCCAATATTTCAAAAAACATTTCCCTTGAATTTCACGGAATAATGGGAAAAGTAGAAATGGGGCCACAAAATAAAGTATGAAACCCTCCAAAGAAGTCATTGTAACACGGCTAAGGCTGTATAAACGATGACAGATGTCACAATTACTTCCTTGTAATAGTGATTTTTTTTCTTTAATTCAAAACAGACGAACAGGAACGGGAAAACATTTTGGGCAGAAGGACGATGTATTCAAAGGGCTGCGACGTCATCAAATAATGGATAGGTTCTTCAGGTACATTAGCATGAGTGACGAGCGAAAGCAGCTAATAACATTTTACCTACAAATAGCAACCACTCGAGGAAAAAACATAAGTTTAGAGTAATAACAATTTCATACCAATCTAGTTTTTCCATGAGCTTTAATTTAATCTTAATTATCATAATGGAAGAAAATCATATCCATTCGATTATAGTATCATCTAGCTGTAGGTTGAGGCAACTAAATCCTATTAGTCTTCAAATGGAACAAGTGTGGTGCAAGTTATAATTCTCGCTTTTTATAGCCTTGGTCTGAATCTGCAAATTGAAAAGAAAGGTTTTACCATGAGACCCTCTACCACCCAACCGTGAATCATGAGATCTACAGGCCGACGACGTATCCACTAGACCGCGTCACATCTTTCCCGGTTTAAAATCATTAAACATAATTCGCGGCTGAGATGTTCTTTCATGTAGAAGAACATTCTTGGTTTTGAGGTAGGAAGGGGTACCTTATCCCATGGGGCGTATCCAAGATAGTCAAAACCGACATTATTTCCCCCAGGAACAACACCTTCGGCCCTCTCCGGGCTCTTTCAGTGGGAGGAGTTGTCGGAGCATTTTTTTCGCAAACTCATTGGGGAATTAGAATCTGCGGTTCGTGTGCAAAATCGAGAAGTTACTATAGTAACAGTTGGATGACCGCTGAGGCCCTAAAATCTAGAACGGGTTTTGGCCAAATCTATGTTCGTTCTCAATTGACAACCCAAGTGAATCAGCAGCCAATCAGAGAGCTCGTATAGCTGGCCCGGGGACTTTATTCTTCTGATAAAAGTGTATAGATCCAGACGCGATCGACATCAAACCAGAGACTAGAAAATGAATTTCAACGCGAATGGCTCTTCGGTGAGTTTCTTTTATCGATTATTGTTTCTTAACTATACTATGGATATAACATGAATTGTTTTAAAATTGGACGATGAATTGTTGAAAGATGATAAAAGCCGTTTTGTGGCTTGTTCGAGACAAGTTGTGCTACTGAGTAGTACACTAGTCGTGCGGTATAGTCCCGTCTGTACGGTACTGTATTGCATGCGCAGGGCCAGCATTGCATTGCATTGCAATGTTGTTGTGTATTGCCAGTTTATCGTCTCTGACTCAGACTCTGTCTGAGTTCTTGGTTCTTGGTTGGTTGGTCCTCCAAAATACTCGTCTGAGTTTAACTGGAGGTGCGGGTAAGGTGTTTTAATTTGTAGATGGGGGGGACGATAGGGCAATTTTGAATTTGACAGGGTCAGTGTGAGTGATCGAGTGTTCACCTACTTCTAGGGCCTAGACTCTATAGACCTACAGAGTACAGTAGACTACTAGTACTTGATGGCTAATAGCCTACTAGATCTAGGCTAGTAGTAGACCTCTAGTAGTACTAGTAGACCTAGACTAGTAGTAGACTCTAGTCTAGATCTATAGATAGACTATAGATCTAGGCTATAGCCTCTGATCGTGCAAAATGGTGATTTAGTTTTAGTTTATAGGGGTTTTACCCTCACATTCACAACACAATAACTCAACTCGGAGTCAGAGTCAGACAGCTCACTCTCTCTCTCTCTCTCTCACTCAATCTCACTCTCATTCTTGAAAGGAATCTAACTACTAATTAGTAGAGCAGGGGTACCACAAACTTCACCCCTGCTCCTGTACCAGACTGATTTCCTTAGTCTACTGTAATTAAATAAAATGTAAGAAAAAACACACACACACACAATTATGTCTGCAGCATCTCAAAATTATCTTCTTATGCCCCACCAGTGCATTCAAACTTATGACGTTAAACTAATTGTGGAAATTTTAATGTCAGAATGTTACAAATTACTTTCTCATCTTTTTGTTACAGGAGGTTGGCGAGGTGGTGCCTATCGTGCCTGTGAAAGCAGCAAAGCCTTCGAAATCTGTGAATCGGTATGTTTTCCATTACGTGCATCATGTTAAATTATAGCTATAGATCCATAGGCCTACTAGAATTAAATATAATTTGAAATTCAATGATAATGATAATGTTCTTACATAGCACATGATACATAAGCATTTAAGCAGAAAAGGGGTTAGTCTATACAAAGAGAAACAAACATGCATGAATAGGTATGTGTTTGCGACTCAAAATCCTTTGTACAATCGTTTTCCACCTTTTTTGTCATAAAATTATTACGCCAAAAATATAATGCATTCATGATATGATTATGATGTTTTTCATTATTACAATATAGATAGGTCTACACATGTATAGTACCATTTAACATGATTTCAGAATTCCATTTTATCTAAATCATTGTTTTATTTTTCATTTTTTGTACCGCAGAATGTCCTGGGACAACAACAGCATAAATATATTAATAGGGGAAGTGGTTCTGGCCAACCCCTTCCAGTACAAATACAGAACTGGAGATTGAGCCAGAGCATGGCAACAGGTGGCGGAAGGCATGCAGAGGAAGGGGTTGAAGGTGGACTCCTGAGCAGTGAGAGACCGAATCCACATCCTTAAAGATTAAGTGAAGGCAAAGAACTATTTGGAGAAGGCTGCAAGTGGCATCGTAGTAGAGGAGACAAGGAGGAGAAAGCTATCAGAGAGGCGATAGAGCGGATGCTACAGGAAGAGGAGGACATTGAGTTGGCACCAAAGGAGAGAGGAGATGAACAAACAAAGAAGGCGGAAGGTGAATAGCTGAGAAAGAGGGCCTGCGAAACATTAGGAGAAACGAGGAAGAGGTATTTTTCAGAAGATTTTTCAAATTTAACATATTCTAAGTGTACTCCCTAACACCCCCTCTGCTCCCCTCTCAACACACATAAAACCTACACCATTACATTACAAACTAACAGTTATAACTCAACATGGTCGAAAGGAAAACAAAATTACAAATGACTAAGTAAAAATTCCATTATCGTTTTTAAAAAGCCGTTAAAAATCAAGAGGGCACTCTCTAAACACTTGTGCATATATTGTGGATGTGATGTTTTGTAGAAATAGTGATAAGAAAAAGAGATTTACAACAACTATTTAGAAACTGGCTGGTTCAAAATTATCAACTAATTGTGGGGCCCCACAATAAAGCTTATTGTCATTAAAATTGTATGCTCTTTCGAATTTGACACTCAGTTTTTTATTATCTGACAAAAAAACTATTTTGTGTAGCGCCCTCTATACCAAACTCAACTATCCCTTTAACCCTTTGACTACTGAATTATCTTATTCCCATTGGCTTAACACAGGGACCACCATGTTCCAGGAAGCAATGGGTTAATATATTTTTAGTATTATGTAAACCAACATTCAGTTAGTGTTCTTCATGTACAACATGTAGATTGACTTTAAAAACTCCTTTTTCTTTATGTTTTATATTTCATGTGAGATACCAAGGTGAATGCAGTACCCGCACCACATCATGCAGGCTCTTGAATATCTTACACAGTTTAAAATTGACACTCCCCTTTTCTCTTATTTTTAATATACATGTAGCATTTTAGACACCAAGGCGAATGCGGCACCAGAGGAACAGGAGAGACAGCGAGCTGAAGAGATGGAGAGTAGACGAGAGGAAGAAGAGAGACCGGGAGCTGAAGAAGCAATTCGAGAGCGTCGCTTTGAGCTTATGCAACATCAGATGCTGCATCAACAGCAACAAGCCCTCCAGCAACAACAACAACAGCAACATAATCAACAAATGCAATCAATGATGATAGCTCTCATTAAATCTTTAGAAAAGAAGTAAAGAACAATATCTTATTTTCCTCATTCATTTCAACTGAAATATGTTATTCAAGATATTTAAAATGTATTCAGTTTCCAACAAAACATTACAAATCAATTATAAGCATTTAAAACAAATTTAAGAAATACATGTTGGAAACAGAGGGGTCCACTAAAAAGCAATGCTTGTACAAGTGTGAACACCTTAAATGAAACTTAGGAATAATGAGTATGAGTGACCAACAGTGAACATTTTACTTTGTCATAATTTATTACAAATCTGTCTTTTCAGATATATAGTTCTATTTTTACGGCTGCAGGACTTGTTAACAATAACATTCTTGTTAAAATATTGACTTTGGCAGTTTTGCTAAGTCTGTGTGTATTAAGTTATATGGTCTTCCTAAGAGTTACCCATCTGCCATTATGATATGTACATGTATATGCCAAAGATACATTGTGTTAACTTGTATATATATGCAATTCAACAGCATCTTGCCTTTTTTTTATGTGTGTGACTTCCTTTTTGCTCCTTAGTTTCATTTGTATGTAGTTGGTGCTATCACATTCTTTCTATGTACCATTACCATTGCCAATGTTATATTCCTTTCATTCAACTGCAAATCTGGATACCATAATATATGAAATCAAGATATTTCACCTTGGTCTTTAGTAGGTGACTTTGACCGTGTTTACTTGTGTTGTGCATATGTTATGTTTTCACAATGCCAGCTTGTGTTAATTTTATGAAGGTGTTGAGGCAAGTATGTCGTTGAACTTGATACGTTTACGTGTTTAGCCTTCAGAGTAACTTGTTAACATAGTTTTGTTTAAGTAGCTACGCGAAGAAAATCTCATTTTTGAAATTATGCATCACTAGAGAGCTAGCGGATTATATATATTTATTATACAAGTTAAGATCCAAGTAAACCAGCTATTACATAAATCATCTCAGGATCAATACTAAATAATATTTTTTGCGCAGGTACTTCAAATTCTTCAATAGATATTTGGTGTATTGTAAGTAAGTTTATGGTACATGTAAGTTGATACTTATAAGTGATTGAAAGTTCAGGTTTTTAGCTTATTTCATGTATCTAACTTTATGGTAATTTCATTGAAATGAAATAGGTGATAGAGGCTAGAGTGGAATCATGGATTGCACTGTACTGCAGTTTTAGTATTACTTCATATTTTCTATTCATTGATGTATTCAGTACCAACAGTAACACAGGTTTATACAGCTAATAGTGCGTATTTTGAAAACAAATCTTTTACACAAGTTCTATTGAAATAAGTGATACAGGGTGGAATAGATTGTAGAATAGATACTATTAATACAATTAGTATTTTGCGTCTACTCAGGGAGGTGTTTTGAATCCCTGGTCTACTCACTGTTGTTTACCCTTTATAATGTGACCTTTTTAATGCAGGGTTTGATTAGGCTAATAGTGGAAAGAAAGTGGCATTTTATGTAGTTGTGGTATTTTATTTATTATGTATATATACTTAAATATATTTATATATATATATATGTGTGTTTGTTAATTTTATTGAGAAATAAAAATTAAAAAGTACTTGATTTTAATATTTTTTCTTATCACAGGTGTTTCTATGTTTTCAAAAAATCTTAACTAGTTTGAATGCAGGTTGTAGATAAAGAAATGATCTAAATACAATGTTAGTTCCAGTAGTCCAAGCTAATGAAGCTGGAAAATCTTGAAGGCGAGGAGGGGGTGGGGTCATACCACCAAAGGGGGCTTATTTTCTTTCAAAATTGTTCACGTTTGTACCTTGATCGTGGCATTTATGCTCAATAATTTCAAGAGTATGAGTAATGTGGTACAGTGTGTGTGTATACTTATGTGTATGTGTTGGGGGAGTGAGCAGGGATAACTAGTCTCTGCTCAACCCTTTGGATTTGCAAATGATATGTGCAAACAATATGAATTCAAGTACCGAATCGTGCAGGAGCATTCACACAAAACTACCCAAATGGCCAGCACATTATATCCATACTGGAACTGGATAGCAAAAACACACTTACAGAACTGTACATAAATACAGTTACACACTCCACAACACACCACATTCTTTCATCATCCAGTACTGTTTTTCTTTTTTGTCCCTTTTTTTTTGGGGGGGGGGTAAAAGAAAATGTGTTTTTGTAGCCATTAATTTCAGTTTAAATAAATTTATTTTACAATATCAACACTAGTTCAAGTTCAGTTTATTTCACATCCAATAAAAAAACTTACAGCATTATAACATTCAAATACAATTACATCATCTATAATGTCGAAAGCATAGGCTGCCATAACTGCATCTTGCACTCGATGTCAATTCGCCATGTTTGAGGGAGAGGGATATTCCCAAGCGATGATGACGTCAGCTACTCTGTAATTATACGTCCGCATTCACCGAAGAGCGAAACCGCTTATTGTAACCAGAGCGGTCTGTGTGCGCGGCCGTAAACCTGAGTGCTCTGATTCCGCGAAGGTTCCTTATGTTGGTGAGCGAAAACTCGCTATTGTCTCGACCTCCCGCAGCCCCCGAAAGGTAGTTGAAGGTTTTCTATGCCCCTTTTCTCGATGGGGCAGGGGAGGGGTATTTTGATCTTAGCCTATGTTTATCCCTTTTCACAGTAACAGAATGATGCACCATCTGTCTCTGTTTATAGCCAACTGTCTACTCGTTTATGATTGTTTCCATGAGTTATGACAGAATGTTAGCTCGGCTGTCACTCCATGATTTATTCCTTAGGACTTACAAACGTTACTATAATTAGCTTAGAGCGTATAACTATGTTCAGTATTTGATTGGGATGTGTTTATCATTGCTATTCATCTGGATGATTCTGTCTAATACATGGTACACTCTTTGTGGTTTAGCTGGTACGTAGAGTTGAGGTTTGGCTAAGATATTATTATTATTAGTTTATCAATATTATTAATACTAGTAGTTGTATCATTATTATTATTATCATTATTACTATTATTATCATTATCATATTTAGTAATAGTAGTATTTTGAGTTAATTATGATGATGATGATGATTATTATTATTATTATTATCAATATTATCATTATCATCATTATTATTGTTATAATGTAGATTTTAATTTATTTATTTATTTTAACATCATCTTCAATGTATTCATTTTTTCGGCAAATCAATAAGACAGTGAAGACAGTGAATTAAAAACAACAGAAAAGTAAGATGTGAGTCACATGGATGCCGGGAAAAGAAAGTAAAAACTAAATAACTATAACCTGATGGTCCTCTTCTTGTAAAAAAGAAATTCAAAACGAAAATACAAAAAAAAAACACAACTGAAAGAAGCGAATTTCTAATTTCAAATACGATTATCTATTTAACTTTCGTTTCTGTATGTAACGTCAAATATCCTAATTCATAAATAAACTTGTAGGGTTTCTCCCAATCCGATTTCCCAAATAAATACCAAGGTAGCAATATTGAATAAATGATATATCCTGTGCTGAGAGCCGAAGGGGTATAAATTAGTGGTGTTTAAAACGGAGGTAACACCCTTGTGACATCTATCATAGTTATATCTTTTCTAGATTTTCGCAAATAGAAGTATGTTGAAAATTCATAATTCTTCCGGCATTACACATATATTTTCTATGCAGTTTATCTTGAATATGAAATATACCTCGAAGAGTGTTCTAACATTATTCTCTTTCTCTTTCTCTTTCTCTATTCCTCTTATTCTTCGACCCCATTTGTTCTGAGTTCACTATTTTTTCTCTCCAAAGTGCGTCTTCGGATCTGACATTGATTGTACTTTTTTGGCAAAGATGTCAAATCGTTTAAGGAATCGGCGTATTAAAAGTTTTGTATTTCGTCATTAGAGAGCCGTTAACGATCATGACACTCGCGGGAAATTCATACATCGATGTTTGTTCCAAAAC
Source organism: Strongylocentrotus droebachiensis (assembly GCA_035222895.1). Classification (NCBI taxonomy): domain Eukaryota; kingdom Metazoa; phylum Echinodermata; class Echinoidea; order Camarodonta; family Strongylocentrotidae; genus Strongylocentrotus; species Strongylocentrotus droebachiensis. The sequence continues at coordinate 135,248 of JAVYIG010000081.1, forward strand.
ACTTCTTTTCATCTCGAAACAATAAACTGAACAAAAAGTCAGAATTGTCTGTGAAATGAAAAAACAGCTGAAAAGCGTTTTTGTTTTATGAATGTGGTAATTGAAGACTACAGGTTGAGCAAACATTTACCCAACGTCTTTACAACAAGGGTGATACCTAAATTAGAATTCAAGGCTAAAACAATGCACTTCAATTTAACCCCAATATCATTTTGAATGAAATGTCAGAATTGTCTGTCGGTGATCGTAATCGCAAAGAAACAGCTGAAAATAATTGGTTGATGACTAGGGTAATTGAAGACCACAGATTAAGCAAACATTTTATTCACTGCCTTTACAACAAGGGCAATGCCTAATGCAGAATTCAAGGGTAAAATAATTCATCTTTCTAAAATGATTTTGGAGAAAGCCATTAGCATGGGAAAGCCCTATCGGAGGATCGTAGGGGTAATTGGGGTCACGACCCGAGTTCGCGGTAGGGTATCAGCAACTGAAGGTCGGCATGACAACGTTTGCACGCGTTGCCATGGGGATGCCGGTACTAACTACATGTGCTGGTTTGTGTACTGTGCCTTCACGCACTAGAAGGGTTGTATTACATGTTTAAGGCTGTCACGAATGCTAACGAACTTGGCACTTTACACCCTCACGAGCAGCCGAATGTGTGCACTCTGTACTTGTTTGTAAGGAAACTCTCTTCCGTTTTGTCATTTACAAATTATACAGATATAGATATAAATATAATTACTATAGTGGATTGTATTTGCTGTCTATATTCACATGCTTCTAAATTGAATCATTCATTTCACATCGTAATATCTGTAAATCAATTGTGATGTCCACTTCAATTGTATTTAAATCTTTGTTATAATCGAGGGATAAATGCTTCAAAAGCTTCTTAAAACATTCTTCTGACACCACTGCAATGGAAATAATCTTTCTTTCATTAAAAAGGGCTACTTATTCTTGCCTCTATTGCTAATTAAGTGTGCATCTATACATTTCTATCTCCCTTCTTATTTTCTCAAGTTGGTAAACCTGCTGTAAATGGTGTCAGATTTTCCAAGCAAGGTGAAGTTTCAATCGATTAAGATATTACTTATCTTAACATCCACAACTCTGGTGAATAAGACCCCCAGTCAGTCAATCTCACCAAAGAATTAACCCCATACTGGCACCACAAATAACACATATAAATAGGTCCTGATGATAATTAGGTCAATGTTCCCTTCTCATGCACTCACCTTGCGAGTTGAATACAGCACTGAAGCCCATTTGGTCCAAGTTGCCCCCTCTCACCACCCTGTACTCGATATACATGGTGTTACCGCTGGTAGACACGGGTCCAGGTAGAGCCACGCCCGTGTGATAGGCGAGGAGCGGGGAATCCCCATCCTCTCCATCGCGCACGCGCAGATACTCTCTATGGATAGCGAGGTAGAAGGAGACAAACTCGAGGCGTATGCTGTGGTTGTCCGGTGCGATGATGACCCATTTGAAGAGATTGCGGTTCTCGCAGAATAAGGGGTTGGATTGGATACTACCCTCTTCAGTAGTCAGGGTGCAACCGCAATAGCAGGTGGGTCCGAGAGAGTTGGGTGTAACGAGAACAGGCTCTGAAAAAAATGAGAAAAGTATTTTTGTTTTCATTACAATGCTTGAACCATGATCGAATGACAAGTCGTCATTTTTTAAATATGTAGAAAGTCACTTTCTTTGATTTTAGCGAGCAAAGTTTGAAACATTATTATAATACCTATGTATAGTACAAAAATATACTACATAAGATGATTATGAATATTACAAATATCACAAATAAGCCAATTCGCTACCTGAAAAAGTGACCTTTGTTCTAGTAATGAAACCCCCAGTCCTTGCCCGCGCTTCTCACAGTCATCTATGCTATTAAACTGTGTATAATCAATGGTTGCATTCAGGGAGGATTTCAATATTCTAACCAAGTTATGTGGAACAGGTGCATCTCTACCGTTAACTACAATTTACAAATATTCGCTTAGCGCGCATACCTGTCAAGCAGAGCTCCAAGAAGCACATCTCGGTCATGAGAAGGTTGCCGGAGCATTCGGCCCCGCCGTTCGCCGGTGACGGGTCGGTGCACGATCGTGATCGATGACGTACTCCTTGCCCGCAGGTCGCTGTGCACGAACCCCACTGAGACCACTCACTCCAACGCCCGTCCACCGGCTCACCTAAACATACGGCAGGAAACAGAAAGAGTTAAGGACGATAAAAGACAAGGACTATGATGAGGATCATTCGTTCGTGACTCCTTAGATCAAGATAAATGTATCTTGACTTGATCTTCGGAGTAGTTGCTACAACCGGGGTGCGAGATAGGACTCTTGTAGCGTGCCCCCACTTAACAAAATTATATAATAACAATTAACATTACATTCGATGATGAGGGTGATGATGACGTACCACACCAATTTTTTTGGCAACCTGTCTTGGGTACGCCTCGGGGTAGGTACCAGTATTGAGGTGTAACAGGGGCCTTATTTATAATAATCTAATGTAATCTGGAACTATATTGGTCGATATTAATTGTGAAAATGAACCCACATCAATGACTGGAAACCATATGGCACTGTTACTGCCGCTGTATCCTGAGTGCCAGGGAAAGGAAGCAAATGTCATTACTGAAACTTACGTTTTCCGCTATCGACAATATTTGGTCTTTATTAGAATCCTTGCCAAAGAATGTAATGTCACGACGCTTTCCCCGAACAAAGTTCAGAACAATGATAGATATCCTAAAGATTGGTAACATCGAATGAACGGAAAACAATTTGCTTATAGCAGCCAGTGCCGAGACTTTTATGTTTGAGTGAGTTTATTCATGAATCGCCTGGCATCTAGATACATACCTTCATATTCCAGAGGTATGCAGACCGTTGCCTGGTCATCGACAGCACCTGACCTTGCTAAGCTGATATACCGGAAGCAGAACCCTGAATAGATCTCGTTGAACTCGCTGCAGAAAAACTGTAAGCTATCATCGGGATTGAAAATGCGCTTCTCCATGATGTGTACAAGGCTTGACGGAGAGGGCGTGTAAGAAAAGGATTCGGTCTGCCCTAGGACTCTCACAGTGTCGTCATCGTTGGCACAAGGTGGTTGGGTGACACGAACGAGGATCGGATTTATTCGGCCGGCTCCGGAACAGTTCGGATAGATTCCCCGCGTCGACACGCTCACACCGTAATTTTCATTCCGCGTCACTTCGAAGACGCTGCTTCTTGCGACAGTGTCTTGATCAAAATCGGACTGAAGAAGCACCGTGTAGAGCCCGGCACGATCCGCCGAACGACACCCAAAATCTACAGTGATGACGTCATTTGGTGTGAGTGCACCGACAGGAAACGCATCCGCCACCACGCCGTGTCCATCGGGGAAGGCGTCCTGCACATTCGATGGCAAATTCTTCCCATGATACACCAGCAGCATATCGATAACATAGCGGTTATGCCTCATATTTATGCACAGATTCGAAGTCACTCCAGCTTCCACTTGAAACTCCCTTGTTGACGCTACCAGATCTGTGGGGACACTGATTTCAACGTCGGGCCATACTACATCTATGATATTACTATACGCGAGGGTTTCACTCCTGTTCCTTGTAGATTGCATCTGAAATTGAAAAGTCCCTGCATGGTCAAAGTAGCTACACTCAAAGGTTACATCCCCGGTGAGTGACAATGGAACGGATGTACTCTTCCGCAATGCATTGTTGCTCAGGTCGATCAGTAGGACGTTTGGAGGGTATGATAGTCCTATACCTGGCATGGTGAAGGACACTCGAACGTTCCCGGAAAGCGCAACGTGATCGGTCGGAGCCTGGAGGCCGTACTGGCCACTGACCAATCGTAAGACTGCATGAAATAGAAGAAGAAAATAAATTATATGAATGAGTCATTCAATCGGACATAAAATGTTTCATTTAAGAAGTTTTTAAAACATGCAAAAGAAAGTTCCGGTAGACTACAGCTATAGTTTTACTATTACAAAAAAAGAAGAATAAAGTGATAGGATTGTTTACTAGGTTAATGATATATGTTTATTTTGCAAACGAGTATTATTTTTGTAACTGTTCTGTATAAATGTTATAAACGATGTAAATATGTTCATTCAGGGCCCCATGGAAGACCACTACTTGTTGGTGAATGGGCTACCCTGTCAAAAGATTAGAAATAAATAAATAAATAAATAAACAACGAATAAATAAAACAACGCATACAATACATTTTGTTTAAATGGTAATATATTCGTTTGTTCACTTATTCTTCACTGAATTAACATGTTTAGTATATTTTAATTATTCTAGATAATGACAAAGAATAGCCAATACAAATTTGTACAAATGAACCATATATTCGAACAGGCATTATGTTGTCATGTAAATCCTTTGGTACATACATTGGAAGAAAAGTGAGGAAACTCGAGCCCCTTCAGCCCCCGTCTTCCTCGGGCCACAAACTTAAGGCAAATTACTATTCTCTTTGACTTAGTTCCCCGTACACTCCAAACCCTCGAAATACACAAAATACTAGACTTTGGTTCGTGCAAAAATCGTGTTTTTGGATTAATCCCGAGTCCGACATGCGTTCCGACTCGCCGCAAAGACTCTAAATCCCATTCGTGTTGTTTGGGATCACGAACCCTTGGACTGCTGGTCAATTCATTATCGATCGTTCCAGGGATAAACTTGAAGGGTTACCAGGTGCATTTCCACTACCACTCTCAACAAACTCCCAAATGTAATTTTATTAAAAAAAGAGTATCGTGGGCATAGAGTACGACGTCGATCGAGATCGTGAACGAATTCTTTCTTTAATGACACCATCTGCTTGATGATATGTGTCAAGGAACGCTGGAAGCCACTTTGGCAATGGAGTGATTACATGATTCCATGATTGGAAGGTGAACATGACGCAGGTTTCATGGAATAAGGCATAAAGTAACTCCTAAAATCCTTATGTGTATAATTCAACTATTTCACGATAAACAAAACATTCCCGTGCCTCAGCCAAGAAGCGGCGCATTCGTTATAACATTAGTTACAAATCGTTGGGGTTCAGACAATTCTGAAAACGTTGGTTTAGTAAATCGATATATCATACGTCGCCATTTGCCTTCAAACCACTATTCATTCATCAAAAGAAAGAACAAGTTCGTGTAAACGTGCTCTTACCCTGCTACCCCTCCAAGTTCAAATCTAGACAAAAAAGGGGGAACCCGGTTGATTGAAAAGGACGAAAAGGATTTTTTGGCATTGGCTTAGGGGGATAGAATGTTGAAACGAGAGACGAATGAAGGTCGAGACAAGAACGCTACTTCATACGGCGAACTCTGTGTGTGGGAGAAATTGCAGGATTATGGACACAAAAATGAGAAGAGAATCCATTAAACCTAAAGTTCAATATTGCCTTACAGGATCGATACAGCAAGAGAAGCAGAAAAAGAAGATACAAAGAAAGCGTAACGGTCGATAACAGTATGGCAGAATGTTCGAAGCATGACTGTGAAAGGGTATGCAGCTCTATACTTGCAGATGCTTTAAAAGTTTCATAATATTGTTTGTAACCCCATGAGAGAATACAATATTTTAGGATCGTGAACACAGATGCTTGATATTCGTCAGCTGTCACGAAATTCGATTGCAAAGCATTGCGAGTTGATTTAGTTTTGAAGATACGTGGTAGTAGAGTTTTAACAACCTTAATCCATATATTTTGTTAAATTAAAATGCTCGTGGGTAAAACCTTAGTCTATTTTCTAGATGGACAAATGTAAGGGAGGGGGAAAAGGCCCTGGAATGGGGTTCTTACGTGTCCCTCTATCTCTTCCTCCCTCCCTCCCTCCCTCCCATTTTTTAAAACTATTTGTTTCGGGAACAAGATGCTCCCGTACCGCCTCACCACCCCTCCTCCCCGCGTACGCCAATGCCTGAATATACCAATAATGCTGGAATGCAAGATACGGTATGTTCGCGTGTCATAAATCTCCCGGGAGTCCAAGACAGACGCCTATCATGACCACTGTAAAAACATGAATGATGATAGTGTCATCATTATCATCCTCCGTGTTCACGTGCGACTGTCATGGGGATCATCCAAACAGTGTCATTGAACAGTGGAGTCGTATTGTTGTATTCCAAATGACCCAGTCTGAATCTTACTTATATTGATAAATTTTCAAATTAGAATAACAGTATTACATCTGATACTAGTCTCAGAATTCTAAATCGATTAATTACGGTTTGCCCTGTTTAGTCTATGGTATTTTCCCTATGCGACATTGGTTCTACACCCCACGAGTCCGATTAATCGAAAATCCAACGCTAAACATAACACAACAGCAATCCTAAAGCTACCCCCAATCTTATTCCACCACCATGGGAGAAACCCCTTAATCAAGGGGGGATCCCCCTGATGTCTACATTCTGATGAGCTGATGGAAACCCTGATGCTAAACCTACTGGACTAAAGAACTGTGGGATGCAAAACCAATTGGGCATATGTAGGACTTTAGAGACGCATCTACATAACTTTGTATATACAAATAGTTTTGTTGTTGTTGCATTATGTTGTGACATACATACATTTATATAATTTATTTTGAGGCCTATTTTACCCAAGCTTGGGTTTCTATGTTAGTACGTCAAATTAGAAAATAACTTTAAAAAGTTAATTTCATTGCATTATAAAATAATGTTTTTCTCTCGAAGAGGTATATGTAGGTGATACCTCATGTCTGAACACGCCTCATGGAGCTACATCAGCTGTCGTACTTGGCTGATGATAGAGATAAACAAGAATGGGCTATGTTTGCGTGACGGTTTTTGGCTGGGCCCAGATACCAAGCATTTTCCGATAAAAACACGGCACCGCACAGGGAAGCAGCGCAACGTTGGCATCTCCTCAAGTTTTTGATTAATTGCATTGTCACAACAAATCTGAAATTGATTTTGGCATCGTCTTGTGAAGCTGGTTATAGAGTGATCTTACATCTCCCCTTCGTCTTTTCAATGTTCTTTATTCCCCTTGCTAGTTGCGAAGCTGCAGAGTGTGCCCCCCCCCCCCCACTCTAGGGTCGGAGGGACCAAATGCGTGTTCCCAAAATTTCCGGTAAAGGGGTACTTTTCACGCACCAAAGTCCGGCTCGTAGTACACAAAAATCCGGCCCGTATTGACTTTACACACCGGACTTAGGGGGGTGTTTTCAACAGGAGGGAACATGCATACACGTACCCTACACTGAGTGGGGGCAGGGCAGGGTGTATAGGGGCAGTAGCCCCCTATTCGGTCGACGACAAAGAAAATAAGAGAGAGATCAAAGGAAAGGGATATATAGGGAGAAGGCAACGTGGACACAGGGTGATACGACCCTCACGCAATGGTCCTGTTCACTCACATTTAAAAAACCGGTGCCGGCCCCCTCCCTTATCGCTATGAAACCAGTGCCTTGACCCACACTACATCACTGCTGTAAATGATTTCATAGACACACGATGATCATTTCCGTCCGTCTTTTTCTTTTCTCTTTAAGTCAGTCTTAATCTGTCCATCACTCCATCCAAATCCATCGCAATACCTGCAGCTATTTTTGTACTGTCATTAATCTTACCGGCAATCTGTCTGTCACTCAAAATCAATTTTTCTTTTACGATTTTTCAAAATTAAATGCTTATTCTTGACAGGGACATTTTTAAATATAAACTTGACCAACTTGCTCGGAGAATATCAACACATTTCCACCGTTTCGTCAATAGTTTGAAATTTGAAATATATTTGTTGAACATTTACATCCAAAGCAAATTCAGATTCATACACCCCCCCCCCCCCCCCGCTTGCAGTGGCGCTGACACAACCCCCGTGTCGTGACCCTCCAGAAAATTCGTGCAACTTACAGTGGGTCCATGTCACGCGGGGCCGCATAGATGAAATCTTCTCCCCAGGTACGTGAAATATTCTGTCCGCACCCCTTATTGACAACAAGATGTCATCATGTCAGACTTACAAGCAAGAGATCTTACAGATATAATTTAAATTGCAAGTTTTCGCAATGCATTGATGGTAAAAAGTCATTAACAGTGTCCATACAATAGCCCTTCTCGGTACATGTGCCCGTTGTATATGATGCATCATCTAGCTGACGCTTTTGAAGCACCATGAGAAAGAGTAACATCATACATATTTTCAGAAGTACTTTTCATACTAAGAGTCTTTCTAATTGGTGTTGTCTGTCGTATACGAGGTGTCAATTTAGCTGATGCAAGACTGCGTCAGCGACTGGCGCGGCTATTGACGCACCATGAAAGGATGACATCGTACAAAAGGTGAATGCATAATAGACAGTGTAAACAATGCGTTGATTTAATGACACATGGACCAACATCATCTCGCATTCATGATTAGCGGAGGTAATGACGCAATTGAATTGACACCTCGTAAACAACGGGCATAACTGCCAGCTCTAATGCGTTAGTCAGATCTATATTCATAATAATTACAACGGCTTCGCCATTTTCATTTGAATTGTAGCCATCGTGTCATCGTGTGAATCAATTATCAGCTTAATGCACGAACACACTTATGCCACTTGCTTATCTTGTATTGCGTTCCCAAGCACGTAGTTCAAAGCGATGTCAATATTTAGAGATTAAGATGAGGTCATCCATTAAATATTTGAATACCTAATTATCTAAGTGATAAGGAGCTTAATTACATGAGGTCGGAGATTCGAGGCACGTATTAAATCGCACGTGTTCACCTGTGTATATCTCGAAGAGACGAGCACAGCTTACGATATGTGAATTTGTGTAACCAACTTGAGAATTCTGAAATAATGGATATGAATTAAACAGATTACGAATTTCGCTATAGTCCCTGTGTTGGACTGATAAAACAAATCTTAACTTTAAAGTTTCCACGATGATTTATCCATATAAATAAAAAAGTTTTTACTACTTCAGGAAAGTGGAATTAAGTTTGCACATAATTATCTTTAGCGTGACGACATTCAAGAATTCAAGAAGTTACATAGCGATGCTAAATGATTCACATATAGCTTTAAAAGTTTACTTACTTAGATAAATCAAGCTTGACAGTACACAACTCAAATGTTACACAACCTAAGAGTATGAGTGTCATCTACGTGGGTAATTCACGCTATAAGCACGCTGTTTAGCCAACGTATTTCAGACTGTGTTTTTTAATATATATTTTTTATTATTAATGAAAGGATTTAATTCATAGGCAGGCAATAAGTTCACTTTTTGAATAATTATACTATAGTAAATGTCCTCATGTCTGAGAAATGAGTTTCATGGCTTCCGATTTTAAAATGCAATATTTATGTGGTACTGTCACTAGTTTGAACTCCACAAGAATACAGTTTGCGTATATAATTTTTTTGAGACTGTACCAAGACAAGATATCCGACATCAGTCACATAGCATGTGTCCCATACTAAGGGCACTGCTGCCTTGGGGGGGGGGGGGGGCGGACTTACTAGGGTTAAATACAAGACTGAAAAAAGGCTATCCGGGATGGGAGGTTGTATGAGAGAGAGTCGTATCATTTAATTTCTATGTTGCCTTCTCTGTGTCTTTCCCTTGGGGGGGGGGGGAGGGGGGCAAAGAACCCCTGACACCCTGTACCTAAGCCACCGACTACAATGATATACCCGTCTTTACCTGCTAATATGATGAAGGCAACGACGTCGAGGGCGATCCATGATGGCTCTTTCAACATTTTCCTGGCTGTAATCATCAAAGGGGTATGTCGTCATCAGCTGGACCGTCTATGGAGATCGATGAGGAAATCAGTGACTGTTTCGTTTCTCTGCAGCATTCTACAAGAAGAAGAAGTACATAAGAGATATGAATAAGTAATGCATAACGAAAACAGTGTGTATGGTTCATGAGTCATGTACATCATCATCCTTTTCAACATCATCATATAACCTGATCAAAATAATTTCCGTCACTGTTGTCGTAGCCACTACGAAAAAAGGGTTTCCATTTGCTGTATCCCCCTACAAAGAGGTATTTGAATCTAAAATGGTGCAAATTAATACCATGCACAAAAAAGAGTACAGCATTTAGCCTCAAGAGGTGCAAATTTGCACTCTGTATAATTGAACCTCAAGAGGTGCAACTGTGCACCATGGTACAGTGTACAATATTGAACCTCAGGAGGGGCAAATTTGCACCCTGCTAGAGAGGGATGCAGTATTGAACCTTACCGATGTGCAGTTGTGCGCCGAGGACAAGGAGGATGCAACATTGAAGAGGTGCTTATTCACCCTTACTTTTGTAATAATTACTCACCATTACGATTTCTACCAAAATTATTTGGTAGTTAGAAATAATTTGTAGTCTTACATATTTTATAGAACTTTCTTTCGAGTTCTCGTCATTACCACGCGTTAGTATTTCCTTTAAACTATTATCGGGAGGACCTATATATTGGGTGAATGGGCATTCCTCAATGTTGTTGTCTTCGTCACGTTCAGACAATGATTATCAAGCATACCACTTGAGGAGGTAACAGTCCATTTATGATTCATTACAACCCCATTAAACTTTCATTACCCTCTATATTACTCCGAAATAAATTGTCGATAATTGAGCAATAAGAAATCTCATTTTTTGAAAAGGGCGCAATTGAAGCTGTTGTCGCTCCAGGCAAACGTCACGCGATTCCAATGCAATTTGCTTTCAAACTAATCAGTACGAATCACATACCACCGCAGTAAAAAAAAACTACAGCACTTGACAGTTTTGACCCCAGCTTCACCACCACAAGTCCCGATGACACCTTTATATTGAAAAAAATACAAAAAAATATTCCGTTCGAGGTGTGGATTGAATTTCGATAACATCGACATATATCATGTAGCAAACACTTAAAAACGATGTGGATTTTATCTCGTCCAGGGGGCGTCCCTTGGAGGTGTTTAATGGAGGGATCCGATGGGGGGGGGGGGGCACAGCCAGTTCCAATTTCTGTCATCGCATCCTAAATAATTACCTGATTGTTTTATTTTTTTAAACCTGGTTGGAATTTTGAAATATTTGATGGTCTCTCTTTCTCTCTACCCCCCCCCCCCCCCCGTTGGATTTGCTCTGGAATTTTCCGTGGGTAAAGTTTGTCCGAAACACTCCTCTCCCCCCACCCCCCACTCGATTCTAGTGACGCCCCTAGATGTACGTGTCGGTATCGCTAGCACCTTGACGTTACTTGTGATATCTTAATGGCCCTGGGACATGTACTCCAAACATGTCAACACTTCGAAGCTGTACCCCCTACCGACCATGGCTTATACCTATCTTTATTCTATGAGAGATACTTCATTTAAATTTATATGTCGTTCCACTTTTGATGGGCTGTTGTCGTCGTGACACTTCTCCCCTCAGCTTTTCAACACATTTTTCAATATTATTTGCCTTCTCTACAACAAACATTAACTTGTAAACACCGTTCGCAATCGTAGTAATACATTCAGTTGTAAATGATAAAATGGGTGATTAATTCAATGATTAAAAAATCTATATTCTAAAATAAATGTTAGGTCTAATGTCTTTGTGAATGTGTAATAAATCGCAACTTAAGACGTAAGTCGACAGCAAATTTGCAACTGATGTTTATATCTCTATCTTAATCACATGTGTCACATGTAAATCAATAGAAGTCTGAGGCAAGAGTACGGTTTGGGATCAGTTAGCTAGGGGCTTATATCCTGATTCCACATCGTGAACTTCCATGGGTAATGAAAGACACTTTAGAGAAACCAGATAGATGTTTCAAATATTATCATATTCTATGAAACAAGGAAAAATCGGGTATCGGGGAGCAACATATTGTCTTTTTGGGAAGACGAATAGCGAAAAGCAAAGGAGTGTGTAAGATCTTGTAGTGTTCTATCATCTTTTATTTGTTTATCTTTCATTTGCCTTACTTCCCTTTCTTTATTCCACTTTTCGGCCATTTGATGTGGTTGGACAAGCGGCTACAGTGGCTCCGTATAGGCCTATAAATAATACAATAATATTGTGTGACACCCAAAAGATGCGTGTAGTGAAGATTCACGACGTTTTTATAATATATAGATGGTACCTTCCATAAGTCAGTGTGGTTAACATTTGCAAGGGGGTAAACTGGGAATGTCAGTCTGTCCCTACGTCACTGGGCACAATAATTCATAATGATACTCAGAGGACGAAGTGTCGATCTAGTATAATGACAGTAAGATTTTCATGTAGTAAAGATTCATTACATTTGATATATGGAGCTAGTACCATTCACGTGTCAGTCATGGATAAACATGTGGACCCGTGCCTTGCCAGCACCCATTCCACGTGCAGACATGCCGAGACTCCCTTGGTCTTACACGACGTTACCGGTAGATGTCAAGAGATCAAGTTTGTCGTCTATATTTACGGCAATACAGGCGTTGCATGTGAAGTAAAGGGTGAGAAGGGGCTGGAATAGAAATACACCCCCCCCCCCTCTTTCTCTCTGGCATGCCCCTGCGTACACCCATATTGCTGTAATATCATGAACGTGATATAGGTTGGAAGTAGGTCGAACAAAGGTAGAACACAATAAATACCAACGCAGTTTTTCTCACGAGCAAAGTCTCTGCAATTGTAATATCTGTTTTACAAATGGAATGCCGATGTATCATCGTAGTTTTCAAATTTTGTTTAGTTTCGTTTCGATTTCAATCATCCATGCATCAATATTAATAAAGCTAGCATACCCGGGCTAATTTATGGGGCATATTCGCAATATAAGCCATTTCACTCCAAACTGAGACATCCTCAGTATACACTGCCACTAAGATGTAATTTGGGAGCTCGAAAACAGGGAGGGAGGGGCGTCCAGTGCCCCTGCCCTCCTCTGGATGCATTTGATGAAAGTAATAATAAAATCGCAATCGGTAGTACAAATATTCACAGAGAACGCATTGCATTGATTTATTGTGTGAAGACATGCTTAGATCACCGACTGACTTGTAAGAAATATTGGTTTCTTGGCATCAATACCTGAAAGAATGCAAGATGTAAATGGTGAGGACCTCCGTCACACCGCCAGACCGACTCCAAACCGAACAATGTTCGTGGTAATGCAGTTGTTGGTTCGGTTTGTTGTCGGTCTGTTGTCGATTTTGTTGGTGTGACTGAGGTATTAGTCAACAAGTCACGATTCATTCCTTTGCATGAACTATAATATACGACGTACTATTTCTCACCCTGTCCCACCCATCTTGAAATCTAAGCTCTTGATACGCCCGTGTTTACAATAATCTGTGCTCCACGTCATGGGGGTCAGACATGTCACGCTGCACATGAATGTGTACCTTACGCTAAAAAGGTGCACAGTTGACAAGGGTAATCACATTTTGATGATAATGAAATGACAAGAAAAACATTATACAAAATAGACTAAATTCGATTATGATTATGAAGCATGCCATGTGAAATGCATATACGTTTTGTTAACTGTAAGTCACAAAAGTGAACGTTATCAAACGAATATGGGCATAGGTGAGGTCTCTCACACCATTATTATAATACAAACATCTAAAGAATTAATCTGTTAATTATTTGTGAGGTAAACAGAGGTATGCTGCAAAAATAATGAGGTTTCTCAAAAAGGATATTTACTGGATGCTTCGGATCTCTTGTTTCTTCAAGGTTTCCTCGGTCAATTGCTCTGTCGATAAACGAGACTCAACTTCGATTTGCCATTTCAACGGACAGCGTCACTCATCAACGCTATTGTAATATCTTCATCGGGAGGCAAAGACGAAGGCTTATTTTCAATTGAGGAGACATTACAAGGGGATCATGATTTCAAACGACTTCCAGACGTGATCTCTGCAGCCCTAACCGATATGAGGTGGATCCAGGGATCGACATAGACGCGCCCCTCCCCGTGTTAAAGAAAATGCACGGAAAACAAGACATTCTCGAGGTAAAATGACGCCCCTCCCATTTTCTGTACCTATAAGGGCTGGTGGTATTCTCGAGGGAACGTTGCTCCTTTCCCACCAGTGACATCGCCTGGAGATGGTCGACAGGATTCCCAACATCGTGATCCCTGTGAGAAATTATACTGTGGGGAAAAATTATCACTCCCTCCGCACGGAAAATCCTGGATCCGCCCCTGATGTGGTATCGTGGAAGATGAGAAAGATCTTATAGATCCACATAGATCTTCGTGCGAGACGGAGGACTTTACTCGAGATGATAACATGTTGGGAGTAAACTTAACGTTGCCTACATTGCAATGCGGTCATTGCCATACTTGGTTTGTAAAACCCTGCAATTGCAACCCCTGTGTCAAATGACACTCTAACGTCTTTTGCTCGGTGGTGTCAAATACCAGGGGTGCTATTATGGTCCGATTTCGGTTTGTAGGGGTAGGATTTGTTCGGGTGGTCATAGATCAATTGAGAAATTATAAGGGAAAGTGTTGTGGTTCTTGAAGTAGCTTGTACAGGATTCAGGAGCAGCTTTAGAAGAATGTATATAGAATATATATACATATAGGCTTATATCTTCTTGGGGGGGGGGCTTGGTTCTTGCATTGATTTTAAACTAGTGCCCTGCGATTTTGGGGGGGAGCTTGAAAACATTGGGGGCGCTTGAGCCCCTCGCCCCAAACACCCTCTAGAATAGCTACTTACAGGATTCATGACAAAGCTCTAATTTCAAAATCTTGCAGACTGCCGGGAACAACGGCATGACAATTAGAAGCAATATACGACTACTACCGCTGATTCTACTACTGCTACTACTACTGCTACTACTGCTACTAATTCTATTACTAAAATACTACTAATTCTATTACTTTTCTTATTCCTCCTACAACTATTACTTTTCTTCCTCCTTCTACAAATAATACTACTTCTTGTTTTTTAGTACTATTACTTATATACCTGATGGAGCATCAGAATACTTTTTAAAGGAGAGGTTCGTAATTGATTTGCCGACAAGTTCGCGATAACCATCTCCAACTTAAAAGAAAGACAACAACAAATGACCTAAATAAATTATTAAACAGCCCAAAACAGACAAACATACAATATCGATGGTGTTGTCACAACACCAACACCCCTCTTCCCTACCAACGCTCCTGACTCATATAAGTTTTTTTTATCCACTGGTCTCTTTTTACCCCAAATATATAATGAAACACACGCGTCAAGGACCTCACAAGAACGAGTATGACTGATGACCAACATTAGGTCGATGGTGAAGAGCGAACTCCAAACTAAGCGAGCTAGCTGGGAAACCTCATGAAATATTTCACATTCATCCCAACTCCCGACTCTAAACTTCCGAATAATAAGACTTCTGCTATGATGAAATGATGCTAGATCTTTTAAGTTTCATGAGGGGATCAATGTGGGTGTTGTTGCGTGTTTTCGCTATACGCATATGGGTTTGTATAGGCGTGGGTTTGGCGTCGATTAATTTCCTTCATTTTGAAGAATAAATTGAGGAGATTATACGCAAAGCCACTTGTCTTTATGAGATTATGGACTAATAATAATAGAAACCAAAGAAAATGTAGAAAATTTAGAAGAACAAGCTAGCCACCTATGTGTTTGTTAAACAGCAAATCCAAATGTTTATGACAAGAGCTTAAATTGTTTGGTAAATGGTGGGGAAATGTGAGGTAAACGAGAAAAAAACATCATGAACATGACATTCTCTTGGTGCAGATTGGCGTTATTTTTCGACATTCCTAGACGATGGCTAAAACTAAAGGTATGTTGATGTTGAAAAATGAAAATCAAGAACCACTGACAAACACATCCTGGGAATTATAAGGATGGGTGGGCTAAATAAAAAGAATGTGTTATCTCAAACCTCGAGCGGCTAGAACAATCATGATTCAAATGATTCAATGAAATAACATGACCCAGTCATGGTTCATCATTAATGCATAACACGAGACCGCAAAGTACATAGTACGCTTTTTTTTTAACCATTGGAAATTGTCATAATCGGGAATTCAGTATAGCATGAGTAGATAATAGAATTGTCTTGTTGAGCTTTATTCTCTCCCTTTATCCTCTAGACTATGCCTTCTTCTTTTATCAAACAGTGAAGTTATACCTGGTAGAATCGAAACGAAGACAGTTGTATTAAACTAGGGTCCAACCGACTTAAGACACAAGTAGACAAGTCGTGAGCAAGGCAAGATAGTTTAGAATCCGAAAGGGGCAGAAGTATTGATGCCGTCCATGAGTTTTAACCATGAGAACTTTATAAAATGTGAGGAGCTCTCACAACAATCCTCTTTCGCGTCCTGATATACACCAATAACCAGAAAATAAGGAAGTAGTACTTACCTACAGTGCGTGACGCTCGATGAAAAAAGTAATGATTTAGTCTCTCATGTTATTAACCAAACGAATCACAGAAAACGAACGCGATAGTTATGAATCCACGAATATTATGTTATTGAAACAGGTTTTGAAACCCCCAAATTCGTGTACTCTGCCTCTATATTTTACCACTGCAGGGATTTCAACAATCTATACGAAGCACATGCCCCGTTGAACATACAAACAACATACACTGATCCTGTTGCTCAAGAATTGGAACGATCTACGACATATTTGGGGTGATTTTATCAAATTAGGAGATCATGAAATCAGAGACTGCACAAATTATGATATGACCCATTCGAATTTTCGCACGGTCACCGGCTTCGCACACTCGTCAATTCAACCCGTCGGCGCACGCAGAGAATTCTCGTTTCACTACCAGACGACCACCATGCAAATGGAAGGTGTCGCCTCAGCAGGAGACAGCGCTGGTATAGAAAAACATATATTGTGTCATTTCTTTGTAAAGGACTTCGCCTTCCATATAAATACACACACAGGAAATATTTTATACACACTCATGAATCAGAACAATGCTAATTTTTGCTAATTGATTAGGCGCGTAAAATGTGCCGCCTTGTGAAAGCACACAATGAACCATGATCGGAAACCGTGAAACCATAGTGAAACCAATATGAGATTGATATTGTCTGCTAGAACTTGCGGTAAAAGCGGCACCGCTTTAAACAAAACCTCAAATAGTTAAAGTCAGATATTCTATCAAGATTTCAAAACATGACCCTTTGACTCATGTCATGGTTCACCCGATGAACAGTATTCAATTTAAATCATTTTAAATTAAGACTTATAGGTTTACATCTCGGCAACATGGAGTTTTAATTGGGACAAAAATTAAGTGTTTCATTAAATCAAGCAATAGGATATCCGTTATGTTTAACTTTGGTCTATGAAAATTGTTGTCTCCAATAAAACTTAACGCAACAACTTTGCAGAAAGGGAAATTATGTAGTTCATCAAATAAATTAAAAAAAATATTAAGAAGTGCGAAGTATAATACATTTTCATTTACATGTATATTAACACAGGGAAGCAAAGTTACGATTTTGAATCATTCATTCAAAATTACATCAGTCTAAAAGGAGGCTTTGAAAAGTTTCGTTCTCGTCATGATGGTTTGGTGAAATCATCATGAGTGTTTACGCAAACTTAGCTCAACTCTTGATCATTTACTATGATCGTAATTGTTGTGGGTATAGCTTGAAGAAGTCATTCAAATTTCGCTCAAAGCCTTGTGTGGTCCTCTTTCTTCCTGCCATTAATTTAGGCAATTACTCACAACACTTCACCTAATATGCTCTCACTTTCATATCTTCCCCTAGAGTATACACAAAGCAAATTCTGATCAGTTAGAAACCGTTGCGACAGAAAAGCCGAAACAGATACAATGTCTTCTGCGGGGAAACCGTAACAATTATTCTCCATACAAAAGGGAACGATGTC
The DNA here is from genome assembly GCA_035222895.1 of Strongylocentrotus droebachiensis. Lineage (NCBI taxonomy): Eukaryota > Metazoa > Echinodermata > Echinoidea > Camarodonta > Strongylocentrotidae > Strongylocentrotus > Strongylocentrotus droebachiensis. Next base: position 153,143 of record JAVYIG010000081.1, read on the forward strand.
TACTTTAAAGCGATCTATTTTCCACCCTCTTGGTTTCGAACCAAGACTCTCAAGCAGCGAGATAATCTGGGGTAAAGAAAGCAGTTTTATTACGATTATCCTCTCCTACTTCACTATGTTTTGCTTCAAGAAGCTTGGGTAGATAACAAGATCACAATGGAAGTCCACAAACAGTATTCAAGAGCGAAGAATTTGGGGTTCATAGGTGTGAAATTTCTTACAATGATTGCTCACTGAAAAAGATAGGCAGATAAAGAGCGTGAATTAAACTGCTCTCATGCAGTGCATGGGTATGAAGCAGAAAGAAGCTTGTGGATACAAGAGTACAGGAATCATAATTATCAGTACCGATATGGATATGTAAACATTTCTTCTCAATCGTTCGTATATCTCTAATTATTGGTAAAATGAGACCGTAACAGTTGTAAGAGATTTTTTTAAAGTTAGCTGAAACTTGGAAGTGGAAGCTTTATAGAATTTCATAAAAATTGGATCGGCCATGAGATTCTATGAATGGCAAGCGATCAATGTTAAACATTTGTTGGAATAGTTCAACAAATCAGCTGCAATACAAGTGAAATAATATAATTAAACATTTATTCGACAATGTCATCTGCTTTCTTCATAAATGCAATGTGCTCCGATGGGTACAGGAGCTTTTGTAGGTCCACAAACCATTCCAGATCTGCACCATTTACAAGAATATCAGCAACAGTAATACAGATATCGAAGCCCACACCTGCCCTAGTCTGGCCAACACTAATCTGTTCTTTCACCTTCCTTAATCCATCGATTCTAGTCCTTTGTTGTGGCACGCCGTTTTTCCAGAGATATTCAGACCATCAAGCATTCTTCACGACAAACAAAAAAAGAATAAGAAAAGAAAGAAAACAGTTGACGAGTTTCGACAGACGAACAGCATGGTGCCGGTAATTCTGTGATGTTCCATCTAGTCCTAAGAAATAACAGGTACACTCGACGAGCAAAAAGAGGGAGGAAAACTGATTGACAATTTTTTTTATTTCATCGCGTCACCAGAAGACAGCGACGGCATTTGAAAATATGGCACTTGAAGTGATAAAACTGAAAAATATACTATAAAACGTGAGACGTATACGTTCAATCCGTCCAAATTATTTCCGAGGAGTTCATTTTGAGTTCCGTAATGAATAATTGCATCAGCTAATCAACTAACTGACAATTGAGTGATAACTAACATGGCGACTTTGGACTATAATCTTAACATACTGAATAATGATGAGTGGAATGGATACATATTTAGAAGGTATCATCCATTTCAGAAACTAAAGCTTTCATACAATTATGCAGACGATTGAGACGAAAAGTAAAAACGAAAGATACTAACTTTAAAATTCCCAATTAAAATGGTAATCATAATTAATGCCATTAATCATACACGTCTCCTACATAATAAATCTTGCTGTGACATCTCTTTTTCATGTTTCGAGATTTAAAAAAAAAGGTGAATGATGCTTATGAAATTCTCTCATCTCTTTACCTAGTATACATATCGCAAAACAAGGTGTCATGTAGTCGTTTACGGAAGAATGGAAACTCATGTCATACCATTGATAATTTTCATGAGTAAAATATAATGTAATTGGAATTTGCTTCGTTAACATATTATTGTGTTAATGATATGGTTTCTTTTGTTTACAGAGTAACACACATCTTATAGAAAATACTTATAATCCTATTTAATGTTTATTATCTTTAGAACGTATGATTTGTGATCAAAACGGTCAGACAATTTTACCAATATGTGAAAAAACGGTGGAGAAACATATTAATAATACTAATAATGATGACATTAATACTACTAATAATGATGACATTAATACTAACTAATAATGATATTAATACTACTAATAATATCGATTATTAAGGAGCGCTAAAAACAAAAAGTGTCACAGCGCTTACAAAATAACAAAAAGTGACGAGAAACTTACAAGTCTTAAAATAGGTCAATCATAATTACAGAGGCAAGACAGATTAATTCTCTGATGAAAAAGGGGGTATCAAACATGCGATTAAACATAGCTTGATGAACAATATTTTTGGTAATATCAACACTTTGGCACGGGGACGTTTTATTCCCACGGGTGACATTTTATCGAGTGACTATGTAGATTGACCCCCTGATGGGCACATTCTAATGAGAGAAATTCATTTTCGACAGCTTGTTGAGATGATACTCGTTAAAAATTCCAAAGAAATGAGCATGAGGAAACTGACGGGACCCAGCTGAGTTAGTGTGAAATCTGTCGCTTCTTGTCACTAATTAGGACGTGTAAGAGATTTGACAGGTCGAGGGGGCTTCCTAGAAATGTCTTGATAAGAGTAGTATACGTCGCAAGTAGATAGTGGGATGTTGAGGCGCACCCTATAACACCTTGTGATAATACAATATTGTACGATAAAGAGCTTTTTATTATATTTGTCTGCATTACAACTGATTTTCATCATGGTTTTAATAATAATAATGTCATGTTACAAATACGAATCAGAACGCTGCAGCATGCGTGCTTTCAAATCAAAATACATGTATCACAAATGTCCTCAATATATCAAATCCACTGGTTACATCGTCATTGATTACCATATATTACCATGATTATAAACCCAAACTCATCAGCTCAAATTACAGTTTTTGTCAATATAGTAAATATGATTATGTATGAAATGTCATTATCTCTTCATATAAGTATTACTGCTGCTACTAGTACTACTACTGCTACTAATGCTACTTATACTACAACTGCCACCACCACCCTACTACTACTAGTACGTCTACTACTATTACTACTACCACTACTTATACTCTATATCCTATGTCTATGATGTTCCCTCTGATGATGATGATGATGATGATAGTAGGTATTATACTACTATTCTCTTACTTCTCAATATATACATTGTATTGGCTTACTTTAATTAAGGCAGATGATAATGACGATATATATACTTTAGCATATTACTAAATAAACCATGACAAGAGTGATATCATAACTATGTTGTAAATATAATATGCAGTATAAATTATATAACCAATCATAATCACTTCTTGTACCATGTGAGATCCCACACCAGTGTACTTTATCAAGGTGCCTCCGTGCATTATTATGCAGAAAAGACACACAAAAACAGCTGTTATATCAATAGACAATCCACACTTCATACACACCTGTAACTCTCCTGGTGATATTCCATTAATTATGTGCATTAATTCCTCTGGATTTCAAAGTAACAAAACATCAATCCCGGTAGAAATTCAGCTCCACATGTATAGTCTGGCATAACATCTTGGGACATGTATCCACCACCGTTCCTCACAAACAACTGCCAACAACAGCCATTCGAAACCAAACAACCCCCGAAACTATACCCGAGCTCACAGAGCAATGCGATCTATTGTCATCGTTGTGGTCCCACTCATAAGATACAATGTACCTAAGAGCGTCTGGGGGTGTATTACCGTACATTCATTTATCGATCCACTTGGCTACATTATCATTAGTAAGCTCTTCAGCCGTGACTTCACTCCTAGCCTCCGGGTATTGATCGGTGAAAAGGACCTATCCTCTTTTCTTCCTGCATGGCCCGGAACAAAATATCGGTCGCATGAATGAATTGCGTTCTGTACACGCTGTTCAAAGCAATGTTGCGATTAGGGGTTCATGATAGCCCATTTAGGGTCTTATGCTGGGTTTGATGAGGGGGTTGGGGGATCGATATGGGGGTCAGTGGAGGACTTGATTGACTGATTTATTCAAGAGCATTCCGTTGATGGATTAAGGTATTATCGTGAGCTAAAAATGTGTCTCGGGATTGACATCTCGACAAAGATTGTGAGAATCTATTGGGGTATAATTACCACCTTAGCTGGCTCTAATGGAAGTTATATCGAGCTGAAAATTGTTAATCTTTACACAATTATTACGTCATTCTATTCGTTTTGAAATAGCAATCGAATGTTGTTAATAGAAGGATTATACCATCATCTGATTAAGATAAGAGACAAGGGTTATAGGTTTTTGAATGCCAATGATTTCTATAGCACGAATGCGAAGGTATCTTGTTTTACTCCTTTTAGCCTTATGATCCCCCTCCCACAATCTCGAAATTCTTCCACATACCATTATGTCCAAATTACAGGCATTTTAAAGTTGTGGGAACTTTCGGAAGGTTTCATCAGGTTTATAAATTATTTAGACCGATTCCACACAGACGTTTCTGTGCTTACGAACACGAAAATTCGTGGCGTTACTCATGAAACCTACACGGATATTGAAAATTGTGGAAATTCAATACCATTTCTGAATGATATTATGTCACTATTATACGCTTATTAATCATGTCGCCCCTCCTTTGCTTTCATCATTGTATACATCAGTGTACATAATGCATGGTGCATTTTACAAAGTAAATACACCTATCAAATTTATGTACAATGTATCACTCCCCTCTGCAAACAGATGCGGCCGGCATCCCTATTTTCTGCCTCATCGTTTTTGGCGGGAAAAAAGCAGAGGGCATCCTTTGCGATCCTCGAACACACACGCCTGCTTGATTGATGGTACTTTTATTAAACCATGCTCTAACAGCATCGCAAAATCACTGAGCAAATGAAACCCTGGTCGTCTCCTCAGCCGGAAATTCCCCGGTGAAGATGTATGACTTCGCTCGAGTGTGTGCGGTTCGATGGCGGTGTTGACTCGCTTTTATTGGAGGTGATTAGAGAGCTACTAGTGCGTCCATTTTTTCTGTTTGTTTTATGAGGTGAGCTGAAAGTTTCGTTTCTCCTCAATCTGTACACAAAATCTCGAGTGAAACACGGATTCTACATGGACTAGACATAAACTAAATAACTTTTAACATGCCTAAAGCCTGGGAGAAAGAACCAATTTTTTTTTCTTATTCTCTCGGCTCTTCAAGGGTACTCACACGGTAACTATGGTAACAGTGAAAATATCCACACTATTATAAACGTCTAGTGACACAGACGGTCAGTTGGTCCTAATGTTTATCCAACAAGGCATTACAACAATATGCCCATTGAACTATTTGAAAAGAGGGATATGAAATATGTATGGTAATGCTAGAAATGGATAACAAAATGAGTCCATGACTTTGTACTGGATATCCTTTAGCAGTCATTGGATCATCTCGATTCTTGAATATAGAAAGGATACATAACATTTTCGAATATCTGGCGTTCATTGGATCATCATGAGAAAACGACTCCGTTAATTCTGGCAAGAGCTTAACGAAACTCATCAAACTGAATAACAGATAAATCTCCTTCCAACTCCATGACCATCATTCCATCGAGTGCTGAACATGATTTAATGATATCCAATTGTGTGCAGCACCCTGTACAAACATTGCTTAGCAGACGATAGCGAATCAGTGGAGAGGGCGGGTTCCGTCCTGTGAAGGATCTCCCGAATGATCCGGCGCCAAAACTGACATTCGTGTAAGCAAGGGAATCTTGGGAACCCTTTTAAAGAGACGTTATAGATCTTTACTTTGAGGACGTGTCTGATGACTCGTAAATTGGCAACCTTTTCTGGACTTGTCTTCATTTGGGGATATCAAACTGTTTTATTATCCACATACGACTGTCGATAGTTATGTGTTTGGTCAAGGTTTTAAATACAACCACGCAGATCTTAAGTGGTAATTAATTGCTGATCAATTTATACTATTTTGCTCTTAAATAAATAATCTATTCCAGTACATCCTTCTTTACATTTCGGTAAGCATTGGCAATACCAAAATATTTGTTTCCATATCTCTTTCACATTTAATTAAGAGTTCGATCAATTGAATATTGTACCTTATTATCACATTTGCAGGTTATTTTCGTTAGCAGGTTTTTATCTTTACCATGATAATATTGGTAGAATGATATACTCCTTCTGTAGTTACAAAATAATACTAATAGAAGATTTGGAAAGTACAATGACTCATGGCAACAGCTTGTTTACTCTGGACTAATTGATGTTTATTTTTACCCCAGTGCTAAACGGTTTTAACCTCCATACTTCAGCACCGGACATTGTAAATACGTAAAATATATACATCCATTTGTACCTTTTTTGAATAGTTGTTTATCCTCGCGATGGTCGGTCTTTATAGTTTGGTCAGCAGTCCTGAACTAATGATAGGGGCATTCCATTCATCACCACATCCTGAGACGAGAGAGAAGAAAGAAAAGAGCGATTGGTTAAAAACCATCAGTGACAATCATGACATTATTCCTCATTTTGTGGTTTGTCACTAAATAAAAAATGGTGCATGGTCCTGAGAATACACATACACGAGAAGATAGAATACATAATGATTGTGCTCAGCTCGTGACCATTTCTTGAGCATAAGCGAAAACAAAAATCGAGACCAGTTTTTGTACAAAGTACACATTTTAAACATTCAATTTTTTAAAGCCAGTTATAGTCAGTTAACGCATTGGAGAAATCGTTAAACCTATTTCCTTTATGTGAATTGGTAATATTCCTTTCTTTCATGATAATAATATCAACGTATTAATTCCAATTCACGTTAACACTACTATTCATTGGCAAAGTACAAAAGTTAAATAATACCAACGTTGCCAATTTGAGGAAGAGAGATTTATTCATTCAGCCTTTTTAACAAATCCCAGTCATTAATGTTCTGCATTTAAGAGGGTGCAATTAGCGGAATTAATAACGACATACATCCTGTGTACGGCCTTTGATCTATCCTATTGTGAAAGGGCGGCTGCGGAATGGATCTATAAGCGACCCATTACTGAGTGGCATCAGTAGTAATATACGTACACGTGATGATAATGATACTGGTAATTATATTAAATGGTTGCCATCTCTGCATGCTTTATGGTCGCTGTCATACACCCCCACAAAAAAAAAAGGAAAAAAAAAGTTATAATCATATTGAGCCGTGAGATGTAAGGTCGCATCAAAAGACATTTTGCGATTATGGGCGATGCGCACTTCCGTTGCTAATGAATATTTAATCAAACTCATAAAGGCTAGTGCCACTTCGTCAACCAATCAGAGAACTTAAAAGCATTAGCGTGGCGCCAAACTGGAAGTAGGCCTCATCAACAACAACTGCGAAATACACTCTCCTTTGGATAGCATAGAGACAAGTGTTGTCTGCCAAAAGGTATGCCATGATATCAATGGTGTTTGTGATCAAGCATAATTCTCAAAGATAGAATTTGTATATTCTTTTTACCTTTAATTTGAAAATTGTATTCATGAATATAAAACTCACGGTCAGGACATTGGAAAGAAATACTTTAATGAGACGATTCGTATATATTCTTATGTTAATCTTTTTAATAATAAAACTAATTAGATCAATTTGTATAGCGCAGCTATTTATAAATATACTAAAAACTAACAGCGCTACTTTGCTACTTTATATATTTAAAATGTATACATTCAGTACTTAGAAAATGAAATGAAATGAAATGAAAGAAATACATATAACCATCAAGCTCATCCTAGTTGTCGGTTTCATGTAAGGAGGCTTAACTTAGATCATGTGTAGCTAAGAACTTGTGTTGGGTACGTCTGAAAGATTATTTATGAGTAAAGCAAAATAAAGCAAAATACATTTGCTTTACTCATAATTAATCTTTCAGACGTACCAATACTCCACTGTAAATAAGAGATTTTACTTGCCATTTATCATTTATAACGAATATGCCATCTCTTGTAAGCTATCACTATTCTTATCATTGGCATTTCTACGGTTTAACAAATGTTACTATACAAAGATTATTTGAAACTTAACGGCATACAAGCATGCGTCAACACATGAGAAAATTCCACGACCACATGGATATTCTTCTTTGTGCATTCTCCTCGAAAATTTCGATCACCCCTCCCCCCTCACATTTTGTCCATGCTCCATCTTCTGCACTTCATTTGAAATGCTGGCTTGAAGTTAGAAATTTGATACTTTCAATACTGTAGCAAATCGGGCAGCATAAATATTTTCAGTCGCATATGAGAGGGACGGACCCGAGGCTGTAGCTTGGACGAGCTGAAATGTAAATAGAGGAGTCTTTCTGTGCCCCTCAACGGTTTGGTTCTCCCCTTGATCGCATTCTTCACATTGCGGTGTACCCCTCGTTTAGGAGCAGTGGCGTAGCTACACAGGGGCACGTGCCCCATCACATGGAGAGAAAAAAAGACGAGATGAAATAATAGGAAAAAGGGGAGAGGGAAAGGAAACATAATAATGGGACGCCACGACCACATTCAACACCCCTTGTTGGTAGACTTGTGAATTCTGATTTTATCAACCTTGTAAGACTGATGCCCCCCCCCCTTCGTGTTTTGACCCACACTACGCAAATGAGCAAGGGGGTGCTCAAGATGTACTTGTACTCCAGAAGTGTTGCCCAGGAGTGTTGATTATTTTCTCAAGGCAAACGCGGTGTACCTTTGTGAATAATTTTTTTCAATCGATGAAAAATATTTATCATGATGTGCATTAAAATTAAGTAAATTATTATCGTTCTTTTCATTGTGAGGTTATTATTTTGTAGTAAATTTGAACTAGAAAAGGTTATCAAGACCAGTTTCCCACTATTTTTTTTTCTCGTCATTTTTGTTTCGGGACTGTGCCCCCTCCTCCAAAATCTTGAATCCACCCCTGCCCTTCCACACCATACACTCGCATAATGAAAGAAACAGAGATCATGATTCGAAATAGTTTAACACGGGTGGAAATGGGTACATCAGGGTTTTCATTCTCCATGCGATGTCACGATAATCGTTGATTTATTGAGCCCAAGCCAATGAAGCCATATAGGGGTCATGTTCAATCACGAGCCATGGAAGCCGGCAGAATTATTCCCATAATTGGAAAATGCCATCGGATCGCGACTGGATTTATGTGCCAAACGGATGAGGAACTGAAGAGGAGGCCTCCAAACGACCAAGAAAATGATAGAGGTGCATAATGTCGCTAAAATAAAATGAGGCCATCAACAGTCTGAAGAAATTGCGCGGAGAACAAAGATAATCAATGAGACAAATCATAATTGCCGAATCGTGAATGATTTGCTGCTTCATGCTGTTAACATCCATTCGCTTTTTATAAACTGGACAATTATTCATGAGACAAGGTAGTACAAAACATTTTAATTAACGATCGATGACATGTTATTAAGTGTATGTTATGTAAGCGAAGACGATGGGCATTACATCCCTGTCTGTCTTTAAATTTGACCTCAGCAGACCTAAGATGTGCTTTATGTAGAAAAAAAAAAGGAAATGCATATCAAGTTTACAGAAAGGCATCTTATTCCCTATACATCTATATATATATATACATATATATACAAACATGAACAAACATAAGCACCCCCACACCCTTACATACATACATATACACATGAACCGAAAGGAAATGAGAGAATAATATAAAATATCCACAAGTAAAGTACAGGTCTATATTAGCATCGTTCTCTCTTGGTATATATATTTTGATTGCCATTTGTCGTGATAAACGTAGGATTTTATGAACACTGAAAAGTAAAACTGATGGAGGCCTTCAACTAAATGGCGCCTCTGTGCTACTCAAATGGCGTCAAACTCATGAGTGGACCGTGTGAGATAATTAGCCGTAATCATGGTAATATAATATAGGCCTACACGTACAGAAAATACAAGGTTGACAGAATGTAATGTCAAAGTACTGGCGTTGTGATGATTCTTGCAAACACTATATGCCACTTTAGGAAAAAAAGCAACCTCCTTATTTCGAAAAGCATAATGTAATCATATTCCTATCAATTGTTAAAAAAATTATCATCAATTAACTACTGTTAAATTCTTTGAGTTGTTGTTTTTTTTACTCCCAAACACATCACACATTATTGTTTTGTTACACATATTTAAAACTTTTAATAAGATGCAAGTTTGAGTACAACGCAGACAATAGAAAGGTCGTCATGAGCAACGCAGTAAATAGATAGGTCGTCATGAGCAACGAGTTTGAACGAACGTACTTAATAGATAATTACTTTTCATGCATCCAACGCTGGAAAGAGGGAAATAATGGAAGAGACTTCATTGTATGTTATTCATCAGACCGGTGCATCTAAGGGGAAATTAGAATAATTCACTGAAATAAAACAACTTTACCGTCATTGTTTCAGCCTACAAATACTTTCAAATATTTGCTCAAAAACGCCCCTCGAGAGAAAAAAAAAGAAAACGATCTCGATCTTCAGAGATTCCTAACATCTTCACATTCCCTTGGCTGTAGTATAACGTTTCATTCTGATTGTCATGATCGTGAAGGAATTTAGCTTCGCTAAGCACTCTATTATTCCTTGCTTATTCATAATTTGTCAGAATGCAATTTTACCCCAAATCGGTCAGACGACCCGACTTATTAATTTCTCGAAACGAGCTCAGATAACTATAATCCGAAATAGTATTCAAGTCTAGGACAACTTAACAACGCGGGAAATTAAGATATGCCTTTGATGTGCGCACTACATGAAAGTGGAAACGCTTTCGAAAGATAATTGTACTCTTTGGTTAAAAATAAAAATGTTGGATATCATTGAAAAATCAAATAGACCGCCAAGGTTTAGATTATGATCATCTAAAACGTCGCTACCTTAATGAGCAAGTGGTCGTCTTTCTGCATGTAGACTGCTCAATTACATGTATATTGTTTCACAAGACGGGAGGATCGTCCAAAAGTCGGCTACCAATATCCTCATTTTGAAACTGGAGCAGCATAATATTTAGCGGAGACCAGACATATTTGAATGTCTTTGACCTCTATATCAATGACGAATGGGGCATAGAGCCAATGTCAGCAGAATGGTGAGGAGACGTTGGTCTAATGTACTAGCGGCATATGATCTACTGCACTTTAAGTTATGGGCCCTGCTATCTGCCCTTATACCAAGAACGACGCCCCTTCTCCACGCTGAGGCCGAGGCGAAATTAAAGAAAATAGACATAAATGATGAGGGTAAAAATATTGGTTGATCGAACGTTCACAAATTTTGGATTTCATCCAGTGATAAAACCAATTAAATCAGCGATTATCAAATCATGATGATATACCAATGAATGAATTATGATGAAACTTTTACAGAAAAAAATGTTAACATGAAACCGCTATATGGCTATTCATTTAAAAAAAGTGTGCACCTTAGAATGAACATCAAAAGGAGTAACATTAAAGTAAAATGACTCTTGCGTATTTTAAGGAATATCACTTTATATGACTGTTGCATCTGCACGAAATTTGTTTCATAATTATGGTAGATGACCATTTCGTAAAACAAATCGAATTTGCCTATTTTTTTGCGAGGACACCGCGGAAAATTAATATCCGGAACGGAAATTACAAAATAATGAAAATACTTCACTGGTAGATAGAATATGTGCAGTAAAATGTATTCCTCTGCCAGCAAAACCAAAACAGTTCTGAATATTCCGTTTGGGCCTCCTAAAAGGTCACATCGTTTTCCCCCTCTGCGATTATCTTGACTCAAGACAATGTAAATGTCTTCGGGGTATGTGCACTTCAAGATATCTCAGAAGTATTTTCAATCGTTTTCAGCCTCAAGGTATAGCGATATATTTGTGGAGTTTAGTTAAGGTTTTAGTTGGGCGCAGGGGAGTCATTTATTCAACATCATGCCACTACGAGGAGGTTAAAACGCCCTGAAGCTAGCGGCAATTTTTGCTTGCACTCTGTAAGATGGATCTGCTGGCTCCGGAATAGCTTAGCATAGTAAAGTAAATAAGTGATAAGTTCAGCCATCATCTCGGCACCCCTGGATATCGGGGAATCAAGAAATGAATGGAACGATGAAGGTGACATATAGTCTGCGAGACAAGACTCTCGTCTGATATATCTTTAGCAAATTAGAGCGCAGAGACTCTAATTAACTAAGCTTCTTAATTGCTGCGTTGATATAACTAGCAGCTACATTACACGACCTACAGGAAGTAATCTACACTGGTCAAGACTTTTAGTAAAGAGCTCGCACAGCTCGTTTAGGCCGTTGGCGTGGCCTACTATGCGCCATTCGCCTTGCGTCAGTACCAGCGCTAATATAGACTGTGAAGATAATCATCGTATGTGCTAATTATTCAGCGCAATGTATGCGATGATCATTCTGCACTCACTTTTGTACGATGCCATTCTCATGATGCGTCAAAGATCGCACCAGCCACTGACGCAGTCCTACGTCAGAAAAGCGCAAAAATGGGACGTTTATCAAGAGTACTTGAAAGAGAATCAGTGCCCTTTTGGCTTAAACAACAGACCATGCAGGAAGTCATCTAACTTATGTGGTATTTTCAAACGATTTCCCACCTTTTCTTTCATCTTCTCCTCCTGTGCCTGTGTTTTCCCTATCTTGTCACTCACCATCTTCACTTTTCAGAGTTAGATGGAGATGAGATATTTGTACTCCATCCATTTTTGCAAATTACATTTCAAATAACACTCCAATGATTTCCCCGTTGTGAAAGTTGCATCGATATCTGAAACATGAGTGCTTTTGAAATCACAAAAGAATCACAAAACGGTACCTCCTGTTGAAGCAACAAGCCATAACATATTCTCAAGGGGTTATTTTAAATAATTTAAGATTTGTACATCGGAAAGGATTTCTGCAGTAGTTCAATAATATGAATTGTGCTATTTGAAACTTATTTCATTAATACGGGTATACCTGTACAGATTTCAAAATAGTCCACCACCAAATAAACTTAACGTCTCGACGACTATCATTTTAAGATTATGTGAAGTTGTATAAACATCAATGATAATGTTTCATGAACAATCAGCAACTTCCATTGTCGCTTCAATTGTCTGATCGTTATGCACATAACATGATTGGTTCAAATTACGTCCATCACTCTTTAAATCGTTACCTTTAAGAAATACCACATAATTATCTCAAAGCATTCCGGACCAAGCGATATGCCCCTCCCCACCACTCTCCAAGGAATATGACAAAGATCTCTATTGCTGAAATGTGACAAAAATGGGGGCATCACAAAAGCTCAATGCTCAACTTATCATCAAAGACTTTATTCGGAGCGATAAAACTGCCATGACAGATATTCCCTGAGCTCGAGAGCAGAAATGAAGTAAATAAGGTGACGATAAAAATCTCACAGATCCAATCATAGGATTTAGGTGACGGGTTAGGTGAGGTTAAAAGGATTTCTTCGCCTGCAAGTGACGATGATTATAGACTGCCATCCATCATTCTCTTGCGAGGTCGAAACATTGAGAAGAAAAACTATACGATAGATTCATGGCAAAAAGGAGATGGTGTAATTTCTTTGACCTCACTGTGAGTGACGATTGTAAAGTGAATCGTGTCAGAAGAAATTATGAGATAAATTCTCAAGATGAGAGGTGATTTGAGCTAGTGGTGCTCATTACTGGTTATTCATCTTAAGTAATTGCAAAGACAAAAAGTTGTTTAGGGACTTTGGGAAAGCATCTTCCGAAAGCTCTGACGGCCTTCTTTCATTTTGCAAAATTGGGTTACGTTATATAAGAAATATCTGATAACGTGTTCATGGCGCTTGAATATAATGATGCCCGAAGGAAGATAATAAATACAGCCAAGAGAAACATAATCATCGTCAAATTTCGAATGGCGGAGTCGGTAGGGGCCGCTGGAAGCGAGTCAATTGGGGTTTACGAGAGCGGCATCATTTGAAGTCAAGCTATATGTCGTCTTAAGAACTATGAATTCAATTAATAAATGTAATTCAAAGAGTATTATTCACTGCCTTCTCGGTCTCATATGGGAACGGGTAGATGTAAAATAATAATGTAACGCTCCCTTGGCATGGGGTAACCCCTTAAGGTAATCCACTGTGTTTGTTGAGCTCATGAATTTGATGATAATGTGCTTCGTGCTTGAAGTCTAAATCTATCGCGAATTTTCTTCAAATAACACTAAAAGTGTAATTTCTCGAAAATGCAAGCATTCCAAATAGCATGAGAAAGGCAAATAAACTTATCACTTTAATAATATCAACACTAACTTTAAGCTTTCTTTCTAGAATATTCAATATAACAAGTGCTACAGATTCATTGATTTTTCAACGAGTAATTTATCTCATTGAAGAAAAATACTTTCACCTACATCCAGCTCAAAATTGAATCTGTTTCACTCACAATTATTAATTGGAATTATTCCTGACCATATCTAATTGTATCTATGATAGATCAAAACTGTCGTGAATGTGACTTAATCATTTTTTCCAATATATGCATGTAGTTTAAATCGCAATCAAATCACCAGTGACTTCACCGAAACAAAATTAAGTGGAATCTTATCAGATGATGTGCATCAATGAAGCCAACGAACTTTCACAGGGTTTTCAAAATCCAAGACCAATTTCTTTGTCATGACAGAAATCATACCTTTTACATTAATTTCGCTTCTCCAGGAGGAATCGCCCAAGCCCTAATGCTTTTAGAATGTACGCGCGATGAAACTGCCTCCAGATATAATCACTGGTATAGTTGAAAACATAAAGCCGACGAGAAGAAAGGCCCCTAGAATGTCTCTTTTCATTTCTACCGGTTCCATTTATGGCACATAACGTGTTGCTAAGTATCCAACGAGTCAAATTAAAGCCAGAGGCATGCACTGACTCACCGCAAATGCACCTGAAAAAGGGAACACCCAACATCTTTCCACTGCCGAATGTTTCTGGTATAACGAAACGTTAAGTTTCCAGTGCACAAATATCGCAAACTGCTCTTTATCACAGGGTATCATGCATCGTATAAGGACCCAGTATAAATGTAGGGATATCCCCTTGATATTAAGAACAAGGGGTATCATGAACAAAAGCCTTGGCTACAGATGAGCGAATAGAGAATGGTGTCGAGGAGACCCATCACCTAAACGTCCATTCAAATAAATATGGTGATGGTGACGAAGATAACATATTATGAAGATGATGGTGATAAAATGTTAACATTAATGATAGCTTTGTCTTCTTTCTTTTTACCAAGGGTAGCTAAATAAATGTTAACACTGCTCTTCTGGAGGGCCCTGCCCTCATTATCACTCCAATATTGCCAGGTATACACCTGTGAGTCGAGAAGGAAAGTAGGCAAAGTCCCTGCTAAGGATGTAAGCATCGAGAAAGGTTCGAACCCGGGACCTGTCGTGTAAGAGTGAAGAGCCTTCACCTATACACTACAGTGCTCCCAAAACGACGATGATGGGGGTGGTGACCTAAAGTACATATTCCTACATTCCGGGTACATGCTCAAAATATGTTTCAAACTAGCTTGAATGCACGACACTGACTGAAAGGCTTGATGAAGCCCTAAACGATCAAGAGCCTACCAGGGTCATGATTTGTATTAACAATTCATAAAGGAAGTGTGGACGTGCTTTAAAGAAGTCTAGCGAGGTTTGGGGGCTTGGAGTCCGCACGCCTCGGAAATTGGTCTGATTAAAAGCGAGGTAGGAATTCCCTCCAGGATCAAATTAAGAAAGGAAACCGGATCGCGCGATACATTAGTGGTGCCATCTGAAATCATATGTTACGCGTTCGCCCGTTTAGTATCATTTATGTGGATATGTATTCAGTTCTGGCAGTTCTGTCCATACGGGAGCAGTTCTTTGTTTCTGACTGTGTGCGAAATGAAATCTCTCTATATGAACATATCTTGAATATATCTGTATGCCCAACATTAATAAAGTGAGAGACCAGTCAATTTGTTAATAAATCTTAAGTATTTGTTTCTCTTATCCTCAAGCGAGGTTTTTATTTCCATAATAGTAATACATATTTACATTAATAACTCAATGATTGAGTGAAACATAACATAGGCTAAAATTTAAAGTATATTCAACAATTCTTCCAGCTTAGTATCATAAGTTATAAGTATAAAATGTAGCAGATTAGTCCTTAGCATGTCTCAAGTTATAAGACAATTAAATGTCTATTCGAAATGAATAATGATCATAGTCATTATACCAAAGTCAAAATATGAAATAATCGACCGAAATACCATCTCAAATTTTGCAAATTAAGCTGTTAAGATACAGAATATGATTTCCATCCACTCGGTGTCATCAATAGGTGATATTACCCTATTACAATGTACCCATCTTTCTAGTCCCTGTAAAGCATGTCCATTAATTCGCAGTAGTCACACCCACTGATTAATGTTTCTATACGAACAGGCACTGTTTATCCGCTACAAGCAAGGCACGTCAGCGGTAGATATGAAAACACCACACGGATCATTACGGGTGGTATCAATTACCAGTACATTCGCTGGTGGAAATTTGATATCCGAATTATCACAGCACATCGTGATATGCAGGCCTAATAAGTGATATCGTGAAGAACGACTGAACATGTTTATTTCAAAAGAAAAGTGTAAATGGGCAACATTGTCTAGCACATAATCGGTACATGGTAACCAATTTGCTATGGTTATATCTACTTCCAAAGTTCCGAGTGCCAGTAATGTAAGAAGATTGATTCCCTGTCAAATTCCTTTTAAGAGGATAAAGATGGTGTACTGTTCGACATGAAAGACATTATAGTAGAACAAAATAATTTGATATTTTGATTTTTTTTATTTTTTAAATACCATTATTTTATAAGTATTTCATTATTACCTAAAATTCTTGGGTTAGCATATTATGTCACCGCATGGCCCTCCACCCCCCTCCCCCGTCGCAATAAGCGATATCATTAGCTGAATGAATGACAAATCTCGTATCAGTTGATGCTTAAAGATAAAATAGTTTTTACGAACCTGTTACATGACAAAATTTCAAAGTCATTCATGGTTCAAGCAGAACCGGTAGTGTGGCGACAATGTTAATTACATCTGACCCAGATAAAGAAATTAAAATGGCGACCAATCCACTCCTAAAGTAGAGCCACGTTTCCTAATACGCACCATGTAGCCGAGTAATTAAATAAAACTACTTTAGTTCATGGTAGTTATGTGATCAATTTACAAAGCGTTTCCTTCAATTAAGTATCATTCTGGCGTCATCAAAAGTATTTTTGCTGCATCCTCAGCCCCAAAATACCTCTAAATGCTTCAAATAGCCCACATCCATAATTTTGAGACAATCAATTTGGAAGTCCACTGTCACATGCAGTGGTGAAAAGATCAGTAGGCTTAATTCGTAAACTTCTGACCGGAATTTGCATTCGAAATTGCGCCCATAGGACTCATGATTATCGCCTGGTCATGTTGTGAATTATTGATATGTTTTTCCTTGTTTGTGAATTGAATTCACAATCAAGTTAAATGGACCACAGCTGTTTGCAATATTAATACAGGCCTATTGATTCGGTTGGTAGAGATATGACATGAATAAATGAAATGAACTGAACTGAACATATGCAAGATTTATAAACCTGCATACTTTTCCTTTATGACAGATGGCTTATTTCAAGTAAGAGTCAGAAGGCGTTAACACTGTGTTGAAGGGTACGAGAATATTAAACGCAGTTATAACTCTTACCAAATGTACTGTAGGAACACAGCATCGTATGGATCCTGAAGATTATTTTTTTAAGTATGTAGTACGATATTCCTGAAAACATGTTATATGCATTGCATACAGAGGTGGAGTCTGAGAGGGCTTGGGAGCTTAGAAATGTAAAATTCCGGGAAGAAAATCATTCCAAAATGTTTTGGCTCCCTTATAGTATGTGCTATGTAAGTCTAACATTATTATTTATGTATCATTATAGACAATGATATCGAGGAATATGTCCCTGATAAAGTAATGATAGCTTATTCTAAGATATGATTTTAATCAAAATGATTAATTTAAATCATACCTTATCAATTCAAGAATATACTTCACTAAGAAGGTATAGTAATCCTATAGCTTACTTTCTATTGAGACCTGTTCAGTCTAGAATCGCAACCACTTTAGTGCACTCATGGGCTAAAACGGCTTCAAACCTCGATTAACAAGTCACTCGCATGTGATTGCAAATCATAGGTCGTCGGACAGCTCAGCTATTATGAAACTATAAGGATATTACTTGCATCTGGCATAAAATTGCCTCAGCAAAATACTATATGCAAAATATAACGATAATATGAAGAAATATCAAGGACTCTAGATTATTTACAATAGAGACGGCAACTTGGAAGCGCTCTAAACGAATGTTACACTACTTTCAGAAGGAGGAAGTGAAGACTGATTGTCAGGAGCACGCAGATGGATCAGGACTTCCTGTCATGTTCGGATAAAACCCTCTCTTTCCGTATCATCTTACAGTAATGCAAGGTTGCTTTCATTCCCTGTTACTGCAACGATGGGTATGAAACGTATCATGTACTACCGGGAACAAAAGCACTCGGAAACAGATACGTGGGGATGCCCTTGATTTCCTATCCAACCTGGCTCGCCAAAGGGGACTTACCCTTACATCACGTGCTTCGGAAGACACTCCGAACACTGTCTTGTGCAGTGATGACCGGCCACCACTTACACGACTTACATTCATATCTGAATGGAGATTACCTTGTATTTGCATGACCATTTTGGTAGAGTCGCTGGAAGTATTTCGTCATTCTTGTGGGGTTGGTTTGCATTTTTTATTTGACAGTTGACGATTCACCGTGCCCTCGGTAACGATTTCAATAATTAGTAGAGATCCGTTTTACGCCACCATAACTGCAGTGACTATTACTGAGTCATCATGGATAGGGTATGGATCAGCATTGATATACTGTATGGCGAATGCACTTGTTAATGAGTTGGGTCCGAAGAATAAAGTCATGACAATCATATTAAAAATCCTCGAAATCATACATCGATCGTTTATCGCCATAATAACGTAAGGCAGAATTTAGAAAGAAAACGCAATTGCTATACGGCTTATGGCAAGAAATTTGTGTCGTTAGCTTTTGAGGGACATCAATGATAATAACATTACAATTAAATATTAGTTTGGCCATTAACGTTAGACACTGTTATGATTGGATTAATATTTTTCATTATGTTATAATGACCTTTGTCTTTATTTACAAAAATGACCTATATTTTAATGATGAAAGTCATGAAGTACGTTAAGAAACACATATCTAATATACTACAGTATATACAATGGGTGAAAAAAGTATCATATACCTCATCATACTCATGGCCATGAAAACAGGATTAATACAGATTGCCCATAATTGGCTCGTGGCGCCAACCACCCATCACGTGACCGCGTGACAGCAGCCAATGACTGAATCAATTAGCCGTACTCTAGATTCGTGTGGAAGACGTGAAACATTCGGGAGGTTCTCATGAGATCTTGAGCGACTCATAATTACCACCTATCTGTCAATGTCATGATGAACAACCAGTGGAATCATCAACTACCTCCCAAGAAATCTCAACAATGACAAAGCCACATTTGACGCCATTTTCGTTGGTGCCTCCACGGTAAAGGTATTGGTGTGTTAAATTCATGATTTATCGATGAGCGCAATTTGGCGTTAATGATTTCTAATCACTCTTTAAATTCCCTGTTGCAGATGTAGATGATGTTGTTAGGATTGCAATCTTTGACACTTGCATGTCATTCGGGTTAAAGTACATGAGTTGCATGCCAAGTGTTGATGTCCCCCTGTTTTGTGTGTGCGTGTTTCTGCGGGGGTGGGGGAGGGGTATCATTCGGGTTAAAGTATGAGTTGCATGCAAAGTGTTAATGTCCCCCCTGTTTTGTATAAGTGCGTGTTTCTGCGGGTGGGGGGGGGGGGGGGAGGGGGTATCTCAAATTATTAACGAGGAACTAAAAAGAGGTAGCCCTTATGCCATTTAAATATACCTTCAAGAAAAGTATGGTTCATCGTGATCGCTTATAATATATTACAAGACGTTATTTGCATGACATGAATCGCTTCATAATATTATAATTGATCTATTTAGACTAAAATGCATCGAGTTTTATTAGTTCAAAAAGGAATCACAGAGTATCTTCTGAGCATACAGATATATACATAAATATATTGACTTTTCAACAACAACAAATCCCAAACGTGCTTATGACCTTTACACAAGTATTTTCTTTGTATACCTTTGTACTATGACAAAACATTTAAATCCTGTCAAGCGAATGCACTACTATAGGATCCATTGCAGCTATGTGTTAGATTATCTCCTCAATCCCCTTGCAATGCCTCTATCTCTATTTTATTCTTTCTTCCTTTATGCCTTGAATAGATGAGAATAAACACATTAAAAATTCCCGAGGGATGCTTTGTCGGCACAGAAAATTAGTAGACCGATCTTGCTCAATGAAAAGGAGTAAAATACGAGTAAATAACAAAGGAGATGATTTAAAAACGACGGCCTCGATCTAACTCCAGACTGTAATTATCCCATCAAATAAGCATAACATGAATTCAAACGGTTTCTTGTAATGTTCAGTGACACTTTTTGTTAATGTTACCATTAATTTTCTTCTTTTGTAGGGTATCACTGACAGGGATCGTTTGTGGTGTACCTTAGAGAGTTGGAAGAATGTGACTCCTTTTATCCAATTTCTACAATACATTAGCACATGATTCCAAAGGCTTTCTCTATGCTTCCATGCACAATGCTCACACACCCCTAATTATTTTGTCTACACTGAGTTCTTGCATGTGTGCGTGCGTGCGTGTGTGTGTGAGCGGGTGTGTGCTGGATATGAATGTTTTGGGGTTTTACAGACGTTTATAAATAAGATCTGGGTTCTGCACCATAACAAGTTACGATTAATAGTTATATACTACCAAGATAAATAGTATCTCCTTCAATCGATTATAACTTTACAGTAAAAAGTAACTTATGATTAATTTCAAATAATAGATAGAACACAACAAGATCACAGATTCAATTGATATTCACGATTGCTTACAAAGTCTAAGTTCATGTCGCAAGGCCCAAATTTTAAATCTGAGTACAGGGTTTAACTTAATCATCCCAAAGATACGTCTTCGGTCCCGAACCAGGGTCTGTCAGAGGCAGTTTAGAGGTGAAGAAATGAAGCTCACTTCCATGATTATGTGCCTACTCGCATCTTCTTCCTCCTCAACCATTTCTCTTGAATAGCAACTTCGTTTCGGACTTCGCAATAACCTAATTATAATTATAATAATACTAAGTTTTTATATAGCGCTTATTACAATTAAGCGCTTCCAAACTTGGAGATTATTACCCCGGCTTTAGCTGTGCTGCCATTTCGGCGCTCTAGCATTTCAAAGAATTAATTCCTGCCAGGCATCCATTTACATCACCTGGGTTGGGTGTGGCAAATGTAGATTAATGTCTTGAAACTATATCCATTGTATCTAAGAATGCTGCTCATTGATTTGAAACTCATTAATGGCTCTCTTTATTATGCAGAGGGTATCGTAATCCAATCATGCAAGTTTGTCTTATTTGGGCATTGCTCCCATAGATAAAGCTACAGTACAGAGATCACTTTTGGAATTAATAATTCGAAATAGGAAGTACTCTACTGCAGAAGGCACCCTAGCCCAACGACCTAGGGACATCACCGGGTTCATCGTACTTTTTTGTTTTCAAGCCATAGTCATGCATTATGGAACATCGGGAGTACCTTTACATGCAGTCTTTTCCTGATTTGTCGCAACCGATTTTTCTCCATTCAGAACCAATTGAAAAGTCATTATTGGAGAATATATAGAGGAAGAGAGATAAAGGGTTAGGGCGAGGTGAATCGAGGGAGGAGTGATGAGGAGGGGGAAACGGGGGAAATTGGAAGATAAAAAGAGCGAGAGGAAAACAGAGTCAGTGAGAGAGATAGAGAAAGACATATAGAGAGAGGGGGAGGGTACATGACATTGAGATGATGCACAGAGAGACCCACAGAGGGGTGTCTATAATATAGGAGTAACGGGGGAAAGAGCAAGATGATAAAGGAACGAAAAGAACTGAAAAGGGGGAATTGGGAGAACAGGTAAGAGGGAGAGAGAGAGAGAGAGAGAGAGGGCCGGGGGTCGGGGAGAGAGAAAGGGGGAAGAGCGCACACAAATATAAAGAAAGAGGGAAAGAAAAGGCTGGATATAATGGGGTAGAGAACATGGGGATATGAGTGAAAGATACAAAGAAACAGACGGATGCTTGCAGAAGAGAAAAAGAATATTGCCCTCTTAAAGGGAAGTAAGAAAAATAAGAGAAATTTGAAAAAAATGCATGCTTTATTTAATAAAACAAAGAAGGAAAATGGCGAAAGAAAATATACAAGACAGTTAGGGGAGAGCGAGATAGAAAGAGCGGATAATACATACGGGATAAACCGATAGTGATAGACAGGGAGATAAATAGATTGATGCTTTCAGAAGGTAGAATGAGAATAATGCTGCAGGCTAAATTGTTAAAAGGATAAGTCAATACTCGATATCCGATGGTAATACGAAGACTTTAAGCAGATGGAGAAAGGAGATAATTTTTTCTTCTAGAGCTAGGGACTTGGATTCTGCTAAGGTAACCATGGCAATATATAGAAGTTTTTCATCAAGTAAATGTCAAAAGTGTCTTTAATGTGAACAGCCTATTATGTTACATGAAGGCCTATCAGAAGTAAAGCCTTACGGTGAGTAATGAAATATACGAGTTGTAACAAATCTAAACAAAATATTCATCAATTTAGAAAAAGAAATAGGCCTACTTAACTTTAATTTTCTCCTTTATAGGTATATCAACAGCTGTTTAAAAAAAATTCGGGTGGGCTTTTGACTATAGGCAATGAACTATAATTCTACTGTTTTCAAGCGTAATTTGGTTAATAAATCGACAAATGCACATACCTTTCCAGTTAATATGAATCCATTAAATACGATGGTGTATTGAATCCAGTTACTTCGGCATGTACAGTAAATCCAAATAGAAATCGAGAATTCCCCGGTACGCATACACTCCACGAAAAGTTGTTAGACACCTGACTTATTCCAAAAATGTGCACTCCGCGAACTGGGAGATATCGGCGGGATGCTTTTGGCTCAAAGTGTCGTCTGTATCTCCCACGAAAAGTTGACTGGTTGTACAACACGCGTGAGTAATTACGAGCATGTGATGTCACGGGAGGGTTGTGATTGGCTGAATGGCTGCGGTGGAGTGGTGGACGCCTTCGTCTATATCTCATGTGTGCCTGTGTGGAGAGATTGGTATGCGAGAGATAGGTAGACGTATTAATGAGAAGAAAACGAAGTTGGAGGCTAGAAAGCCTAAAGAAGTGAAAATACTAACATTCGAAAACCGACCCCCCAAAAATGTAAATACTCTGTGAATGAGAACAACCATGTAGGTTTTCATCTGAAACATGCAAAAACTAAAACGGTTTAAAAATTGTTTGAATATTCCAACAAAATAAAAAGCAATCCTAGCTTTGTTTTACTGTTAATGCCAACATGTGATGAAAGCGAGATATGTCTTAAGCTATCTGATCCTTAACTTCTACAAAATATCAACGCGTGACTACCGATGATTATAAATAATGCTTTTGCATCATCTCTTTGAGAACCAATTTGAAACAATTACACAATTGACTTGTAGTGGCAGATATTCACTGCAGGTCTACACTACAAATCGATTTTTAATAGTTTTCAATCGACCGAAGGATTTCTAAAACTGTTCGTAAAGAATTCATGTGGAACGCCAGAGAAAAAAAATGATGAGAAAGGATTGGGAGGAGAAAGAAGAGGGGGAAGGAGGGGGGGGGGGGAGGAACCACCAACTTTCATTATCCGGGCAGCGGAAGCGGCGACAGGGTTCCTTAAATCACCCTCAATCCCCTTTCATATTTGCGCACCTGTTCACGGATTTGTCGCTCTTCATAATATTATGCCGTGAATATTTCTCTAATTGGCGCCGTTTCTAAGCTCCGTTTATGCGAGCTGGTTTACATTAGTCAATCACTTTCAAGCGCATATCGTTCAACACCATGGCATGCCGTAGGTTAAGCTTGTCAATTATCAAGATGTCAAAAATAACATACCGCACTCCCAATCCACTGGTATACTAATATTTCATTGAAATTTCTCACACCTTTGACAATATTTCAACGACAATGGTGCATGCAACAGCTACAGACGATGGTAAATCTAATTATGGTGATCTGAACTCGCTAAACAGTATTACGCAATAGTTATAATCGGGCATTCCATGTTAAATAGATGGCAATATTATTTGGAGAGATTGTTCCTATTAAAAAAAAGTTCCACACATTTGTAACTCTTTGAAAAAATATTGATAATGTTAAAAAAAAGGTTTCCACATTTTTAACTCTTCGAAAAATACAGATGAGATAATTTATTCATAAATATTAATAAGAAGCATAAAAACAAATGCACATACTTTGACACTTTTGACACGCTACAAGATATCTACGAGAATTTATATTACGCTGTCATACTTCTATTCAAATACTATGAATTGTAACTGCTTAAATTGTTGATTAAATTGCAGCACTACACATGTACAGCATATCGAATTGTAACTCTAATCATATATGATCAACCTTTTCCATAAAGAGAACATAGAAATATGTTATACAACCTAATATCACCTGCTTTTGCGCTTTCTCTTTGCATTTCGAGTCGATAAAACAAATATAAAAAACCACTTCATGGACGATTGATGACACACTTGCATGACCAAATCATTCTCTAACTCCGCCTCATCATGTTACCCATCATGCATCTCTCTCTCATTAAACAAGATCATCTCGAGAGCTTGAGAGAGCTCAAGAGAGCAGCTTGTGAAAATCAATGCTACTCATCTCTACCTTACATACTCATGAATAAAATACTCATCCATACACCGGCGCGCAAAATCACTAAAACACTAGCGGAAAGAAACTTGTAACTGTACCTAGGACACGTGATACTAGAGGGATTTGGGCACACTTTTTTTTATTTATATGATTTTGATCGAAGAAATAGGTGAATTAAAGAGTTGGAGGAATGACTCACGCATGCGGCAAGTGTTTGTAATTGAAGATTCTGTTTCAGAGTGTGACCAGAAGTAGCAGAAACGAAAAAGCAAATAGAAGATGGGTAAAATAAAGGAGGAAAAAATAGATAGTGGAGACAGGATTTTCAGGTGGAGAGGTAAGCCAGACATGATGCATATGCATGGTGTACCCTACTCTCGTCAATGGTCAGAGTATTGGAATGACACAGCTTAAAGGTGCGTTTTTGGTCTTCGGCCATCAACGCAAATAGTGATCGCTTGAACAAAGTTTAGCCTATCTACGAGCATTTACAGAAAAAGATTGGTTATGGATTTTTTTTTTATTTGAAGGAACATTTGATTTGAAAGACCAATTGCTTTTAGGTATAAAGGCAAATCAAGGCATACGCTGTGTGTGTTGTCTACGGCCTATGGACTTGTACATTTAAACGTCTTTGGTTTGTGTCCGTGTGTGTCCGTTTGTGTAATGATGTTGTTTACTATGTTAACAAACATCACAATTCAGATACGATTATTTACTTATTATAAAGAGAGAACCTTCACCATCCGAAATGTATGACTCGGATTCGAACCCTTGTAAGTTGACAGGAAGACAAAAAGTTGACCACAAGACCAACGTATGCCAGTTTACAACACACGATGTTGCATTTGCAAATGTGAATTGAGAATATCTTCTTCCTAGGTTAATACAATTATTATTAGCAAAATACAAGATGTGATTTTGGCGCATCTTCTGATAAACGGTGACGGTGGTGAGGTTACGCATTTATTAAAGTATTCCATGAGAGTAAAAATAATGGAATTTCAAACCATCTCAGACCTGATTAAATAAGCGATTCGTTCTCTCCAACAATCATAAGCATAACTTGTAGATATTCACATAGATAAAGACAAGAATATATACACACACGCATACACGGCAAAACACACGCACATGCACCCACGTACAAACTTCGATCACACCTTTAAAATCTAAAAACGGTGACGCGGGGAGACCCCGGTAAACCGCCGCCACAGATGCAGACGACACCCAGGTGAAATACCCCTGTGGCGCCTCTCTTTGGCGCCACTTTCACTTCTGTCTGGTTCAACGTCCGCGCACGCCCGCTCGCTAATGTAATGAGTGAATGAAGAAGAAGCAGGAGCGGGGATGTGGTTTTTCTTTTTCTTCCTCTGGTTATGGTAAGGTGATGTGTTCAGGATGAGATGGAGGAAATGAATGGCAGATACACTTTTGTATTGATCGTAGGCCTGACTTAGCCCGGGAGAATATTGGTGTGAGATGGTGAGATAACTAGAGCGAAGAAGATGCATTAACTCTATACTTCACCCAACATGCACAATGTTTCTATGTTTCTCACTCTCCCTTCCTCCCCCCCCCCCCTCTCTCTCTCTCTCTCTCTATCTCTCTTCGTGTCTTTCTCTTGTTTTCTCTCTCTCTCTCCTCATCCCCCCCCCCCCTCTCCATTTTATCCCATGCATCTCCACGGTTCCTCTCTTTTTGTAGACTCTTTTGTCCACATTTTCATCTACATAGTGTGCTATTTGACGCCATTATTCTTCCACGGATTCAAGTTCTCACCCATTTTTATTTATAAAACTAAAATCCACTTACTCAAGTATGTGATGTTAGCTACAAAAGTATCCATGTGCATATTTTATGTAAATCTGAAATAAAATAGAAATGATATTTTGATTCCTGTAACATTTCTATGCGTTACTCCTATTTATGAATGTTAGAACCACCTGTATCACTTTGTTCCTAGCTGTCTGTCATCACCATTCTATATTCAATATCTTCTTAATTTGAATAAATGATTTCCACCCAATCTTTCAATCAATATCGTATCCATCATCCCAGTAACATCCCTGTCAAGTGTGTCTCCCCCATCAGGTGAATCTGTCACAGACGGTTAAATGCTGAGCGGCAGACCACTTTTTGGATGACTTCATCATAAACTAATCATCGAGTCACGCTCCAATTACCACAACCCTAACAGACTCACGACTCAAGACTCTCTTTACCTGCCCCCGATTCCATTCCATCTTGAACCCCTCATCCTCTGCCATCTCTATTTTCTCTCTCGAACCCCCATTCCCTGTCTTCGGCTTTCTTTGATACCTCGTTTTCTCCTCTCCCCTCTCCCTTTTGTCGATTTCTCCCATTTTATTCCCCCTTTTCACCCTCTCCCTGACTTTCCCCTCCTCTTTCTCACTCTCTCTCTCTCTCTCTTTCTTACTTTCACGTTTGACATACTACTTCTGTCACTAAATTGATCCAACATAAATTCAAGATAAATCATTTTAATCCGTCAACGAACAGGGAAAAAAAGTTTGATTTTAGATGTTTAATTTGATACCCGACATTACATTTTAGTAAACAAGCTTGATGAATCTATTGTTTGGGATTTTAATAGTTTGACCATGTTGTAAGTTGAAAAAGAAATTAAGGTTGGACAAGTCATTGCCTGCACCTAATAGGAATGGTCCTGAATGATTTTAATTTTTTAATGTTTGTTTGTTGTCTTTTTAATACATAGTTACTGAGCACACTGTTTTCTAAAAACACTACAACCATTACAATCTAAATTTACGGTATCAGGCACATACTTAAACAAAAATGCTATATGGAGGCATCGATATGTAAATATATATCCGCTTATAAACCTATTATGTATAGGCCTCTTTCACATGTCATTTTTTCCGCTGTTGCTATTGCAACCTTTCGTGGAAAATTGAGTAACTTCTCAAGTGTAAAAAAATCTCCCCTGCGGTAGAAAAAGAAAATTACTCGCCTGTCTGCCCTTTGCTTCTATTCGGGTACTCTAACATTCATGAGTTGGGATCAGGGTATTCGCAAATGTTGATTTGTTTTCCCATTTATATAGCTTCACCATATTCCCAGGTTGCCTCTATTTCTACACCACTGGTCTAATACTGAGCGGCGATGCATGGTGTGTTGGCTAGTCAGCCTACGTACCGTGTAATCCGACAGGAAACATAGAACAAAAATGTCGTGCTTTAAGTGCCACAGGCCGCCAGCACACAAAGGACACAGATAGAGTTTGGAACTCTGTTCAGATTATCCTTTGGAAAAAAACTTTAAAATCTCTCGTTACGAAAAATATGTCTCGTTTTTTGCAGTTTGACATTTAAAGAAATAGTGTTTCTTGGTAGTCTGTATAATGGTCATTGGCATTTCAGGGCTAGACAGGTTAATATATACAATTTCAAACCACATTGAAATTTGAAGCAAATTATGAAATATTGCATTAAGTCCTTACATCGGAAATCCATCATCAGAGCAGAAAAGATATATTTTTTATTTTTTTAATTAAGTACAAAACGAAACAAAACAATTGAGGGCATGACATCATCAACTCACAAATTGCACACAGCTTATGCGATACGTATCACTGTTTCATTGAATTATGCGAAACTTTCAAAAAAAAAATTTCATCCGATATTTATTAAGCTTTCACTATGTTGTTAAATTTTTCTCTAGTTATTCAATTCAACTTGTAAAAGGGCCGGACTTGCCTTTTAAAGGACTACATTTGATATCAACAAATTAGCTATAGCGATTGTTTTTTTTTATAGCTCGTTTTATGAAAAAGAGTCCGAGTGCGCACAATTATAAGTTTTTTAAATAGTCACTTCATATCTACGTACGACGTAAATCCATATCCTGCTCAGACTCTTATAAATCAAATCTTTTACCATGCATAAATTCCTTAATATGATATTACTAATAATAACTATACGGGACAACACCAACCACGCCATGTGGTTCTACACCCAACAGTTCCATGTTCGATTTAAAGATAAAGTTGAGTTTTGGTCATGCGATTGCATTGTGAAAGAAACGGTGTGGTATCGATCAGAAAAAGTTTTTCATGTAGCATATAAGTATGCAAGGTTCTGGAATCATCAAAATGATAAGAAATTTGGCCCAGTCTTGATAAAAGAAAGAAGCACTGTACACAGAAAGATGTATGTAGGACTACACAAACATGTGGCTTAAAAATCATCATGAGGCCCACATTTTAAAGCTATTACATGTCATATTTAAATATAACGACAGTTGTAGAGCTATGCTTTTCAGGGAACATTTTTTCTCTGGTGTTCTTCCCCACTTTTAAAATAACAATGAAAATGCTCACAAATTACTTTTCACCTCTCCCCAGAACTCAACCTTCTCTTTAAGCCCATGTCACGACTACAGTATATAGCTGACAAATTTGCCCGCTGTTTATGTCCAACCTGACTAGACTAATTCGCTGCTTTTCATCACTGAGTTCATTTAAGGCCACCTTATCAACCCAGTTTGTTTATATGGTTTAGGTGAAGCTCAGCCGGGTAGACAAGAGTATTTGGTTTGTTTAGAAGGAGCGTATGAAGTGAGTGCAAGGTTACGGCCAAGATATGTGATCTTAAACTTAAAGGTGTAGTTTGACTGATTTCGGCTCTTGAGAATATCTAAATGATACATGTATAAAGCATATCCTGGGACGATCATTACTGTAATCATGTAACAAATAAAGAAAAATGATGAAGTGAATATATCATTATCATTGAACATCACAAGGATATCAAAGATTTATATGGGGAAAACGGTTTGACCGAGTCATATTTTTATCAGATGATTTAGAAATAAGCGCCATTTTCCCTTAAAAGTCCCCAAGACTAAACAATTGGCATTGATCATAGGTAGCATTTGAACATTATCTAAATATTATTTCACTTTAGCTATGTTCATTTCAAACGAAATTTACAAGCCACATCATTTTCATTTTCGATGATGAAAATCATCTTATGATTTTAGTGACATCTTTCCACGACGCTGTTTACTTATAGGGCTTGGTAACAAAACAGGAAAGAGCAAAATTAACTAACGATCATTCCAGTTTCATTCCTGTAAAAATTTGGGTCTATACTTATCTACGTTAGATGTTGAATTAGGATGTGTTAATGGAATTTTCAAAAATAATGTTGTGAGTCTGTCCTTATCGTGTATATATGGATCTGTTTGTAACTTAAAGTTCCAGTCGCGGGGGGGGGGGTGTATGTTAGATGGGATGCGATGTATACACAGGGCATGCAGGGATCTGACTGTGTTATCTTCTCACGATTTGCTCACCATTTCTCTATTCTTTTCTCCCTCTCTCACTCTGTTGTTCCATTCGAATGAGATTATTTACCATGGCGCTTTGCTACTATGCCTTTTATATAATTAAACTCGTAATTTCGATATTTTTTTCTAAATTTCCTTAGGCCTAAAATGTTCATGGGGGTCTGCAAACAATTCGACATGAAGACAAAACAACAAAATCATTAAGGTACGCTAATAAATTCAAACACTATGCAACATTCATGCACTTACGAACATTAAGTGAAACAAATACCAACAGGCTTGCTTTCGTCAACCGGTGCAATTTGTAACATCATCCGCCGTATTGACGAAAATTAACCCTCCGCGGTAGATTGCCAAATTTAAAGAGCAGAATGACACTTAACTCCTTGCGCATGATTGCTCGGGGCTCGTTTTGGAAACGCGAGCGGGATTTCCGTGGAAGTATTTTTCGGACTCATTCGGGAATGAAGAATCGCCGTGTAAATTTGCGGAAACGATCTCCAATAAATTATCGGCTGGATTGGCGGAATGCGATATCTTTCAGCCCTCCAGACCGAAAATTGATTTTGCCCTGGCTCTCCACCACTATCACCTGCACATGTTCATTTCTAGATAGAAAGAGTTTAAAATCATGTTTCGCAAGATTCCAGAACTTCATATCTTCAGATGATGTATTGTACATCAAATAATGTTATTTCCCATACACGTATGTCTCTCAGGTGAAATAAATAAATGTAACTTTAATAATTGAGGTAATAATAAAATACATTTATACTCTAAGCAGAAATGAATGGAAAAACGACTCCAATTTTATAAACAAGATGCTTGTAGATAGTGTCAGAAAACGATTCTTTTTAAAGACATACACTGTCGCTCATAAAGGTGGAATATTTTAGTTTTACCCCAATTCATGGAATTATTTTTAAAATTATTTAAAAATAATAGATATAGATAATAGTATACATTCTCAGATTTTATTGAATAATAACTTGCCAATGTGTGTTTTGCGGAACTGCTAAAGCATGTGTATGCTACTATGCTTATCAACTAGGGGACCTACGCTCTCAAGTCATAAATGACAGTAATGAGGATTAATGCCCCACAAAAGGGCACTAATATAGCACATCGACACGGTTTTGATCCTGTGGCCTCACAGTTACGAAGCCATTGTTTTGTCACTGAACCATGACTGTACGCAGCGGGGGCTAGGGTAGGGGGCAGTTTCCATAAATGAATAAAAACACAGAAAATGCAATAAATTTTCAATAATTTATTGCATTTTACCCCGGTCCCCAACATAAAAAAATCCTCTGGACAGCCATGCATTATGGCTCAAGGCATGGGCACACATAATTTTTTTGTTATGTTAGGCACCGGGGTTAAATGCAATAAATTATTGGAAATTTATTGCATTTTCTGTTTTTTTTTAATTTATGGAAACTGCCCCCTACCCCAGCCCCTGCTGCGTACAGTCATGGTTCAGTGACAAAGCAATGGCCTCGTAGCTGTGAAGCCCCAGGATCAAAACCGTGTCGATGTGCTATATTAGTGCCCTTTTGTGGGGCATTAATCCTCATTACTGTCATTTATGACTTGAGGGCGAAGGTCCCCTAGTTAATAAGCATGGTAGCATACACATGCTTTAGCAGTCACGCAAAACACACATTGGCAAATTATTATTCAATAAAAGCTGAGAATGTATACTATTATCTAGATCTATTATTTTTAAATTATTTTTAAAATAATTTCATAAATTGGAATAAAAAAAAATATTCCACCTTAATGAGCGACAGTGTAGATGAACCTTCCAAATTAATTTGGGAACATTGATAGAATCGACTATACCAATCCGTAATTATCTGTAATCTTTCTAGTGTAATATCCCCCAAGAAAATACCCACGATAACATTACATGCATTCAAGTTTGCAAGCAATGTATGTGTAGTCTTTAAATACTGATTGGTAGATTGAACCAAATATGTGTGACATGGAAAGACATTAAAAGCACTGACTCCGTAAAGGATTAATCTCTAATGTCCGGTCACAGGCCTCGCATGCCCGACTCATTTCCTCTGTTTCAAGTATTTTTCGAGGAATGTAACATCATTATAATATTTATTTTAGGTTAAAGTTTAACACGTTAGAGTGTTTTTAGATTAACGGAAAGTGAAACGAGTTACCCCCCCCCCCTCCCCCCCCCCCCCCCCCACAAAGCGCTATAAGATTCAAAGCTCGATCTAAAGGTTTGTTATTATGTGATGCTATTAAAGTGCCCCTGCATTGGGCGATGGAAGTTAATTTCTTACGCAATAACATGAGATGATTTTCTAGTATAGTATATCCTGACAAGAATTGCGTTATAAAGTCTATAGCCAACTTTGTTTTAATGCAAGTGTCAATAATTTAATGCCAAATAGTACATTTCTCCAAGTAAAGCCCCAGACGGAGTCCAATGTCGACATGAAAGTTAGTGCTGCTGTTGAGACAGTCTAAGGATTGAAAGTTCAAAATGTTTTTTCCTGATAACCTGTCCCTTCTCTGATAATGTATTACCTAGGGCTTTGGGTAAAATGGTTTGTATTCGTTTCAATCAAGACATTTAAACTAACAATCGACAATGTACTAATAGTAAGACATGTCTTGCCTTTCCATTGATTATAATTATGAATATTCACTTTTTAAGTTTAACGGACCAAATCCATGACTTCCGATGAAACCATCAATTGCACATATTTATCATATATTATGAATGAAAAATTGTTTAAATTGGCAGTTCATACTGCTTCCAACTAGCCTATGTATAAAGAATCAGATGTGGGTGCAACACCATTGATCATCTACATTGTAAGTCGAATAAAGATCCAAAGGGCTATTTGAGGTCATCTTATTCAGAACTACTCAAGTCTATCTCAGTTTGGACTCCACTTTGTTAGGGCTTACAACTAAAAATGATATTAATAGCCTTATGCATTACTATTACACCCCGAGATTATACACCTACAACAAGTCGAGTTCTCTCCCTTTATTTTGCTAAATGGTATGATACAGCAGCTAAAATAACACGACGCCGACCAGGGTAGGCGGGACTATGGGCGCATTGTTCAGGGATAAAAAGAGACTGAAATTTGTCACATCTCAATATGTAATTGACGTTGATGGATTGGTATCGGACGCACCGAGAATGGATCACCTGCGGCTATTCTCCATTTTTGCATCCCCTTCACATGCTTTTCTCCGTGCAGCCCCTCTCATTTATCTTCTCTTCTTTCTTTTTTCGTTGAAAGATTGAATTACTGATCACTAAAGTTCTACATGTATTACAGACGGTATGTAGAATCACATGCATTTCTCCAACATAACATGTCAGGTCCAAGAGGCAAAAACCTCATTTTTTGAAAGATCCACAGACTGTTTGCTATAATTTTGAAGTAGAAATTCGATCGGAAAACCACTTAAACATATGCATCATTCAAGATAATGCAAAGCTTTAATATTGACAAAGCCTCCAAGTAGAACCAACATAAAACTCAATAGATTTGTAGGCCCATTTACCCCTTAATCAGGCATATGATTATCGAACATAAAAATAACGTAGAATAAACATTGTTTGAACGTTTTGTAATTATCCATATTAAACTACAAAAAATGAACGAAAAATATTTGGATCGTGTGCTATTTTTTCATGGATCGATAATTAACATCAAAATGTGTTTTTTTTTCACACACAAATTTGAAATTCGAAAATACATTAGGATTAGAAAATTCAAATCTCAAGTTCAAGAGTAAAAAAACAATTTCGACTTATCATGCAGTTTCCTATAAGGTAACTTATCACATACATGTGACATCCATATAGATCTTCAAACAGGCAATGTCACGTAGGGACAGTTTTAAAATGTGAAATGGGCTCAAAATAATGAAAGAAACAAGTTCACTCATCTACGTGGCATTTATTGCAATAATGGAGCTGATTGCCCGGGGTAATGTCTTCCAATAACATGAAAAATGTGAGCCTGTAACATTTCTCTGTTGGAAGTAAAGAAACAGGTAAATGCGAGAGGGATGCTGGCGATGGTGAACATGGTGACAAAAGGCAGGGGCGGATACAGGACTCCTTCCAAATGGTGGAAAGGGTGGGGGTACAATGCTAAAAAAAAATCTGAAGAAAGAACCAAAAGCAATTTTACAAAATTCCTTTTGACTCTCCAACTTGAACGGGGAAGGGGAGGTGTAAAACTTTTAAGAACTACGGGGCACATAATTATTTCATTTACCTAAGATGTGCCGCTTGATTTTTAAAAGGGTCCGGTTGTGCCGCCCCACCCAAATCCACCAGTGACTACAGGGACGGGGGGGGGGGGGATGAGGCAGGTGGTAAAATAAGGGGCTTATGAAATGCGGCATGCTTTCAATCTCTTCTTTTTTTCTCCATGTCTAGTGTTATCTTTGTTGGGATGAGTATTTAGGACAATAAAAGGGAAAGTTTGTGTTTTAGTTTGTAGACCTTAGGAAATAGGTTTTGGGGAACATGTCTTGTGGAAAGTGTTCTCTAGTTTAATGCTCAGGTATGGTTTGGAATTTTCTTTTCTTTTCCATTCTGTTGGGGGTTAAATGTGTGTTTTTTTTGTAATAAACATTCCATTTCATTTTGCTTCATTTTTATACTGAATAAAGGTTTTGAAAGATAACAAGATGTGTGACTTACTGTTTAGAAAAATAATAATTCCCCAAAAGATATACTTCAACGGGGAGAATTTGCGGACACGGTTAGCTGAATATTTTGTCATCAGGCAAACGAGAAGATAGCACTTAGATAGCTCCTTCCACTTTTGATCACGATAATATTTTATTTTCTTTCAACCTTCAGCCCATGCCTGGTATATGGTAGATGTGAAAGATATCAGAACAGCTAAAATTAATATAGGACAGATAACACCTTTCTGCTCATACAAAGGGCAGTGAAGAGAAAAGATAGTCAAAACGTGTAAATATCACGTATGGTGCTTTTTCGGCGCCCTCCTTTCTAGAACAAGGTATATCGTTTTCAGTGCAGCATGCCGTTGTTCAATGTGTTGGTACCATGGATACGAATTCGTATTACATATCCATATTTGTTTACCCGTTATATACCGAAATAAAACTCCATATCCATCTTTTCGTGCCTGAATCCTCTTTCTAATTCTAGAGTTGTTTTTTAAAGAAATTGAATACCTCACATTCTGTTCTATGTTTATCACTTCAACTTTCGTATGCCTCTCTCTCTCAAGTCGCGCTCTCTCTCTCTCTCTCTCTCTCTCTCTCTCACTGTGTTACCTGCCACACACTCACACACACATACACACACACACACACACACACACACGCACACACGCATAGGCCCTCAAACACACACACACACACACACTCTTCTCACTCTCTCTCTCTCTCTCTCTCTCTATCTCTCCTCTCTTTCTGCCTGACTCTCCATCCACCAATGACTATGGATGGCACACCAGCAGCAGAACAACCACATAACAGGCATGTGAGCCATCATGATCACACATCTGCTTCCAGTGGCATCGAAACTAGCCTAAAGACCAACACCACCCCTCCCTCCTCCTGTCGCCTGGCCTTCCGGCGCCGACCGGTCACTGACCGCAACGTCGCCCCTACCATTTAGCACGCGAGAAGTGAATGGCAACATAATCTACCATTGACAACAATCTTTATCCCACCTGTCATATTCGAGATATTTTCAAATATCTCCCAGATCTTTCTCACCTGTTGGGCGCCAGTTTATTTGATTTCATAGTGGGGGAAATCACAACAAATATACAAAGTCAGTGCTTATGCACTGCCCAAAGGGTATAGAAGCGCTCGCGTTTAGGGAACGCAAAATTAAGGGTTTGCCATATTTCTCTGGGTCATGGGGAAAAGTATAGAGTTTTTTTTGCGAAACTGTCACTTTCAGTTATTTCCTGTCTCAATTCTAGTATAACTTCAACATATCATGCTCGCATTAAATGCAGGGATAATTTGTATAAGCTCGATGCACTTTAAGAGCAAAGAGTTGGATAATCTTTCGAGACATCGTCAGTCTTTATAATAAATTGATGACAGCGACAAGTATAAATCGTTCTGGACAGTCTGTTTCTGCAAATTGAGAAATGACGAGTGATATCGTACCTGACGTGTTTTACGATAGTCTTATCTGTTTAAATCATGATATAACAAATCATTGTACGCCTACCATAATGCTACGGACATCCATTTTGAACTTTGCAAGGTGTGCCATATAAAACTACTTGACTACCTGAATATTGTCAGAATATTCCAGCTTACAATATCGCATAATGATTTATGCCACTCGAGTCCTTACATTTTCCATGTCGTGAAAATGTCCACATATCACAGTCAAGCTAAGGTCTTCCACATGAAGAAATTACACTAAATGTAATGGGTGAATGTCTTGAAGAAGGAGAGGAACTCAATATTACCCAAGGAATGCAGATCCCCTGCGTTGATATATCTCAGTTCATTGACCGAGAACATGAGCAGAAGACCAAGGGACCCGTTTCACAAAACTTGTCATCAGCAACAAAATGTCAGTCTTTGTTGTAAGCTACTGAAATCCTTGCTTCTGATTGGTTATCAGCAGATTTGTCACAGATTTTTGTCATTTGTCTTGAAAAAGGCTTTGTGAAACGGGTCCCTGATCGGTCTTTCTTCCCTTCTCTCCTCCCCATTCTCTATCTCCATCTCATGTTTAAAAAATGATGCTCATGCAGAGCTAGCGGATCAACAGGAGATGATTTCGAGGATGAACGGAAGGATGATTCGGTGGGGGGAGGTAAAACATTATGAATATTCAACTTCTTTTAGCTATACGCGTGTGTCGATTTTGTTGGACAACAGTAAAGCCAGCGAGGATGATGTTCTGCCATCATTG
The DNA here is from genome assembly GCA_035222895.1 of Strongylocentrotus droebachiensis. Lineage (NCBI taxonomy): Eukaryota > Metazoa > Echinodermata > Echinoidea > Camarodonta > Strongylocentrotidae > Strongylocentrotus > Strongylocentrotus droebachiensis. Next base: position 190,238 of record JAVYIG010000081.1, read on the forward strand.
CTGCAATGTCTTCGACTCCGATCATCTGGTGTCCATGGAAACGGGGAAAAGGATACGAGATGCTGATGAGCTGGTTTCTCCAAATTCAAAAGAATAACTCAAAATGCGTAGATTTCCGAAATTGCCTTACTCCGTTATATTTTGTTTATTTTCTTGACTCAAAAAATATTTCGACTTTCCTTCACCCACGACTTAAAATTTCCGAATAGTCTTGAAGAAGAAATATTAATAGTATACAAAGAACATTTTTTTAAAGGCAGGAATGCCTAAATCGATAGATGCTAGTTTTAATGTGCGAAAAGTTCCTACTGCACATCAAGGCTTATATGCTATAATGGATAGGGTGGCATAACACTAGCTTAATAACAAGCTCATAATTAAAAATTACCCCGTGCGGATGATACATGGTGTCCTAAGTATATCATTTATTTAACTTCTTTTGCTAGGCAATAGTTTTAAAAGTATGTTTCACTATAAGTGAAGTGAGGGTACCGTTTCCAACGTTCATCCTGTTTCTGGAAGAGAGCATCAACTACTCCGAAATGATCCTGACAGCGCGTTAAGTTTCATCCATCTTCTTTTCTTCCCAACGGCTGTATCATGGTAAAGCTCTTTTCATGTTGATGAAAATGGATGTTTTTTCCGACTCACATGGATAAAAGGGAGATAGGAGGGATAAGAGAGAGAGAGATAGAGACAGAGAGAGACAGAGAGAGACAGAGAGAGACAGACAGACAGACACAGAGACAGAGGGGGGATGAGGCCTGGGAGAGATGCAGGTGGTATGTGGTTTTTCATATTAGCAATGCCCTGAAGGAATTTATTCATTTATTCATTCGATACCTCGATGCACATAGTCAAACATTCTCTATTTGTCATGCGTATGTTCAGTAATCATGGTATCATCATGTATAAGGAGGATGCTCTATTTCTTCTTTATATTCTTATTCGCCATTTTCTCCTTTAAGATCGTCGAATTCAAAGACTTTCTTGCCTTTAACCACTGTTTTATATAAGTATCAATTTTATTTGGAACATACTTTGTATAATGTCATCACCTCCTTGACTTATATCAAGGTTAATTTCAAAGCAACGAGTTGCATATAATGCGTTTAGTGAATTTTCTATTTTTCATCCCAAGAGCTTGATAAGAACTGGCACATACAATCTCAGTATGGAGAGTTGCATCTACAGTATACACAGTCCTTCTTGCTAGCACACTTGAGGATAGTTTGGGATTTCCATAACCTATTCTTCAAAGTTCAACCTCTATTTGCGCATGACGCAAGAGAGATATAAACTGAACTGTCATTACTAAATTACGAAATGTCAGGTGGTGTACTTCGTTATGTACACAGTCTCTTCACTTTCTGTCCTCTACCATTTCCCGGCTTCTCCTTTCTCCACATTCATCCATGTACCCCCCCCCCCCCCCATCATGCCCATCTCTCTTCTCATCGGGATGACACTTAGACAAATAGTTGAGGAAGAGTAAATATTTCTTCCCCTCCCATAAAACAAGATAAGGTCTATACATCATAATATATATATATATTTTTAATTCAAACCCATGATCGTGCTGTAACACTATTATCCATTACATAGACTGTCTCGATTTTTTCCCCTTTGAACTGTTGATGAATTTTTTAAACACATTTGTAAAACTGGCCAAAAGATTTATAAGGCATAATAATATGCAATAAACAGTCAGCTCATTCTTATAATCATAATTAATATAAATGAAATATATATTTACATTGTGGGTACAATACTGTAGGAAGCAATATTCCGTAAAAGCATGATAACAAGAAAGACATACAAATTAATTCATAAAAAATAAAAGTCTGGGTAAAATACCTAATAGAAATATAATCTGTGTGAAACGATCGGTAAAATCGCAAGCAATTCAGTAGACATTTGTGGGTGATGTGTGAAATTAATGATCTGCGAAGTTGTTACAAAATGGAAAATAAGTTGACAAAAAACAAGTTGGGTAAAAGTGAATTATATCAATATCAGTTTTTAATACCAAACAATAACGGGTTATTTGAGAAGTGAATGATGTGTGTAATGACCAGTGAAATCGAATCTATTACGAGGTTTTTTTACTCTACGTGTTAAAGGTATTACAAAGTTTTGGTATGGGGTCATGAATTTGGTTCAAATTAACATATTGGAAGCATATGCGTTCTTAGAATATTCTTTGATCGTTTTCGCGGTTGAAATCGAGTCTAAAGTTATGAAATTATAAATAATAAACTCTTTATGTTGTATAGCTCCCTCTCAAGGTCAAGATATTAATTTAGCTATGAAACAATGTTTCTTGACTAAAATCGACCGATTAGCTATTCCCGTTTAGAAATTATATATCACAACTACTTTTCATGCTCGCAGCTTCTATTGCACGGCCCTAGGCGCTATTTGAAATTTTTCAAAATTTATCGGGAGCACCGGTAAATTTTTATATTCAATTTTTCTCGAAAACAGAAGTGTTTTAGGGGCTAATTTTGTTAGTGCTTATAATACATCCACAGAGGCACCCAAATATATCAAAATTGTAAAGATTTTCAAAATTTCCCAAAACTTTGTATTACCTTTAAGAATGTGTGACTAATGAATACGACGGCTACTTTGCTACTTTTTTTGGAGTGGCTGCCGAGGAAAATGTAACCCATCACCGAAAAGGGATTCGTTTGTGGTCAAAATTAATCAATGCAATAAATCATATACATGTATTCCATTCAGTAAATCTTTGGTACCGGTATACATTTTTTTCGAAAAGCTCCGCAACGTTTGTCTGAAATTGTCGCAATGAATTACAAGCTTTATGCAGTAAATTTGCCGGAAAATACAATTGTGATCAAAAATATTTTGCAATATAGTGCCGACTGGTCCGACTCGTAATCACCGATTCATAAGAATAACTGCACTTATGATCGTCGATAGATATGGATGGTTGTTTTTTATTTGGGAATAGTATAAGTTAAGTTCATATTTCTTTAGGTATGTCCATTTTTTTTTTACTCATACAAATTTTCGTTAAACTTTGGGTCATCAAAATTTCCCATAATAATTCATTTTTTAATGAAATGAAATATCCTACACGCAGGGTACGCTGACAAAATATAAGTTTCATTGGCCTACAATCTACACTTTGTTTAACGGTGAATTATTATAAAACATATTAACACAACGTCTACGAACATAGACTATTCTGAACTTGATGTGCACTTTCTCTCCTTTTCAATCACGACCAAAATGTAAAAAGTAGTGGACATAAGAAAATGATGCCCTGAACCTATTTTTACAGGCAGTAACAGCTGACCATTTCCATTATTTTTGGAGCCATTTTCTCTCTGGAATTCTCAAGTGCCCACCAAAAGAAATCACTACTCTCCCGTTTCATTTCCCCCTGCATAATCTTTGAAGAAGAAGAAAGAAAATGCCAAGCAGACGCGATCTGTCGTCTATTATCACATGTTGCAATTTGTAACTTTTGTGGTGGGCCGAGTCGAGGTTTAAAGGTAGCGAGGACGTAGATTTGAATTCACTACTGTTCACAATTGCACTGTATAGTTCTCTCTTATAGTATTTCATTGTATTCGATTTGCCAAACAGATAAAATATTAACGAAGACAATGCTCATCCTGTAATATTCATACATTAAACCTCATTAAGTTAATAGAAGAGTTTGAGGAATTAATACAGACGAGATGTTTTCGACTAATAATAAAATAATAATAATAAAAACGTTACTTATAAAGCGCTTACCACCGAAGTCTCTAAGCGCAAAAAAATAAAGTGACACCTCTTCTCTTAAAACATTTTTAAATTAAATATTCTGCTCCCTACCCAGAAGATGTGTGAGAACGTGACAAGGTCTAGTGTGGTTACGATTAGTGAATTATTTGTAAATGAAGGATGATACAAATAATACACATATTTCCTCAGGGTGCCTTTAAGAGACATTCCGTTTTGCGTGCTTGACGGCACGACTGGCATGCCAAACCTATCACCCCTCATGACATGGCGCTTCAATAAAACATATTCCCGCGTGACATTCAGTCATAAATTTAGATTCATCTCTCTCTCTCTCTCTCTCTCTCTCTCTCTCTCTCTCTCTCTCTATCTCACTCCCACCCCTCCCCCTCTCTCTTTAGCAAACCTTTGAAACTCAATCCTCTTTACTATATTATTTTGTTCTCAATATTTTCTTGTCATATCGAAGTCTCATAACTTTCAACATGTCATTTGTTGTGTACCCTTCTAACCTTTCCTTTCCCTCTCTCTCCCTCTCTCTCTCTCTCTCTCTCTCTCTTTTTTTCTCTTTCTCATCTATTTCGTCCCATCCGTTTTATCACTTGTCTTGCCTCTTTGAACTTGTATCGTAGTATTAGGACTGTCTGTAGTCAGGCAGTCAGGCCGATGAAGAGACTCAATATTAGTATCACATCTAATTTTTAACTATTTTCTTTTTTCTTCATTTAAAGCAAACCAAGAATCAAACTTACCCCTTTACCAATAGCTTCTACTGTTGGCATTCAAATGGCGACTTAAGACCATCAATTACCTCTTCAGACACAAGAAATTTAGCTTTAACTGATACATTTTGCCTTCTCATCATTAGTCAGAAGTCAGTCTCTAATTTTACAGCCTTTTTGTGAAACAATAAAACTTCTGAGCGACGCTACACGGACGAGACTTTCCTGTAAAAGAAAAACGCATTTTTGTCTGCAATAAAGTTTTTCTTCATTAGCTAGGTCTGTTTATTGCATTTAACGATGCATGGTTCACTTTATCTATAAAGTTGGTTCAAAGCTTTTAGATTGTCATAAAGACAATGGATATTTCGTTAGAAATTAGGACAAGTTGGAGACGGGTATCTTGGTGCACTAGCTTTTATGAAGTTATAAAAAGGAGAAGCTTAATAATTTAAGAGCAGAGTTCGAACGAAAAGAGGAGGCTGAAGTTCGGTGGCTTAGCTTTTGTCAGGAGATGAAAGGAATGCATATTTTACTAAAATATAACAATGTAAGTCATCTCGCGCTATAAACCGTTTCATTATAGCCGTTAATATTGAGCAATGAATAGTGCATTAATTTTGTATGATAATAGTAATAAAATAATAACTTGGTCTTTTTTTACCCAAAGTAGCCACATCAGTTAGTAATACTGCTCTTCATGCGGGCCCTGCAATTATTTTCATTATTAACCAAACAATTATTGCCAGCTATCCATTTAGACCTGGGTGGGGAGTGGCAGATGTGGATTAAAGTCTTGCGAAAGGACGTTGGTGCCGGGCTGGGATTCGAACCCTCAACCATTGGTTGAGAGCCAAAATATTGAACGACTTTACCACGACATCTCCACCAAATGGTGGTGGGATGAGGGTAGGTGATAATGTGGGAGGAGCAGCATAAACAAGCGAAGTGCCGACAACTTGAACAGGAACATTAGCCTCACACATTCCCGTCAGAATGTGAAATGTTCCACCACAACTGGGAGCCATCTCCATTAAGCTAACACACAATTCCATCTCCAGATTTATTTCACTTGTGTACTTGTATTGTACAGATTTCTGGGGTTATTTTTGTTTAAAGAGAGGAAATGATTATTAGGAGGGTAATGAGCAATTATTGTCGACAAAATGGCTTAAACTGGAGAAGGGAAATGGCGCCGCTCCAGCATTCACCCCTCCTCCTTCGTGATTATGCTAATGACGAGATTACCAACACAGTGGACTCCAAATATCCCAATTCCTTATAGCAAACAGAATACCATCAAAGCAATAGGAATGGAATGCCTTTTTAAAGGGATATCGTGACTGCTAAATAGACTCTATAGAGGCTTACATGACGTACAATTACCCAACTTTAAGACGGTTTTCAAACTGTTTCATTGTGCGTCTAATCGCCTCAAAAGGAAAATGTTAATGGGGGTCCGCCTTGTTTGTTAGACAACAACCCGAGGGCCATTATTCGTCAGGTTGGAACGTTTACTTTCGTCCTCAATTTGAAATAAATTTCGTCACAACGTGTATTATGTGTCAAATAGGAGAATGTACTAGATTTCTTTATAACGTGGCCACACAGTATAGAGTTACCTTTTTCTATTCAATTCTAAATATCGTGGAAGCAAGCTATATTCCTCGCCTGACTTCTATACCTAAGAGACTAGGCCTGGTTTCAGGGCAGAAATCCTCTGCTGTCGTAATGGAAAAACCATGGTATAAAATTGGGCATAGTTGGGGCTCGTACAGCTCATTCGCACAAGCTTGACTTTGAATTAGGTTTATACATTGATATACACCAATGATCAAGCTATGTGCCTTGGTTTATTCGTACTGTTAACAACAATTCAAATCTTGCTAAGTTCAAAACTCCTGCACGTTGTGTGACTTTCGTACTTTAAAATCATGTGTTGATATTGTGGAACAGTAATATAATCACGGCAAAAATCACGTGCAGTCTGAGCCTCCTTATTTGTTTTATATCGAATGCCCCCCCCCCCCCCAAAAAAAAAAGAGTAAGACACCTGAGTATCAAAACTTTGTATCTTTCGACCAGAATCGTCACAACATCCCACACAGCCGAGCCCAAACAAAAAGCAATTTCTAGTTCTCAAAACCATATCAAGAACATGATCACAAACTTTGATAAAGGATTTAAAACTTATTATTTTCTAGCTCACCTGTACGACCTTTCGAGTGTTTTCTGATATTCGTAGTTGGCAGATTGATGCGGTAAAAGTCGGAAGGTTTCTCCCCTGAGTAATAACCCCCGTCTGCAAAGAGAACATGAATGTGAAGAAAGATGTTATAAATCATCAGAAGCGGGGCAGAGAGCAGGGAGAGGGTTGACGGAGGTAGGGAGAGGGAGGGAGGGGGAAGGAGAGGGAGGGTGGAGGGAGGGGGAAGGAGGGAAGGAGCAACAGGGGCAGGTGCATATGGACAGACGGAAAGAACGAAAGGAGAGAGAGAGAGAGAGAGAGAGAGAGAGAGAGAGAGAGAGAAAGAGAGAGAGAGAGAGAGAGAGAGAGAGAGAGAGAGAGAGAGAGAATGAACGTGACTTTGTTTTCTTTCAGACAGTCAGAAAGTCAGAGACACAAAAAAAGGAGGCTTACAGACGGAATTAGAGGAGGGAGGTATAAATCAAAGTCAAATATTCATTGTCATGGGGTGAAATCGAGAAAAAATAACATCCAAAATTTGATTTGGTTGGTTTCACGTCCACAACACCAGCAGTAACTCATGATTAGTATCATAAAAGAGATTACCTCTGTATGCTTAGTTATGTAGTCATAAGTTCTTTTTCCTTCAGTTGAGTTCTAGTATCACATTAAATGATATAATTATGTTAAGATTTTGTTACTGGAGAAAAACAATGCAATCAGTATAGAGAACCATTACCCTGAACAAGCATTTTTTTTGCTTAATTACATACAATATCTCAACTAAAAATAGCAACATAGTACGCAAAATGAATAGCGTTGTTTGTGAATTAAGTTCAAGTTACAGTATTATTATTGTGTTATTCAAGAGACACAGACTGTGAAAATGCTGCCTTTGTTAATGAGTGAGTATGAAACGTATCATGATGTATTACTACTCATATTCATAATGATGTGCATTTGAATTATTTGATACGCCCATGGCAATAGTACATTAACCTCCAAGTGACCCTGTATGGTGTCTGTAATGTCCTTTGTTCTACCGACCTCATCAGAAATGTATGTTCATCTCTTTCTACAGATATATCTGTCTGTCTCTGCCCACTCTCTTTCTCTCCGTCTATCTCTCTCTTCTTCCTCTTCTTCTTCTCCTTCTTCCTCCTATCCCTCTCTCTCTCCCCCCCCCCCCCCCTTTCTCTCATTCAGTCAGTTTCCTCTTTGCCTTTCTCTTCCCTCTTCTCCGTATAGTATCTCTGTCCTGTCTATCTGCCCTTCTTTGTATCTTCATCCTTTCTCCCTCTCTACCTGTTTTTTTCTCTCTCTCCCTACTTTCTCCCACTCTTATTCTCTGTCCACCCCTTTCCGATTATGTTTCTCTCCTTTCTATTTCAACTATGAAACTTCTGAAATTGTAAAGGTCTTCCTCGTTCCTCTCCATCTCACCTTTATAATCAAGTATTCAACATCTACGTCATCCAATAAGACCAGATAATTTTGTACTTTATCAGACTTGGTTTTCTCTTATTGTCCTTCAATTACCTTTATAATTATGTCTCTTCGGGCTGAATTGTACAGTACTTCTCCTCTCTATTTCATCCTATGTGCATTCCTATCTCACTTTCTAACAGGATTAACTTATCATTTTGTAATTCATATCAAAAATATTTTGATACAGAGTATTATATACAGATTATTATTCTCACCGTGTTTCGACCACAATATATAAAGCTTCCGTATACCGTGATCAAATTCAATGCACATAATCCTTAAAAAATGGCGTCTCTCTTTGACAAAAGTCACAATGCAAAACATACAATAGTGCTTTTCAATGCAAGATACGAGACATACAGTCAGTGTTAGTACATACAAGCTACATATTCTGAAAGTGGCTTTAAGTCAGCTTTTCATGAATATTTCATCTGGTAACACTCCGCTGGAGAACAATGCATCCATGCGAGCTGTATTTGACTCCTAGCCTGCAAAACTTTTTTGTTGTTTTCACGACCCGTTATTTTGTCATGAGTATAGTCGTGTTCATACGCGGATGTCATTTTAAGTTTTTAAAGGTACTAATGATATATATTATCAGCAAGAGTATGTTTGGGTACATGAATTGTATCAGGGACCTGTAAGTGTAAACCTAGACCCAGCATAAAAATGGTTCCTATGAACCCCACTCTCGCCCGTATTATTTTTTCGAAGGTAAAAGGGGAGGGGAGCGTGCGCCACCACGCCACACCCTGGTTTTGCCCAATATGGTTAGGATTAGTTAATTACACCCCCGGCCTAAAAGGGTTTTGGAAACTGGGGCATAATCATGGAAATATCAACATTACATTAATAATTCATGAAATATGGAAAAGGAAATCTCAGATGTGATTCAATTTGCATTTATGAATCTGTACCGAAAATCAGAAATAACCGACTGCGAAAAAAAACACGTCGTGTATGAAGTATACAAACGCCAATAGAAATAAAAATATGATTTTTCCATCATCATTTCTATTGTATGTGTAAGCCCCTATCACCGCTTTTCCCCAATTACCCAAGAATGACTTCTAAAATTAAACAAATACTGAACACAAGACGAATGCATCCAGTGGCGGATCCAGAGGGGGGCACAGGGGGCACGTGCCCCCCCCCCCTCCCCCCGGTCAAAAAAAATATGTTAAAATCAGCCCTAAATAAAATTATATATATATATATATATATTTTTTTTTTTTTAATAAAAAAAAAAAAAAAAAAATCCAATGGCTGACCTAAAAAGGTGACCATACCCCTCCCCCCCCCCCCCCAACGGAGCAAAATGTCAAATTTAAAAATTCTGTGGCCAAAAAAAAAGGTGTCCTCTCACCCCCCCCCCCCCCCCCCCCCCACCCCCCCCCCCCCCCCCACCCCCTTTCATGCTCTTATTCAGCGGCTGGCTTAGTCGTTGCGATTTTTTGGGGACTAAAAAATATATATATATATAATGTTCTCTTTCTCACACGGTGCCCCCCCCCCCCCGAAATTCCTGGATCCGCGCCTGGCATCTCCTCTCCTATTTTCATACATGACTTCTAAAATTAAACAAATATGAACACAAAACAACTGTCTCTACCCTCCCAATTTTGCTACATGGGAATTCATAACAACCCAACCGTTCATTCGTAAGACATGACTTGTATGCCCACTCTTTTTTCCACATCTCGTAAATCAAAGAATTTCATGCATTGTGCGCTATTATTATTCCAAAATTAATCCATTATCATTCAGCGCGCTATTGATAATTCCTCAATAGGATCGGTGTAAGTTCCTCCGAGGGGTGATCGCAAGTTCAGATAAGCTTTTTGTCAAAAGAGGATTTCTTTTCGAATGTCATTATCGAATTTTATTCTGATAAAAGACAAGTTTGATGTATTGTCGGATTAGAGATGAATTCGAGATAGGATTGAGCCGAGTAATACACAAGGTGGGATAGCTGTATTTACTAACATTTGAATAGTTATCTAGATGGCATAAATGCTGATTTTATCTCCAATCAAATGAAATCAAATATTTACAAGCCTCCAGCATTGACCACGTTCGTTAATATAGGCACTTTCTATTATTGATATTTGAATATTCTTTTGAAATCAAATGAAAATTGTATCTCATGGTTTTGAATTGAATCTTAAGTGCTTCCTATCGCTTTAAATAATCCGTCTTTCAGAAAAGAAAACAATTATTAAAAGGACATCTATAATCATAATCCTATACTATTGAGAAGTTGCTTGCTCGTTTTCAAACAGATTTTTTATTTGTGTCTCAATTCTCGATACGAAAGAGCTAAATACCATTTTTATACCATAAGGGTCAAGTCCAAGCTCAATGGTTTTCTATATTATGTCTATATCGCGCTCTATTCCTCGATGAGTAGTTGTTAGCGTAAAGTCGATAATTATTAAAGTAATAATAACTATAATTCAATGCCGACGTTCAACACGCCAAGATTTAAACATATACTATATATATATATATATATATGTGTATATATATATTTTTTTTTTTTTTTGGGGGGGGAGGGGGAATTCCTTATCTTTACAATCATTTTAAAAGCCCTTTTCACAAATGCATCGAATGATTCGATAGACCTACAGCTGTATAATTCAGCAATATGAAGTAAATTAAATTGGATAACATTTATATTGTTAAAAGAGTGTTGATTCTGGATACAAACTAGCTAGATCAGTGGTATAATAAATTATAACCTATGGCAGAACTTAATTTTAGGCTTGCGGAAAGCATAAAACGCTAACGATTCACTTCTTATCCAAATGCAATTATCAAAGTTATATTGCAATTTCTAAGCCTATAAAACGAGTGTGAAAATATCAATTTTTCATTCTATTTCCAGTTATAAACATTTTCTCTTTTTTTATGTTGCATGTTGTGCTTTTCATTTTGTCAGGATATCTTTCTTAGTTATACGCCTATGGCAACATTTGACTCCAATTTTCAGGTGAAATGGCTGCTACAGTGCTAGCCTCATTGGAGTAATTTCAATGCTGAAAGACTTGACCGAGTTTTATTTCATGAGCATTCACACTCTTTGTTATGGTTTAGCAATGAGTTTCTACCTGCCGATGGCAAAATTTGACTTACATTTTCCACTAACATTTCTTCTACTCTCAACCTCATCAGTTATACGCTTTAGTTCTACTCGCATCCCACCTATCCCCCCCCCCCTCTCTCTCTCTCTCTCTAATTATTGTTCTTTCTCCCCCACTTGCAGACGCATACACCCTCCTTACCCAAATACATCTCCATTCTTTCACTTTCCACTTCCAACTTCCCATCTCTCTTTTTGACTTTTACTCCACCTAGAGAAAAACGTCAAATTTTGCTCTGCCCTAATACTGTCACAATAGTTCTGCAGGGGGGGGGGGATGCAATACATGCACATACTCTGAAACAGTTTCACCCCAAAATAAGTATCCTATTGTCCCCCGATCGCCCCCTCCATGAATGGAAAAGGGGTCAACAGGGTTTGTAAGGGCCTCCAGGGAGAGGAGAGCAAGGGGGTATTACTCGACACCTGCCCCGCTAAGCCGGGCCAAGTGTTTGCCTGGTGGATCATCTACCAGTACTCCCGTGCCCCTCTCAATGCCCCTCTCAATGCCCCTCTCATACCCCTCTCAAACACTCTTGAAGCTCCTCCAGCGCAAAACTCTCGTCTTATTAAGACAGCGAGATGTGATTGCACATTTTTTTGCAGGGGGTGCAGGGATGGAATTGGGGAGGGGTACAATTCTATACAGGTACAGTTAACAACTAAATTATTCATACCCTTACCAAAGTTTTACCCTTACCAAAGTTTTGCAATTTTGGTATGTATTTTAAAAATTGATTTGCCCCCATTTATGTTTCTTGAGAATATGACCTTTCAAAGCTTATATCTAATAGTGTTTTTTGAAGGCCCTAATATAGCCAGTCCACCTTTCATTCTTGAGTTAAAAATAAAACAAAAAACGTCACATTAACAAGGGGTTTTAATGATTTAGTTGTTTACCGTATATCTAAAAAGAAGGACAAGTGTGTTGTCTTTAAATCATGTATTTCCTCCTTTTATCTCTCTCTCTCTCTCTCTCCCCCCTCTCTCTTTCAATTCAATACCGTATCAGAATCTGATCGTAAAAAGACAAGATATTCCGTACACGCATCATATACCCATCAACAAATTCCTATAAAGAATATGGTCTGCCTGATTATTGTACATCCAATTTCACAGTATCATTTGCATGCATGGAGGCCTTGTAAATATATATCTCAACATGAGCATCGTTACAGTTCCGCTGACTTCGAACCACTTTATGCACCCATTCAGTCAAATGTTCTATAGCACCCCACCACAGCTGACATCCCATGCTATGCTATTCTTCACAAGAAGAAAAAAATGAGTGAAAGTTAGAAAGAAAGAAAGAGAAACAAAAGAAAAACAACAACAAAACCCCTGTCATCGGGGCACCAATGTTCCCCCGACTGCTCTGCCACATACAAATAACCATTGCTGTCAACAGGACCACATTTGGCGCTCTCGGTGTATATTGTATCAAAACGCAATCATGGGGAAGATTTAGCATGTTTCACCACTCGCAATCCTGTGCTCCACACTACATGCCCGTCGAAACTCATGACGAGCTTACTTCTTTTCGTTTCAGATTCAACGATGTCTATTAAAAAATTAATAGACAACCCCTCGACCCATCTCATAATGGAAACGATTAAAGCAACCATCTTAAGTACGACATAATTTCCCCTTTTATCCCCACACCCCCTTTTCTTTTCTCTCGCTTTCTTAACCCCCTCCCTGGTGCCTTCTCATTTATTCTATGGCATTCTTCTACCCCTGATATCTATCTACCCCTTTATCTTTTTGTTTTCACCCTCCAACTTCTCTCCCCCTCTATTTCTACCTTCCCCTCTCTCTCTCTAACCCCTATTCCTCTCTCTCTCTCTCTCATTCACTCTCCATCTCCATCTCTCCCCTCCCTCTCCCCCTCCCTGGTGCTCTCCCATTTCATTCTCTGGCCATCCTATACACTTGACCTTGGTGACACCTAGACACTGTCTAAATATTGATAATCGGTCACTGAAAGGAAAGGCGGCATCACTGATTTAACACATCCAATCTCAAGACATTACAAACTTCTTTACATCCTATCAGTGCCCTGTATAAAGTGAAAAAGCACGTAATCCTGCAGAACACTGATTTCATGTACTAAATACCCCCTCAGAATTTGGGGATCAGGAGTCCAAACCCGTCCTTTTTTATTGCTTGTCAGACATGTCAGAGATTTTAGTTTGGAGCTTCCATCCCCCTCCCCCTTTATTTTCTGCTCGATATTGTTTTTTGTTATTGTTTTTTTCTTTCTTTTCTTTTCGTTTTATTGTTATTTCATCTTTTTCCATTTTGCCTTTTAAGAGTCTTTATTTTATTTTACTCTTTATATTTTTGGGACATTGGACCCCTTCCATCCTACAGTTTAAAAACACGTTTGTGATATTGGCTGCTTTGTGGCCATTACAAATCCACTGCATGCCATATCAACTAATGGGTTTATTCGGTCGCGTTCTATGGGTTAAGGGACAAATTACACACAATTGCAAGTACAAAGTGTTTGACCAAGGAGTTATGGTATCTCCTTGATTTGACATCAAACAGAAACGCAGTCTATACGGTCCGACAAAACACGATTAACCCTTCTACAACAGTGTATCAAAATGTACTATTATCCCTGTGGGACAGTTTGCCTTGCTCGGTTGCAAGTGGGTTAAGGAGAAAGTGCCCCGCGTTGTATCAATCACCATTACTCAAACAAATGGGTGTGAAGTGCCGGTGTAATCGTTAATTATAATCAGAAGCGTGTTGCTTGTTAAGGGCCGGCACTGGCGTAGCGTGGGTCTATACAAGGGGGCACTCGTGGAGAGGGGGGGGGGGGGGGGGGCATCGGTCTTACCAGAGGGATGATTTGTGAGTGAATAACGGCATCGTTGAAAGGGAGAGGGGTGCGGAGGGAGGGGGGGGGGGTAACCCCTTGTTTATATTTTTCGACACGTCTGTCGGTAGTGCGCTATACTTTGTTGTTGGTCGTATGGCACTAACACCCTTTGCTACCCTCCCCCTAAAAAAAAATGATAACAAATATATGAAACAGGGCTAGAAAACCGGGCTCATTGTCTTGAATATATACAGTGAGGTGTACACTCCATAGCTTTTACCTAACGTAGTATTTCCTTGAGAAAACTGAATAACACAGGCTGGGAGTAAATGTGACCATTCAAACTATTTATTGTGAAAAACATAATTCAATTTTGGTATAATTGTAATTAAAATTGTACTGACCAATTTTTTAAAATTACATACCCTGGGTTTTTTTCTCTCGAAAACTATGCCCGCTCTTTGGATTATCAAATGTTAATAAAGGCAAAATTACTAAGCTGTCAAAAAACCGAATACTTACATCACATTTGTAACAAGCCCTGTAACATGAATCGCTCCATTCTAAATTACATGAAATTCGTTTATTATGACCAGCACGCGTAACGATTCGTAGCTGATGTAGCAATATAAATCAATTAGAACCAGTATTACGAGCTGAAGTATTTATGAATGTGCATTGTAGACTTGATTAATTCGCAGTAAAGATTATGTGACATGTATTCAGCATCAAACCTGATAGATGGTTTGGTCCTTAACTCATCGGATGGTCTCCCAAGCACGTCTTTGTTCCCCTTCGCCTAATTACGAAATTTTTATCACAGCCTGGTATCGAGAGAAAGGTGTCCAGCCCTCAATAATTGCATGTTAAAATGCCAATGTGTGAAATACATGAATCGTCATAATGTATTCGACGATTTCATGATTCTGTTTATAAAGCTAGCATTTGCGATTGAAAAGGTAACGACTGAGACCAAAAAGTGTGACTGAACAAGGCTGAGGAGGTGTCAAAATAAGGTAACGGCTGAAAGCTCATGTTTGTGAGTAATTACTTATTTTGCTTTTATTCCTATCATTTCCGTTATTATCCGAAATATATAAGGTTGGATTACTATAGCTTCACTGCGATAATGAGGATTTTCGATTGAAAATTGCATTTCAGAAAATGTATGTCAACAAAAATACCCAACGATGTGGTTAAATGAAAACAGCTCTGCAAATTGGCACAATTTTCTCTCTCTCTCTCTCTCTCTTTACCCTATCCTTCAATCGTGCTAATTGTGACTTCCAGCACATTGTGTCTAAATTGATGAGCATGGATCGGACGAAATTGCCCGGTCGAAAGTAGATAGTAGCTAATGCATCAAGAATATCAATTATCGAATTGATTTCAAGGGCGAAACACTGCATGCTCATCACGGAATAGCTTTAATAAATTAAGCCATCGGTGGTATAGATGGAGAGACGGTATAGGCACAGTATGGTTCAGGAATATTTAAAGCTTATGGGCTTAATTTTTCAATTTCGTGATGCCCATAGATGTGATGCGGCAGTAATAAACCTTATCCTACGTATATGAAAGCAGCCGAGTTTCTGGAGAATTTAATTACTACAAGTTCGTTATCCATTTTCCGGCTCTCGAATGAGTAATTTCTTTTACAAATCAATCTATTTTCTATTCTTTTCGATTCTTCCCTAAAAGTATACACCACATTGTTAGTAGTTTTACTCTTTTCTAACATAGCTGCATAACTTTTATATTTCTCTCTTTCTTATTATTATTATGTGATTTTCACCTTTCAGCATTCTATAAATCAAATTATTACACTTATGCTTATCTGTTCCTGTAATAGTTGTTTTTTCAACGGTGTCCAATGTTTTTATCTAATTTGTCCCCCCCCCCCTCTCTCTCTCTCTCTCTCCCTCTCTCTCCCTCCCTGTCTTTTAATTATGATTCCCCTATATCCATGCTCTCCCCATTCGTTTCTACCTTTCGCACACTCCTTCTCTCGGTCTCCACATCCCCACCCCACCTCTCTTTCCATCACTAGCTTTCTCTCTTCTCCTCTCATTATCACTATCTCTTCGACCTCGGAACTACACTTTAACCATTAAAACCATGAATGTACGTATACACATTCTCTCTTGCAAATCAATGTCAAGACGGGGTGAATGAACGAGAGACTGTTGACTTCTCTCAAATCATTTACACCCTATATAAGGACACGTCTTGAAAGAGACCAATAACTGTCCCTTTGAATTCTTGATGAGAACAATAGTTTCTTCGCCAACCTCTCATTAGTGGCGTAGCCGTGCCGCATATTTCGATCAAGGGGCACCTACAACCAGCCGCCCTTCCAAGATCCCATGCCAACCTATTCGAACATATATACATAACAGGAAAATTAAAAGAAGCATCATCTGATATTGAGATGTTATATTCTACTGTTGTTATTTTTTTCCCGCTGTGGCCTACATAATCATGAAGATCAACTGTATTTTTATAATTTTTAAAGAACTTAGACCACTCCAAAATATTCCTTGGAGTATGGAACCAACCCTTGTTTACAGGAACATTAACAATGTTATAAAGTACCCTGGAGTCTTGAATACAACTGATACATGTTGCAAGTTTATAACACAGCCCTCCTTGGCAACGCCCTGATATGCCCCTACACGGGATCGACATAAACGTCAATCAACCCCCACCAGCTTGCATAAATAAGACATCGAATCGGAGACACATATATGAATGCAGACGGGTAATTATGATATCGAACAAATAATGATGGTATTTTACCAATTATACCGGTTCGACGCCGACAGGTATTGTTCCGATGTCTTTGGTATTGTTCTGTTTTGGGGAGACTTGGAGGCGCAGACGGTCAGCGGACGTTCGCGATCGATAGGCTCCGATTTTTATCGTCAGCTGGTTGGTAACGATTTTCCCGCTTGTTTTTGACCATTCCATAAACCTACTAAAAAAATTCAAAACAAATATTGCTGTCGATGACTTAATAGATTTCTAGATGCATGTGTGCTATATTTTCATCGTATTCAACTATTATATTGCCTGATTTCCTGTATGAATAGATAGAAAATTAAAAATACCCAGATGTATTCTCCCCTTCCGTTTATCAATTTATAGATAGTCACAGGTATAGTATGTAAAATGGCTCGTTGAGATTCAGCAAATTACATGAGATGACTGAGAGCGAAACAAGAGAAAACAACGAAGCGCCCTCAATTACAAATCCATTTAAACTATATTTTGGGATCCAAAGCCTTGATTCCGCATCTTGGCATCCATATGCTGTTTGAAATGTTTGTACGCCTCATTGATAATGAGATTTTCTTTTTAAGACCATTATCTCTAATTCGACAAAACCGATTTTCTCATCTCTCCTGCGATAACACTAAGGACAAGTGTTAACTAAATGTTGATTAAATAAGACGAATGTCACACATGTTATATAGTTGTAGCAGATAGGAAAGAAGCTTTACTCGAGTGCCTTGTTTACTGGTCTACTTTATATATTTATCTAGCGAACCCCAAAGAGAATTTTCTCCTTGTGTAAACTTCACACCTTTAAATATAGGCTACCTAAACGATCTCATTAGTACTTGCATTACAATCGCTACTTTAAATTCAATGGTAAAAAAACTGTAGGAATAATTTGTAATCTATATAATTTGTTTGCTTTTGCTGGGTCAGTCGAGGCTTCTTGAAAACTAATGTTGGCGCAATGGCCAGGAACTGTGTTGAAGTTTACAGAAAAGTAAATGGAATGCCAGCAATTGCTCCAATTTTATCATCGTTATGAAAATAATAAATCTAAGTAATTCACTACAGTTTGGGTGTGGGGTGTGACACTAACCATTCCTCCCCCCCCCCCCATTCCTTCACACATTCAAAAGTCAACATTCAGTTTGCGAATTTGGTCGACATCCAAATAAAAAACGGTCTAGTGACGCCCCCATAGCTGTTCATCATAAAATTGCATGATTAAAAAATAATCAAACAAATAAATGCGAGCATATCATTTCGTGCATTCATTATATCATTGTAATTGTGATTTCAATCATTCTTCGGATTGTATATGGTATAATAATGATATATGGTATGATATAAAAACGTCCAATTTCCTTGCATAAATAAACAAACTTTTAATTTAGTCAAACTCAATGTTTCTTTTAAATCAGCAACTTTATAATAAAATGTCTAAAGGCAGACTGATCTATACGAACAATTTTGCGATCAGAAAAAATATGGTAACGTCAGCTATATGATATTGTGGGAAGATTTGGCTTTAGCATTCCTGGGTGTCAGTGAACCTTTTCTCGACGAAAGATCTTCTTTGCAGACGGCCCATAGATCACGTCAACAAACTATCAATCATCGATTGACGATATCGATACCAGGTTGGGGGTAGCCAGGTTCAAAGGTGAAAACCATAGCTTCCCTCCCATTCATACAGTCAGTCGTGGCGTCTTCTTCTCTCCTCACCCCCCCCCCCCTCTCTCTCTCTCTTTTTAATGAATTTCAGCAACAAGCATGTACTATGATTATTTTCCCCTTTTCCCTTTTTCCCTTTTTCGCCATGATAGGGGGCACGTGTCCCATGACCTCGTATGTACGCCACTATATGATAACGATGATATTAAGTCCACATCCTTATGTTTTATCGGCATTAATGTAGGGCAATAGACACGAAAGCAAATATGTATATCATAGGTATACAAAGTTATCGCTATGTTTATGAAATATCGGTACTCTTAATTTAATCATAGTAATAAAAGAAGATTGGTAAAAGAGTAAATAAAAAAGGTAGACCGTTTCTTATAAATCTTTATTCCTATATTGATTATTCTACCGTTTTATCGAGCTTTTTTAATTTTTGTTTCCAATCACCTCTTTATGATTTCCTTCAGTTCAGTATTATTTTCTGCTTCTCATTGGTGAAAAATAATTTACTTTCGTGAACATATTTTTTGCACACAGATTAATTCCGTATTTACCCATTCCAGTGTTTGTCAAAGTGTACATATCATACAGGAAAAGTTAAAGGCAAAGTTCTTATTTCTTTTCTTTGCTTTATTGCAAATGTATTTATAAATGACGAATCAAATCAAATCAAATCAAATCAAGTGACTGAATAAGCTTTTCTGTCCCTCTCTTAATTGTATGTATGTCTATATGTGTATTCAAACACGTAAGGGCAAAACTTCACTTTAGAGCCAGGTTTACTCTTCGTCAAATAGAATTATATATGATTTAATAACGTTTCCTTTTCTAATAGTTTGGTTTCCATGCATTCAAACATGCAAACTCATGAAAGAGGCATAACTTCACTTGAAAGCCATTTATCCAAGGTTGCGAAGGTCTTGCTTCTCTCGATTGCGAATGTAAACAGTAGATCGTCGCCATATTTACCTCCTCGTTACTAATTAGCTAAACATTTCAAGTAAATCACTCGCAGACAAAGATTTGAAGCCCTTAACTACATTCCGAGGTGTCTGGGTATAGCACGGAAAGCTTTCAGGATCTTGAGGGTCATGTTCATTGCTTTAAAATCAGGTCCCAAGAGCTTGGTTCAACACCTTGATTTTCATTTTAAAGAGAAAGACGAGTTCTGAAATAGGTTTAAATTAATTTGAGAGCGATCTCACTCTTTGTAATAGTTCCATGTGGACAAATAGAGCAGCAATGCCTAATGATAAGGATTGGACGCGAAGCTCCCTCTTTTTGAAAAAGACACGAAATACTTCACTACATATATAACATGGTTTTCTTTATGTAGGCTATACAGTTGTAGTGGATCTCACTCTTTTAAGAATATCATCCATGCTCAAACTCGTAAGAATGCACTCTCAAAAGTGTAGAAGTAGTAGTAGTACTATTATTATATTTATTATTATTATCATTATCATTATTTGTATTGTAGGTATGATGAGAAAATGTATATGTTTCATGCTCTAGGGAGAGGTTGACACGTTAAATTAATATGAATGATTAAGCCCCCTTTACCTATGTTGTTGCTGCTGTTCAGTATCACATTTGCAATCAGTCAATTCTGACTGCTATTGCCAACGATTATAATTTATATACATTGTTATAATACCGGTTTCATGAAGTCGTATCCAAGAGTTTCGTTTATTCCTATTTATGATGCTGTTACTTTAACAATTGAGTATAAGTTGTTGCAAAATAAAACTTATTGTGAATAAGACAAAGGACTAAAATATCAGACTTTGGGGGAGACATGAACACATTTTTGGCAGGTTTATCAGCACATATAATGTGCTTTTAAATTTAATGACATATTTATGTCTTCTTTTTCAATTGAAGCAACCAGCACTGTCTAGACCAACGAGACTCAAATACATGTACACCATTTTTTCCTGAGCAAACGAAATCAATCGAAGATTTTTTTTTATAAAATCATTAAAGCGACAACACATCAAATATTGTGTCTGTAGTCACAGAACAGTATTCATCAGGGTGACAAAAATCGCTGTGAAAGAAATGAATTGTAGAGCGGCATGGTAAACTTACCCCCGAACTTTGGACTTCCCGATTTCAAAGCATCGACGTGTGGATTTGCACCTGTATATTACTGCTATTTAACATTATTATTTCTGGTCTGTTGCTCATAAAAAGGGTATTTGAACTGCATGTGCATAATGGTGTTGAACCGTGTGTGTTTGTGTGGTGGTAGAGGGTATACACGGGGAATACAAATTTGTTTTGGAAAGAACGATTCGCTCACTTTGGAAACACAACAGAACAGCTTGAGACTCTATCCTTCGAAGGGCCAATATATCAAGTAGAGCAGACATGGGCGTAAACCCATTTTTTTAGGACTGGAGGGAGGGGGTGCACAAAACTTTGATCGGAAGTAGTATATACTGTTTAAAATGCATATTCAATCCAATATACAGTGAGGTGATGCCCACAAAGCCCTATGAATGACGCCCCTTAGCGTGCATTTCATTTCAGATGTAGACATTTTTTACAACATACATTCCATTTTAATGACAAGCAAAAGAAAATCTTCAGGCAAATACTAGCTTTTATAAATACATATATAATTCAGGAGCATTTCTCTCAAGGATCTATTAAAGTTTTCGTCAGTGGAGGGGGGAATCGTGTTTACAAACAGCCATATATTGACAAGATAGTGTATTGCCTTCTAAAGATGTAATATGAGGTAAAACTGTGTAATTTTAAATTATTGTTAGAAAACTCTCATAGAGGTTGAAATCTTGAATTATCTTAGGTGACTGGCATATAGTACTATGTGAAGAATGATAAACCAGGTAAAGGTGAACATTCATTTCCAAACAACAAAACAGTTATCATTCCACTAAGAACAAATCTAACAAAGGTCTTAAATGACCCAAAGGAAAGCCATTAGCAAATCTATACAATTCGACCTAGACGAGATTTAGGCCTTTTAAGCATTATAAATAACTGGAACTCTTACTGTTTGTTTTTATAGTCTATTTACTCAAAGAATTGCATTGGCTAATCCTATATCTCATTTGTTAAAATACAAAAAACGATCGCATTTACAGCTCAACACTTCGTGTTTCGTAACAAAACCATCGGAGCAAAGATAAATCTATACCGATTTCAGCTCAACTAAACTCACCTGTCGCCTAATAATGAATAAAACACTGACCTCCGAACTAAAAAGATTTCCTTTTCCAGAAAATCAAAGGTTCGGAGAGTGCAAGCAAATAGGATTATGTCTGTTCGTGACTGCGACACACTGTCCTTCTAAACAATGTCTGTTTGTGTCGTTTAGCTCAAAACAATTAATGCACTTTTTAAAAGTTCAGCGAGGGGATTTCGAAATGGTTCGACCGATTACAAGGTCTGGGAACTTTTGCAAGAAGCAAATGTTGCTTTATGAGCTAAATAAATATATATCAACATACATTCATACAGGTATAAATTATACGATGTCGATGAAACACATTCACAATGGGCATGAAATGTGTAAGGGAGGAGAAACGTATCATCGTCGGTCTCTGAGCACGAAAATGTTCACAAGTTCCAAATGTTCCTATTTGATCTCACTAAAGCGTAAATAAACAACATTCAAATTGAGTTAGAAAGTTCATTCTTTAAGCACGTTCACTGCTTGCAATAATATTGTTTCAAACATTGTCGGCTAACGGACAGGTTTACATTGCTTGACGTCAACAATTTGAACATTTTGATTCCCTATTGTAATTTTGAGCTTGAATGTTTCCGTTTGTCAAATATTTATCTTTGTCTTTGCCTTTAAGAGAGAGGGGTCGTGACATTTCCCCCTTCTTCTTCTTCCGAGTAGATCCTTTTCTCTATTTTCTTCCTTTCTGCCCTTTGCTTCCGCCTTTTGCCATTAAACTGGGGGCAACCGGCAACCCCATCCTTCCACCACCTCACAGCGTTGTGTTTTTTTTATAAGAGTGGTGATGATGAAAATGACAATAGTTTTAAAGGGGTCATACACTGTGACAAGAATACTGTTACCATCTAAATAAAGAATGGTGGTGAGTATGAGTTAGATCATTAAGCATATACCAGTAGATGGAACCTGAAGATTATCCTTTTATTCTATTTTTTAATTTTTTAATTTTTTTTTTTTGGGGGGTGGGGTCAATTATACGCACAGTTAATGTGGTGACCTGATATAACGAAGACGACAAAACCTTAATTTCGATCAAAAACGTTAAAACTTTTCAGTACTGATAAATAAAGATGATTACTGAGAGAATGACAATTATGGCATTCAACATTTCAAAATAATGATAATATTGTCGACAGCAATTGCTGTGCATATCACAGCCGTACAAATGGAGGGACATACGGTATAAAGTCTTCAACATCTGCCAAGAATCAACACGGGAATTATAATAGGCACAAATTCTATACACGTGTACCTCTTTCCATAATCAGACCTCAAATAATCGCCAGTGATTGACACAAATAATCCACAAATTTTACAGAGTAAACACGCTAATTTCATATTTACAAAATGTGGTTTCAAAAAGTACAAAGACGAGTGAAGTAAGAAACTGTAATTGTTCAGGTCACGGGCTTACAATCGTCACCCATACACCCTTAGCACGTCCATACCTGCAGGCTTCGGAGAGAGAAAACACTTCTTTTTGTTCAAAGCTCTGGCCGACCCCAGTGTTTGTTCACATATAAACCGCACAACAATATCATGGTATTTGCAGAGGGTCACTTCAAACAATATTCGGGAGGTTTTTTTTTTTTTTTTTTTTTTTTTTTTTTTTTTTGGGGGGGGGGGGGTTCCCTAGAGAACAATCATGGTCAGTTTGACTAAAACCACCAGTAAAGACCAAGTTCAAAGAGAGTTTTCATCACCCATCTGGGACGAATATCACTCGATAATCCCTTGGGAAAGGGGGTATGGTCGAACAAGCATTTTTCTTTTACCTTAACACCAATTGGGATTTGAATTTGCTCTTGCATTCCATGTTTCAATGCTTGGCCTAAATCTTTGGTCTAAACCTTCCTTATAATATTAAAATGTATATTACGATGTATATATCCGTTTCATATCCCTCTAACATAACCTAAATCATCTGACTTATAGTCCCTCTCATTATACCTAATTCCGATGTCTCTTCACGTATGAATACCTCCTTTACAAAATTAAAATTCATAACAAATAAATAATGTATGACAATCTACATAATGTTACCTAATTGTTAACATATAATCTTCCAATTCAATCATTCCATACCGCAGACTAAATGCTTCTTCTAAAGAAATTAAGCCTATATGACGTTCTACATAATTTTCTTATTCAGACGAAATCTTACATTATTTAAAAACCTTTTATTTTCGAATATACTGCACCTCTCAATTCTATCCAATCCGCCGTTTCAAATATCAAATCATATTTCAACAACGGGTATACATGCACCACTTATTTCTAAATTGGTGAGTTTAAGCACGGTGTATACATAATTATAATATGTACATCGGTCGATTTGTTTGCACGCCGTGCTATTCCTGAACCCACCTGGATTTGTCTTGTCAATACACATACAGATTTTGATAGGCAGCAGTGGCGTATGGTTACGGGGGCAAGGGGCATAATTATAACCCCCATCCGATAAATGGCAGAAAGTAAAAATGAACAGGATAGAAAAAATAGGGGTTGGCAACATGAAAAGAAGATGATTCCAACCCGCTTCAGATGTGTCCTTCACTCGATTGCCTTGTTCACTTGCATCAATTGAATCTAGTAGCAAGTACGGTCAAGTACGATGACCCCCCCCCCCCCCCCCCCCCCCCATCACCCCGCCCCGACCCCGGCTGGAACCACTCTCCACCTTTGATGGGCAGGATTATATCGTCAGGTGAAGACCAACATCATCCCGAGTTCAAACGAGACCAATTTCGTGATCATTGAGGAGCTTCAAATGATTATTTTCTCCTTCACTGTTCACTGGGAGACACGAGGATTAAAGGTATTATCGTTGATGCCTAAGACTGGGTTTCATTACTGACACATGTCAAAACCATAAATGTAGGGAATGTAAAACCCTCTAAAAGAAAAGGAGATGAGCTTGTCAACTTGATCATTTAACGTCGATTGCACTCATGACGGCAATTTCTAAATGAGAGAAAAGATCTTCATTTCCGACTTTGATATAACAACACTGGCGTTTAAAGTCCCATGAAATTGCACATATTCTTATTTTTCGACTAAAATATTAAATAAAAATGTCACTTTATCTTCTAAATCTGTGATGAACTAGATTGACAATATCAATGAAAATGAAAAATTATATTATGACCTCGCTATCAATTTATTTCTACAAACATAAAGGCCTATATAGAAGTCAAATGAATTTCAAAAGGTATATTTCACAATACCAACTCATTAGGAAAAGCATATGTTTATTTTTCACATTCAAAATATCTTTATTTGGTATTTTATTCATGCATTATTTGGATTTCAAACGAATACATTTGTCAACATGTATGAGATTTCATGAAATCAGTTTCGATTTGAGTTTTGATTGGATATTACAAGAACGGTAAATTAATTTCGCAACCTTCAGGGTCATTTACTCAGAATTTGTCGTGAATCGATAATTTTATTATAGCATGAATTGGGTGTAAGATTGTATTGATTTTCTCACCATTCTTCTCAATGTTATGTAATAAGAAGTTTCGTAACCACTATTGATCAGTTTATAATGTGTTAAATTTTCTTGGAAATGAGGGTAACGGAGTGGTACAATGTATAAGGTGTGAAGAGAGGGTCCAATTATAGAGCAAGGGCAAGAGAGAGGAGAAGGGGAGGGAGGGGATGGGGAGACGAGACAGGAAATAAAGGGAGAAAGGTTGATGAAGGTGGGAAAACAATGGGCTCTTGTGGAAGAGAAAGGGACATGATAATACTCTACTGAGGACATATGAAAGGGAGAAAAGGAAGATAGGCAGGGAGGGAGGGATAGGAAGAAAGAAAGAAAGAGAAATAGAAATAGGGGGAATCAACTGATGTAAGAGGAGTATTTAAGAGCTCGGATAAAGGTTTGAGATGGAAAATAAGAGGTAGGGGTGGAGCATAAAAAACGGAAGACAACTAAAAGGTAGTGATAGGCAAACGAGGAGAGTCAAATGCTGTGCTATATGATACACTCTTATTATGTAAAAGTCAACGGACAGTTAACATCGGGGTTAACATTTCTATTTTTTTTTCTTTGAAAGTGACAGGGTAAAATAGCGAATCTACCAACAAAAGGAACACAAGCCAAAAGTAGATATCAAGTTTTCAATACCTTGAAAAACAGAATGAGTAGTATATTCATCAGTATAGCTTTAGGATGCAATAATGAACTTCATTATTATTTTCATGATAGCAATACCGTTTCAAATCTTAAATCACATGCGTAATGATTGTAGAAGATTCATTGATATTTTCATGG
Organism: Strongylocentrotus droebachiensis; assembly: GCA_035222895.1. Lineage (NCBI taxonomy): Eukaryota > Metazoa > Echinodermata > Echinoidea > Camarodonta > Strongylocentrotidae > Strongylocentrotus > Strongylocentrotus droebachiensis. The sequence goes on from JAVYIG010000081.1 coordinate 216,333, forward strand.
AGAAACATGATGAACAAAATATTCAAGGTACAATACGTTCTGATCTATGTTTCATATTTGTTGATTTGTTTCTACTTTTGACATTCTATATCATCCTCTCCCAACATGTAAATATTACATTATCACGAACTACTAATGCAAACAACAGTGTACATGCTGCTGCTGCTGCCTTTACCGCCATGCGCGACTACTACTACGACTACTAGTACTAGTGAGTACCACCACCACCACCACCACCACTTCTAACTTTTGCACAGAATTTCAATGAAATCAGAATGAAGTGACAATAAAGAAATGGTACATACCTACAAGGAACGAATTCCGATCCTGGCTCTAGATGAGGATTATATTCCACAGTACGGTATGATCTTCTTCTCCTATGATTCTCCTACGTGTATTCCACTTGGTGCAAAGCCAATGGTAAAGAGTTTGTTGGTAGAAAGAAAAATATACTCAAGTCTCGAGCGATGTATTTGGTCGTAAATCCTGCATGTATACAATATCGACCTTTCAAGTGGGACAGGAGAAGTAAATCATCATTCCAAAGGCTCAGAGAAATTATATGGAAGTGAATTGATGGTGCGAGGATCATCTGCCGTTGTAATACAAGAGAAATTACAATTCCGATTCGATGCGAAGCACTACCGATCGCGATACCATCAGCTGTCGTCTGTCTGGTTGCCAAACAAAGTTAGATTCCGCTTCCGTGACCCGACGAACTCCAACTCCAAGCAACCAGCAATTGGCCTGAAGTTCTCTTTGACGTTTAAAATGTCGATGTGAAGATGCTTTTGGCACAAATAAATACTGTTTTCCACAAATATTTGATAATGTACAAGACGATTTAGGCAGTCAAGAACAAAGAAATAGTATTTACCGCTACTCGCTAGCTGTTGTGTTAACCTCGACAGCCACGACTTTACCGTCAAATATAGTGACTCAATACGTCGGGTTGGCTACGGCTTGTCACCTCGGCTCGTCTCCGCTTGCATAGCCAGTGAACCATTACGGCGTACTCTAGTGAGCCTGGTGTAAGAACAGAACAGCCAACGAAAACTTTTAAGTGATGGCAGCAGAGCATAATGCATCCTTCTCATTTGAAACGCCGCATCAATGCGATCATAGTTTCAACTTGGCAAACATAGACTTGAATTAAATCTGGTTTGAGTACTGCGCTTTGCATTGGATCTCGAGGACGTACTCACGATCAAACAGAAAAATCTGATCATCAAACAATCACGTGATTTGGCCTTCAAGTGACGTCGCCTTTCTTTTCTTTATTTACATAGAACGCAGCAGTACGAAAGTTCATTTAGGTTTTAACAATAGAAATTTCATACAAGCGGCATCACATAGACGTTGAAATCGGATTGCGATGATGTGTGTGTTGTGTGTGGTGCAACAACGCTTTGTCCATTTTTAGACAAAAACCAACTACAAACATTCTGGATGTTTCGCCGAATTGAATGCATATTTTCTTTTACTCCTCTCCCCTTTTCATATTTTATTGGTGATTATTAGCAAAAGTGTGCTAAGTCGCCCCTTTTCGGAACTCAAATAAAAATAGCGCAGGTGTTAACTTTTTCTTCAATTCCCCATTCCCATCATTTCAGGTTTCCGTTTTCAATTTGCACTTCGCATTTAATGTCAGTAAGTTATTCAAACAACTTATCACTTTTTCACCCTCAGTTCTTCCCGAAAAAAGGTTAATTCCAAAGGGAGAAATATCAGCATAATTCGTTGTTGGACTTCTTTGTGAATGCATGTAACTCGAGAATATCAATAGTATTTAAATAACCGTTCCCATGAGTATTAACATTATATAAAAAGAGAAAGGAAAGTAAAGAAGATAACAGAAGAAAAAGTTTGAGAGCGGGACTTTTTTCAACAACACATAACCCACAACGCAGCAGTCTTGACCTTCAACTTAGCGATTGGATAGTGAGAGATCCAGGGATCTATCACGGGGCCGGGGGAAGGGCACAACACCCCCCCCCCCCCCCACAAACACAAACACACAACAACAACAAAAAATATCACATTTTCACATATTTCTGAAGTATGATGTTAAAAATAAAGGATTCCTTTTTTTTTATTGTCGCATCCTGCCCCCACTTCAACACTTCTTTCAAAAGTTTGCTGTACAGTGAACACATTTAATAGATTCCTCAACTCATCCAAACAAAAACAAAACCAAAAAAAAAATTAAAACAAAAGTAGTCATAATGAGCTGTTGTTGACTCGTTTTATGTGTTGTCTCGTTTTATGTGTTATTTGTGTATTTGCTTATATAGGCCTATAATTATGATTCACTGACCGTAGGTGATTTTTAAAAAAATATTATAATTTTTGTTGTACTTCTAAACAATAAATTCTAATAAGAATCAGTGAAAACGTTCCAAAATGTACAAGAACTTAGACTAAATAAGGCGAAAAAGAAAAGGAGGAAGGAAAAGAGGAAGGAAAGAGAGGAGGAGGAGGAAGAGGAGAAGAAGTAGAAGAAGAAAAGAAGAAGAATGGTAAACGGGAAAAGGGAAAAGAATGTTGAAATGAGAAATCTCAAGTTAAGCGGGACATATTTTAAAAAAAAGATGATGGGCTCCTATGAATGCAAAGCTGGGGTCGGTCCTAGCGGACGTCTTGGTTCAGTCGGGGAGAATAATTATGAAGTTGAGGGGTGTAGGCGGGGAAGTGGTGTGGGTAGGGTTTGAGCATTCCATTTTAGTTACTGTTTTATACCTTGCGGGGAGGAGCCATTTCAAGTCAGGTGGGAGATAAATACAAGAATGAATAATTGGGTCCTAGTGGTGCAAATGTTGAGGTTGGTCCGAGTTGACGTCTATCGGAGGAGCTTGCCAGTTTTAAAACGATTTGCACCTTTTCAATTCTCATTGTCTTACTCACTCTCTATTGTCTCATCCTGTCCTTTTTCATTCTTTAAACAAATTTTCAACATGCAATTAATATTGGGCAGGGTTTAGGGTTTACTTGTCATAATATGCAAGGCCCCTAACTTGCAAGAGGGGTTAAAAAGAGTCCGTCACATTCGAGTCTATTGAAAGGACCCCCCCCCCCCCACGTCGCCCCCGAAAAATGAAAATAAAAGACAATCTTATGGGGGCTCACACTTCGCTTGCATACCTGAGTAGAAACATCTGGTGCCAACAAAGACCCGTGTGTGTTTTTAGTTATTTATATTCTTTGTCAGGATGCCTTTCGATATTGGATGCTCGTTTTTTTCCTCCACTAATCAAGACTGCCGAGCCAAGAATCTTCTACTGCCTCTTGTCCTAAAATCGTTGGTCTCTGAGAAGCATTCCTGTTTCTGTTTCTTCCTTCTTCTTCTTTTTTTTTTTTTGGGGGGGGGGGGATTCAGTCCCTAAAGCCCCCACCCCCGACACGCCTTTAAACCCGTTTCAGCGACCCTAGCAGACAACATTGTAAGCTTTCCATGTAATGCTGGCGCTCTTCCACATAAATGACATATTCCAATAAAACGCAGGCCGTTTCCAAGAAAATTTTGTGAAGGACTACCTTTATGAAATTATAACTACTCCTTTGAATTTCAAAACCCATACAGCGAATGGACTGTGCATAATATTATTCAAGCAGACGACACTGTAAGCTTTCCGACTAATGCTGGCGCTCTTCCAAAATAAAAGACCGGAGGAAATCGAGTAAAATTTCGAGCCAAATTTTCCGGACTTTTTGCGAAATTCCGGTATCAAGTCCAGCCGTTAAAAATGGATTATAAATATCAATAAAAGGAAATAATAGAATGTTATGGTTATAGGCCCAGACGAAAAAACCTAATTATTACATTATAGGACTCGCATATAGATATAATTCTTCAAAAAGAGCCTCTTGATATATTTTTTAATTAAACATATTGAATGAAATACATATTTAGGGAAATGTACGATTCAGATATCTGATTCAGGTCTGAATTGAATCTATAAATTTAAATTATTTCAAATTTAATGTGTTTCGAAATGTCACCCAAGACATCTTAATTTTTTACTAATTTCTTAAGTTTCTCATTTACAAAATTATTCTGGATACCATTTCCTCCCGACACTCATACATCTCACTTTATGTAATTTGTGTAGCCGGTGTGAATACAAACTTTTTTCTCTCCAATTTTCATCTTTTGTGTAAGTGTGTAAAAGTCCTGTTGTTGTTAATTGTTCTTGTTTTTGTTGTTTGTAACGGAACTTCATGCCATCAAGCCCCGATTCAGTGTATGAGATTCATTTACTTTAACGCTATGTACCAATGTAACTATTTTACTTTGTAGCCGACTCAGTTTCAGTCGTATTATTCGTTTAATGTTAGTATGTTGTAATAGATTAGTCAGTCAGTCCCATCAAAAATATATGTATATACACTTTTGTTCATACTTTCTGTAATAATATCTGTAGTAACTTTGTTTATCTTTCTATTGGAAATGAAATAAATACGAATTGAAATTGAATTGAAACACTGCTATTTTCCCCCAACGGTGACTCTCCAAGCTTAGTATCTAATTTTCAATTTATAAGTTACCATACAAGATTGAAGAAGTGTAGAAATATTTTATTATCAAATGAAAATGTTGATATCGTTCATCTAGGGCATTTCTTTTGAAATTAGCTAATTCCGGGTGTATATAGTTTTTGGTAAATAAATTATCCAACCCGTTTCGTGTTTCGTTTAGCCTCCATTCTCATGCATTTTGTAACAACAATCACAGCCCTAAAATTTTCATAAAAGCCTCATAGTTGCAGCCAAATAAGATTTGTTACAATCAGAACGTCTTCAGCACTTCAAATTCGTAATTTTAGGTGAAATTAGTTTTCAGTCTCAAAACATGAAGAAAGAAAAAAAAAATCCCCAAATGTTGCAAGTTTTTTGGTTGTTTATCCACTCTATTTTAAATTTAAAAGCGTTGTGTTGATCCAACGTGAGTCTAACTTGTCATCTGTAATTGGGGGAAATGTGTCTAGTATTCCTCGATTTATTTCTGGTTTAAAAAAAATTCTAGACATCAGGGTGCATTCATATTTATGGGACCCCTAAGGTTTTTTCTCGATACAAATCGGAACAACTCAGGATCAGAAGAAGAAAAAAAAATCCGTCGTCTCATTGTACTGTAGCTGACAACAGATGGGGTACATCAACCCACGCGAAATGCACGCGAAATTTGGAAAAGTTAACAAAAATGGCGGAACCACAGGCCGAAGTTGACCCCCAAGCCACCGAAGAAATGGAAGTTCCAAGCTCAGATCCACCTGAAAATGACAAGGATAATGATGCTGAGACTCCTAAGAAGAACAAGGATGATAAGGCTTTTGATTTAGGGGACCTGGTTTGGTAAGAAATTGTAATTTGTGTCCGCACAGTGTAGTGTCTCTTGTTTGCTTTTCAATAGTCCCATGCGTGCCTTGCCTTAGACAGCAATAACCATCTGATTTGGGTCATTTCTTTAATAAAACTGACATTTGTTGTCATTCCCCAATACAGATGGCAACCCAGAGATCTCGTACCGTGGGGGTGGCTATGTACATATTTTCGTCCACGACATTTTCTCCCCGATTTTCTTTATTTAGATCTAATTTTCTGATTTCTAAATCAGATGTAAATTAGGTTGGTATGTCATTTGTCCTAATTACAGTTACGAAAATTTGATAACTTAATATTAAATACATAATTTACGGACTTACTTATATGAATTATCCAATTTGTATCTCAGAACCGCGAAGCAGTACGTTCATGCATTCGAAATATTACCCTGCGGCCGATATATTTCCGGGTCCACCTACCAAAACATAGCCAATGGCCAATCAGAGCACTCGTTTCGTGTGAGTTCGTTGGTCAAGCCGGGCTTACTTGTCAACGAACTCAAACCGTAGCTACGGTAGCTATTGGACGTTCGAAAAGAAAAAATGAATACTCATCAACTAAAACCAAGACGGATAATGTTGACGACGAGACGTTCTCGGATTAATCATTAATTTAGGATCTAAATGAGCAAGCTATCGTAAGTCAAATAAGCTATATATATATATATGTTATTTTTAATTAGACTCTAATTGTATGAGGATGTAAAGAGTGAAAATCTCGTAGCATATCTCATTCATCGCGGTCCTGCCGAACCGAACCATTTGTTCCGTACAGTCCCTCACAGAAAGAGGTCCCCAGACTTCAGTCTCTATAATCGGAGGTCTAGTGGAGCCAGACGTAGTCTCAGTGGAACAACCGACGATTAGAGAGACTGAAGCTTTCGGTCTAGCCTTGCCTCAGCTCACGGCTAGCGGCTTGTGAATGCGATTAAGGCGCAGACGACAGACCTAGGTCTAGACGTTGGCTCTTTTTCTTCTAAAGTTATATTACCAAACTGAAATAATTTCTCTGTAGTTGTTTGTTGACCACATATTTTGGAGGTTGAATAGGAGTAGAATTGTTTATCTGTTTACAGGTTAATGAATGATCAGTAGATCTATGAAAGTTTGAATGAGGAAGTTTTTGAGTGATTTGTGAAATTGTGTCTTGATCAAAATAAACATGATAAATAAAATGATTGATTAGAACTAACTTGTCTTGATCATTTTTGTAAAAAAAGGTCTAAGAAATCAGCAGCAATTTGTTAATTGTCATGATATGTTTTAAATTCTACAAAATCTGAGGTTTTATAGTGTGTGTGTTTGTGTGATGGTATCTTTTTCGTGATATACAATTGTCACCAGTTTCAGGATTATGATTGGTGTGGGAAACTCTTGATCAGCGTCAATTCAAAGACAAAGTTACAACCGCACCCATCACAGCCGCACCCATCACAGCTCAGGGGCCGTCAATGCTGGCATTTATGTAGTCTTTTTAGATCTTAAATGAGCTCAAGTCAAACACGCTCATCCTCCCAAAATAGTGAAGTGTATTTTTGGGCAAAACATCACTCTTCTTCTTCTTCCAGTGCAAGAACAGTCCTCTGCCTGCTCTGCTGATCGTATCTCACTTTCTAGTTGAATTTTGGTTCTCAGCTTCCAGGTCTCACGCTTAAGTTGCTCCAAAAGTTGTTCCTTATAGTCATGTTTTTTCTTTAGCTCTTCCACTTGCTGTCTTAGAGTCTTCTCATTTTCTCGCTTCGGGTAGAGTATTTTTCGTTCTATTGTGTAGTGCTGTGAACGAGTGTGCCATGCTGCATTGTGTGAGCCTCCAAAAAAGAGGTCCCAAATGGATATATAGAATTGAGTAGTAAAAACTAAAAAGTGTTCATTGTGCAAGTAAAAATAACTCCTTCTCCAGCTAGTTTTGACGCAGAGTCACCCCAACCAGCTGCCTCTTGTACTGTTCCTGAGAAGAAGCTGCTGTCACAGTGGTAGGGAGCTGGTTCCATAAGCAGATGGCACTGGGGAAGAAGGAGTTTTGATACCCAGAGGTCCTGCAGAGTTGCTGTCGGAACTATTGAGCTTGTCGTCTTCCAGATGATCGTAATACTGGGTAGATGTAGGGTGGTTCAGGAGGAATGGCAATCAATCCATGCAAGATACGATATAGCATGGTAACTTTCAGATGAGCTCTTCTTTCGGAGAGAGACTGCCAGTTTAGAAGGTGGAGCGTTTCGGTTACACTGTGTCTCGGGTGATAGTCTCCTAGAGTGAACCGAGCAGCTCGCCTCTGAACCATTTCGAGTTTTTCGAATTTGGTCTTGGCAGTGAGGGTCCCAAGCTGTTGAAGCATAGTCAAAGATGGGGCGTACATATGTCATGTATGCTTGTTCCTTTATTTTATTGGGGCAGCCATGCGGATTTCTCTGAAGGAATTCTTGTGTGTTGTTGGTCTTCTTGCATGTGGTGTCTACATGTGTCTTCCAGCTTAGCTTGTAGTTGATGTGTACTCCAAGGTATTTGGCATTGTCTACAGTTGGGAGCTCAACTCCATGGAGTAAGTAAGGTGAACAGATGTCATTTTTCACCTTGTGGGTCACTCTGAGGACTTCACACTTGCTTGTATCTGCAGTATCCGCCAGGCTCTGACGCTAATTGCGCTGTACATATTACTATCACAAACATATAACTTTCTTAACTAAAATAAAGTAAACTAAAACAACACAAATTATTACGCTACATTGACATGATTAAATAGCAGACCTGTTAAATAGCAGTTTACAAAGAGATGGGTTTTTAGAGCAACTTTGAAATTTGAAAAAAAAGAGAAATGAAGAAGAATTACCAATCATTTGCTATTCTCAAATTAAATGTGAAATCGGTTTGATGGATGAATTTGTTTTATGGTGGATGAATTTCAAAAGTAAAAATGATTGTCTTTGCATACAAAAGCCATGCATAAATTGATGCACTACTTCATTTATTTACTTCTCCTTTTGATATTTATTTCACAGGGCTAAGATGAGCAGCTTCCCTGCATGGCCAGGCCGAGTAAGTATTCATTTCCTTCTGTGTCTTCTGTGATTATCCACAAACAACAAAAATGTGAAAGCAATTTTAGGGTCTGTTTTAGATCATGTGTTTTGTGATTAACATTCCTTTGTCTCTCTGGATTTTGAATGAAACTTGTAGAATAACTGTAACTTTGTTTACCTAGTCACAAGCTATTACATTCACCTGTTGTATCTCAATAGTCAGAATGCAAATTGAATACATTATATGCTGCTAGGTCAGACAAGCCTGCTTGCACTATCCAACAACACATAAGGTATTGACTCTTGAAACACAATTGTTCATACCAAGTGAATGAAATGATTCGTATTGAGGCACTTAGCAAATATGCATCACATGTCTGTATGTGACTGCTTTTTCTTTCTTTTACACACAAGACAGAGAAGTATGAAGCAGTAATTTTAGGTTGTTGTTAAAGTTATTACAACTCAATATTAACATGTTTTTAGAAATTAAAAAAGGTTTGAGTACCACTGGAATTAAACTGGAATGCACTATCCTGGTAGAAGGATGAAATGTAAGTAGAATATTCTCACTTCAATAATCGGGGGCGCTAGTTTTCAGCTTTTGCTTGATGGCAGCTAGCCCCTGTCATCTATCTATTTCATGCCTTTCTCAAATGTTCAGTTCTCGTAGAAAATGCATAGGGATCAATAAGTTTAATCCTCTTTTCAGGCTAAATAAGTAAGACCATATGGTTTAGTCCTGAATAATGAATTGACACTACCTTTAAACACCATATTTAATACAATTTGTCTCCTTTTCTCACAGATTGTGAAGCAATGGAAGAACGTGAAGAAGCCAGCGGGCAAGAAGGCTGTTCGTTTTGTCTTCTTCTTTGGAACAGAGGACCAGTAAGTAACAGTTGCTGAGTACTGAATAAATGTATACATGCAGGTAATATGTTTTTTTCTGTATAGAGATAGACAAATAGAGCTTTAGGCATAACCATTTTTCTAGCTTTTTTCATGTAGCTAGTTCAAATGAAATAGTAATGTAACAAGATTTCTAAGATTCTCACTTTTGAACTACACAAGTTATGTGAATTGGTCTTTTCGCTTTTTTTTTTTTATATTTGAAAAATGTTGAAAAATTTTGATTTTTTAAAATCTTTTTTTAAAAATCTTTTCCAAATCATTTAAATTTCTCCAGTCCTATCACCTTTCGATCCCTTTGTTTGCTCGGACCCATCTTTGGGGTTTTTTGTTTTTGTTTTTTTGTTTGTTACTGTCCCTTGTATTTTTCTCCTGTTGCTCTTTTTCCCATCTACATGTACTTCATCCATTTCTCTCTCATTTTCTGTTTAATCCTCTGATGTTCTTTGTGCCTCAATATTCCAGTCAGGCATCATTTTGCAGACGCTCACAATGCTAAGCAAACTACATTAACTTTTGCGCATCCTACCGAGTACCCATTTAACACCTGGGTGGAGAGTACTAAATGTAGATTAACATCTTGCCCAAGGAAGTTAGTGTCAGGCTGGAATTTGAACCTGTACCTTGTGATCTGCATTTGGGTGACTTATCCACTAGACCACAACACCTACTAAGAGGGGAAGAGGGCATTCGCTTTGGAATGCTCTCCCTTGAGAGATTCATAATAGCAGATCTATTGAAGTTTTCAAAAATAATATAAAAATGTATCTGTTTGATTTGGTATATATCTCATTTTTATGTATTCTATTACTGTTTTCACACTTGTTTTTTTTGGGGGGGCTAAGAGGGTTTATAGCGCTGCAAGTTCCCAGGTTATCTTTCGTGTTCACACCTGGTTTTTCGAAAGTGAGTTAAGAGGGTTTTTAGCGTTGCAAGTTCCTGGGCTATCTTTCGTTTTCACACCTGGTTTTTCGAAAGTGAGTTAGTTCCGCAAGTTCCCGGGCTAAGCTGGCCCTGCTCCCAAGTAGGGTTAGCGCAGCAATTGCGGCGCTAGCGGCCCTTAACCCCGCAATTGCTAGCCGTTAACCTGGGGTTAATTTACCAGGTGTGAAAACAAATTTCTTAGTCCGGGTTATCCATAGGCCGGTTCTTAGCCAGGGCTAAGGATAGCCTGGGTTATCTGAACCAGGTGTGAAAACGATATATCTTACTCCTGTTCTTTTGTGTACAGTGTTTATGCTTTTAATGTGATTTCATCTTTTGCATTAGCTGAGCATTTAAGTTCAAATGAATTTTGGTGCCTTACAAAGATTATTTACATGTACAGTGTATTATTTATTATTACTTTGTCCTTTGTCTCCCTCCAGTGCCTGGGTGAAGGAGGAGAGTCTCAAGCACTACCATGAGCACAAGGCTACCCTCTCCAAGGCAGGGAAAGGAGCCAAGTTCACCAAAGCCATCAAAACCATCGAAGAGGCTATCGTCAAGGACCAGGCCAATAAGGTAAGATATGTGGCGCTCAGGGAAAAATATTTTAAAGATTCTGGAGGCTACTTTTCAAGCTTGATTGCATGAAAATAAAGCTCTTTCATTTTTGTTTGCATTGAACTCCTAAGCAAATTTGGGGGGCCCTTTTTGGCATTTTGGGGGCGAATTTGCCCAGGACCCCCATATATTTTTTCCGTGGGGGGGGGGGGGATCCTACATTTGATCTGCCAACATTTGCTCTATCATTACTAACTCTGGAGACACTTGCTCCTGCAACGGTATGGTATGTCTTCATCAGCTTGCGACTGCCAAATATCCCGCCATTTCTGATTTGGGAAATACGCCCGAAGGTACAAATCGCATCTTCATTAGCTCGAGACTCGACCTTGAAACTTGAGCTCAAGAAATAAGCTTGAGATATTTTGCTCAGTGTTCAGTGCGAGTCTTTGGGCTGGTGAAGACGCACCGGACAAATAGCGGGATATTTTGCAAACTAGCAAAAGATATCTTGAGATGTTATCTCGACCAAATATCCCACTAATTGCAACAGGTTTGATTCCAAAGGGGAGGTGTTTGCGCTTACGACGTTAAGGACAGATATGACTTGCCTAGTAAATCAAAACAGTTTTATTTTTAAAACTTTGATTCCCCCAACTTTTTATTTTCAAGAAACTTGGAAAAAGTTGGTTTGCACAGGTCTATCACCTTGAAGAACACATAATTCAGTGATGCATGACATTGATGTCATTTTGATGATGCATAGAAGGTGTCGAATGAAAGCTAAATAGTTACTCTGTATGTCTATTGGACTTTATAAGTTATGAAATCTATTATATTAATCAAGAATCTTAATTAATATGATAATAAGATTCACTGGTTGCATTACAGATTCATGAATGGGCAGATTCAGTAAAAAACTTACAATGTGAATTACTGAGAAGCATTGGAAGAGCAATGGTTACAGTAATAGGTCTAGTTCAGTAAATTTATTTAATTCTTTTAATAAGTCATTTGGTAACTGGCTATATGGCCTTATGAGTTGCATGAAGACACATGCTAAATGTAGATTTTATTATATCCATAGTTTGATGTGGAATCGCATGCCAATGGTCAATCTGTAGGGACACCAACTGAGGTCAGTGTTTGTTACTGTGTTTGACACTAACACTAATAAGTTGCCCTATTGGGCTACTAAGTTTCCAGTTCTTACACTTGACTATTTCTCTTGCACTAACTAAAGACATTTTGAGATGAAATGGTATTGATGAATGTTTTGGACACCTGATTATCATGTTTTTTTTAATACTAATTATCTTGTGTTTTGCATTTCTTCTTTTACTTAACAGATCTCTGTTATTTTTAATGAAAAGTTGTTGATATCTTCATCTCTTATCTGAAATATAACTTTCATTTTTATGAAAACTTTCCCACACTTTTTGTTACATAATCAAATATCTAAATGTACTTTGTCCCCTTTTTGCTAATACATCTACTATTTAACTTAAACTAAGCATTTGAATTACGTATATGTTTAAATACTAAATCTTATATGACGACCCACATTATTGCTTGACAGTCAATTTTTAGTTACCTTGGCTCATGGGTTAGTATCAGGGTTAGAACAAATAATGATGACATTAAAAAGTGGACAAATGAAGAAGAAAAAGTTAACCAAAACGCTTTTATAAATCACTGATATTAGTTATTCTTTCGAGAGAAACAAATTAGAGAAATTAGGAATACTGAGTTTTGCACATATATTTATATATCTTTTTAAAATATAAATTTGAAGTGTTGAGAAAATACATTTCTGAGGTATGTGGTAATATTCTGTCAGTGATTAATTGACATTTTAATGAATTACTTTTTGACTGTATCATATTATGATAAATACACATGCACATTAAATACTCAGTGTGTTTCTAAGTATTTAATTTGATAACATTTTGAGAACATTCCTGTTTTGTAGAGATTAAGAGAATAAAGATGGATTGTACTGAGCATTAAAGGTAAAGACCAGTAATGGTCATGCGATTGCATTGTGAAAGAAACGTTGTGGAATCGATCAGAAAAGGTTGATCATCTAGCATCTAGCATCTGCAAGGTTCTGGAATCATCAAAATGATAAGAAATTTGGCCCATTCTTCGTAAAGTTACAAGCACTATACACAGAAAGATGTATATGGGACTACCCTATCTCTCTCACCAGACCATGAGAGAAATAAATTTACCAAATATATGAATTAGTAGGCGGTTTCCCGGCAAATTTTTTATCATCATGTATTAGTCAAAACATATTCTTTCACATGATTGGTAATGAGAGCTTCCATTTCATTTTTTGAAATTGGGGCGTTGCAAATACTGGTCTTTACCTTTAAATAAGATAAGAAAATAAGATTTTAAAACAATTTGTTTCTCGTCATAAAGACAACGTAATATTTTGAAAGGCTCCATTAAAAGGTATTTCATATGTACAATATCATTTGTTAAATGAATTTGTAGCCAGCCCCATCCCCCCCCCCCCCCCCCTCCAAACAAAAAATGAAGGGGAGGGGGCATCAATTTATGTTCCATCCCTAAAATCAATTTATTGGTTGTCTAATTACTCACAAAAGCAAGAATGACGTTCATGGACATGTGATTGTCGTATTATGGAAATAGAATGGTCAACATGATGATCATTGTATCATGACGATAACTGCAGGAATTTTAGAATGTAAATTAATTTTGTTAAATTCCAATATCCAATAGTTGCAACAGGTTGAATAAGAAGGAAAACAAAATTGTCTTAACTAGGAAAGAAATTCCCATAAAATACATGTGAAGATTTTTATCTAATATTTGCATCTCATTTATTGGAAGATATTGTTTGTTAATAATCAGTGTGTTATGTTGGTTTGATTGAGTTTTTGGTTGTTACGTTTGTTTCCATTTTCGTCGTGATATATAAAATGCACCTGTACTTGCCTATTGTCAAAGCAATAGAAATGAAGAAATAGGGAGCCGTTATTCAAGAAAGATGTTATTCTGGGTTTTTCTACCACCTGAATTTAATATTGACTCACTAGTTTTAAATTGTTGTCAACAAGATTTGCTGTGTATTAAGTAATTTTTTCAGTCATCAAAATTTTATATTTACTAAATTATATGAGAATCCCAAACAACTCCTAGTCATAATATTATAAATCAATATTTCTAGAGCAGTTGCTTTCACGTGACATTCCGTATGTTGGAGTGTTATGCAGTTTAAACAAACAATGCACTTACCTGCTCATAATTAATGCAGGAGATATTCATCGATGAGGAGACCTGCACGAATGAATACACATGCAAGACATGGGTATGATATATAGGGAGTCTGCGACAAACCACACTATAGACCATGTCTATCTCTGCAAGGACAAGTCATTTGCTGTTCTATATGTTACCAAGAATATTGGCAACTAAACAGCAATTGACAGTAGCAAAGCTCCAGTAGGGCTACTGATTGGATATATTATCGGAAATAGCAGAATCATAAATATAGTCTGTAACAAGTGGAACAAACTACACTGGACTTGCCCAGGAATAGAAAGAGAGAGAAAGATATAGCAAGTTTTTTTTCTTAACTTTCACCAGTAGTCAACTTTTCTCTTTCAATCCTGTACCCACATAGGGCCAGACCACATCTCCCTACCACCCTCCCTCGGATGAGGACGATGACAATGACGATGATGATATTTTCTTGAAGTCCATCAGCAAACCAAGCAAGGATTATTCCAGAGAACCAATGGCAGGCAAGAAGAAGGTAAGACAATTCTAAATTTTGTTCGTTTTGGAGGGTTCCCCCCCCCCCCCCCTATTGAATTTTGGTCTTAGAGATCTCTTATATATTTTGTTAGTTTGTATTCATAGGTAAATTCTTCTGGTCATTTTGTGCATCCTTTACATTCACATTAATTTCTGTTTTATTTTTTCTGAATCTGAATTCTATGACAGTTTCCTATAGTACTGTGAATTTAAGTTGTGCTGCTGAATTGCAAATCAATTTGTGAGTTACATTGGAAAGAAGTTAATCTTCCCAGTATCACAAGTTATGCCATGAACAAAACAACAAATTAAAAACAACAAAACACAATATATGCCTCATAGATGTAAGTGTATGATATTTCACTGTTGCACCTTTAAAGTATACTTTATACTTTATTAGTATTATTATTTATCACAGTATTTAAATTTTGCGTAAACGTATCAAAAGTTGCAGCAGATTCAAGCAAGAGTAACAATACAAAAACTTTAACTTTAGATTTTAATTCAATTTCTCTTCTCCTCCTAGTTGAATTCCTCACAGACATCATCCCCCAGCTCACCTGGGAAGGGGTCAAATTCCAGCTCCCCCTTCACCAAGATCAGCTCTCACCTGGCATCCCCCAAGAAACGAGGAAGGCCTCCCAAGCCCATGGAAGACGGAGAGACTGTGACCAAGAAAGCCACACCAAAAAAGAGGGTAGGCATACTAATCATGCAATAGTGTGGCTTCACAATTAACAGCTACCTCACCAGCAAGCCGTGACAGGCGAATTTTTCAACTCTTGGGTCGACATCTTTCAACCAGCACAGCACAGTCAAACGCTAGCCACCGATCAAAATGAATAAAATTGTCCGAACTGAAAATTTGGCCTGATTTTGGACAAAATAAATACAATTGCCATTTTTGGCCAAAAGTGACCAAAAGTGACCAAAATTATTTTGGGGGGGGGGGCAAAAAGTGACCAAAATGACCATATTGCTGTTGATGGGGGTTAATTTGACCTTTTTCTATACCCCAAAATTTCTGATTAAATCCCCTTATCTCCTAGGGTATATAACAATGTCACGGTTGATATTTTTGTTGATTTTTTTCACATAATGCATCACATGAAATCGACTAAACACTCGTGTTGATAGATGGCGCCGTAGATGATGAATCCACCTTATTGTGACAAATACATATAAAGAACATTATCCTGTTAGAACTACAAATTTTGCTACTGTAAGCGATGTATTTCATACAACATTGTATGAAACTTGTACATAGTATGCATTATGTGTACCTCCCTAAAGGCTCTTTCATATATGACGTGGTCTACCATGGTGGGGAAGAGAGTGGAGTAATGTAGGGAATGAGAGAGGAGAAGGAGCAGAGGAGAGCAAAAGAGAGGGAAGAGTAGAGTAGCGGAAGAGAGGGGAGGGAAGAGGGAGGATTAGAGGATGGAAGGAGGAGAAATGAGGGAAAGAGAAGGAAGTAGAGGACAGGAGGAGAAATGAGTGGAAAAAGTTAGCAGAGGGGAGTAAAAGAGAAGAGAGAAGAAGAGATGATGAAGGAAGAAGAGATGATGAAGGAAGAAGAGAAGATGAAGGAAGGAGAGGGGAGTTAAGGAGCTCATGGGAGAAGGGAAGTGGAGGGTAGAGGAGAGAAGAAGAGGGAAGGACAAGAGACGGAGGAGGGAATGAGAGGAGACTAGTAAGAAAAGTAGAAGGGAGGAGGGATGAGAGGATGGGAGAGAAGGAGTAGACGAGAAAGGCGAGGAGAGGGAAATAGAGAAGGGGAAAAGAGGGGAGTAGAAGAGAGAGTAGAGAAGTAAAGGAGAGGAGGGGATAGGAGTAGAGGAGAGAGGAGGGGTAGAATGAAGTAGGAATTAAGTAAGAATGGAGTAAGAATGGAGTAGGAATGAAGTAGGAATGGAGGAAGAATGAAGTAGGAATGAGGAAGAATGAAGTAATAATGGAGTAGGAATTGAGGAAGAAAAAAGAGGAGAGGAGGGGTAGAATGAAGTAAGAATGGAGTAAGAATAGAGTGAGAATGAATTAGGAATGGAGTAGGAATAGAGGAAGACAAGAGAAGAGAGGAGGAAGAATGAAGTAGGAATGAGGAAGAATGAAGTAATAATGGAGTAGGAATTGAGGAAGAAAAAAGAGGAGAGGAGGGGTAGAATGAAGTAAGAATGGAGTAAGAATAGAGTGAGAATGAATTAGGAATGGAGTAGGAATAGAGGAAGACAAGAGAAGAGAGGAGGAAGAATGAAGTAGGAATGAGGAAGAATGAAGTAATAATGGAGTAGGAATTGAGGAAGAAAAAAGAGGAGAGGAGGGGTAGAATGAAGTAAGAATGGAGTAAGAATAGAGTGAGAATGAATTAGGAATGGAGTAGGAATAGAGGAAGACAAGAGAAGAGAGGAGGGGTAGAATGAAGTAGGAATGAAGTAGGAATTGAGGAAGAATTGAGTGAGAATGAAGTAGGAATGGAGGAAAAGTGAAATAGGAATGGAGAAAGAATGAAGTAGGAATGGAGGAAAAATAGAGTGAGAATGAAGTAGGAAAGGAGTAGGAATAGAGGAAGAATGAAGTAGGAATGAATGGAGAAAGAATGAAGAAGGAATGAAGTAGGAATGGAGTAGGAATGAAATAAGAATGGAGAAAGACTGGAGGAGGAATGGAGTAGGAATGAAGTAGGAATGGAGGAAAAGTGAAGTAGGAATGGAGGAAAAGTGAAGTAGGAATGGAGGAAAAGTGAAGTAGGAATGGAGGAAAAGTGAAGTAGGAATGATGTAAGAATGGAGTAGGAATGGAGTAAGAATGGAGTAATAATGAAGTAAGAATGAAGTAGGAATGGAGTCGGAATGAAGTAAGAATTGAGGAAGAATGTAGTAAGAATGAAGTAGGAATGAAGTAAGAATTAAGTAGGAATGGAGTAGGAATGAAGTAAGAATGAAGTAGGAATGGAGGAAGAATGAAGTAGGAATGGAGGAAGAATGAAGTAATAAGAAATCTACCAGTGTTTTAAACATGAAATCACTATATTTTGTCTGTGGATTGTGATGTAGTCACAGTGACAACTGTTGTAATTTTGTGTTTTGGAACAAACGGAAGAGTTGTCTGCCACTACATCACAGTGGCATAAACAATTTTGGTCAATTTAAAACGTATAGTGATTTAAACTTTTAAAGGTTCATAATTTTTCTTTTAATTGTTTGTTGGATTCAATTCAAACTTTTACCAATTTGCTTCTCTACTTTTTTCCTGCTTTATTTAAGAGCATTTTACTTTAGGTTGGATTTTCCTTTAAATGGTGTGAATGTTAAAAATAATAAAAAACAAATAAATATGTTATTTGTTATCAGCTATTGTGTTTGTTATGTATTTCACAGTTTTAAGTCTGAAAATCAAGATTAATATATTATAAAAAATCACAGAGTGGGTCCAAAATGACAGTTTGTGATTTGTGTACCTTGGGCCCATATCTACATTTTGATTTTGTTTTGATCCAGAAATAAATATGTTGGCCAAAGTGTGCCATGTGATATGACTTTTATTTCATTGCATAAAATGATCTATTACAAACTTTGTTTCATTCCTCTTTAGCCGAGTATGGGAGGAAGTACAGCAGTTCCTGGCAAAAAGTCCCGTTCAGATATGTCGTTCCTGTCCCTCAACTTGTACAATAGTTTTCAGGCTCATCTCGCTCAGAAAGGAGAGACAACTAAGAAAGACATCAAACCTACAGAGAAAAGGTGAGTTAGGAAAGATGGATGGAATTGTAAATCACACTCCCCCCTTCCAGAAAAAAATTATTTAAACAAAATTGTTATAATGATTGGTGAATCAATACATTTCAATAACATTTGATGTAGGGTGTCTTGGTCTAGTGGATATGCCACTGGACTGGATCACATGGTTCACAATTTGAGTACAGCTGAGGTATTACTATCCTTTGCCAAGACCTTCAAGTGTTGGGAGCCCTAAATTCACCAAAACTGTGATGGCAAAATTTCACTTAAATTGTATTATAATATGAAAGAGGATGTCATTTAAAACACACTTTTGCAAAGATCCCCCCCCCCCCCCAAACAAACAAAAAATGTGTTTGAAGACAAATATTGTTTAAAAAATACATAATTTGGGTTTTTTGTTGTGCGCAGAAAACCTAATTTTGTATTCTTTCATCAATATATATTTTTTTAATCCTTGCAAATGTGTCTTAAATGGCGTCCTCTTTCACATTATGATACAATATAAGTGAAATTTTTGGGGCTCCCAACACTTTAAGCTACATTTGCCACTCAGGTGAAGTTAATGGGTACCCGACAGGAAGAAATTCCTTGAATGCTTTAACATCTTACTATGGCGGCTCCACTACAGCCGGGTAGTAATATGGTGCTTGTATTAAGCGCAGTAGAGTTTATCTATATAGTAGCTGCGCTGTATAAATAGATATTTTAGTGTTTGGTTCATTGACTGGTTCACCATGTATTTCTCTGCCATGATTATTATTAATTTTTGCTGACTGTAAAGTAAATTCTTCTAGATTATTATTTCCTAAATAATTTTGGGAAATTATCAATTTCAATCCATCTTAAATTGTAATTTTCACCCTCTGAAAAGCCAGAGATTTTTGTCAATATCACAATTGGTCAAGTTTTGCAAAAGTTTCATGCCGAAATATAATTGATTGAAAAAAATGCAATCTTCGATCAAGAAAATTTCATATTATTCATTAGCAGTACAGAAAAGTGTCAGATTGTGATTACTTCTGGCTTTAAATTATCTATTCAAAGTAGAAGAAAGTAGACCTCTTTCTTTTCTGAAATTTCTCATTAATATTAGCTTTTTCCTTGTTTTCTTTTTTAGGATGATTTAATTAAGTCTTGATTGTGCTGAGTACATTGTGTGTCGAGATGAATGCGCTTTTTATAATTGTGTTTCACAGTATCTAACCCTTACTTTGTCTTCTTTTTTTCTTTGTCATCTTTGTTAGGATCGGTTTCATTGGTCTTGGTCTGATGGGTACCGGTATGGCAATGAACCTTATCAAAGCAGGTCACAAAGTCACAGTCTGGAACAGGACATCAGAAAAAGTAAGACTCTTCTCTTCTATCACCCATTCTTCCCTTCTCTTGCCACTTACCCTCCCCCTCATTTTTCCTTTACTCCCCCACCCCCTACTCCTCCCCCTCCCCCACCTCTTAATGTCTAGACAAGGATAAAATAAGAAAAAGAAAAAAGAAAAAGTAAGATTCTACTCTCCTATCACCTATTGTTCCCTTCTCTTGCCACGTACCCTCTCCCTTCATTTTCCTTTTACTCCCCCTTACTCCCCCACCTCTTAACGTCTAGACAAGGATAAAGTATAAAAGAAAAGAAAAAGTAAGACTCTACTCTCCTATCACCCATCTTTCCTTCTCTTACCATGTACCCTCGCCCTCATTTACTTTACCCACCCCTTACTGTCTAGACAAGGATATCAGAAAAAGTAAGAACCTCTGCTGCTATCACCCATCTTTTCTTCACATATGACCCCAAATATTGTCTATGTTTTTGTACATGGATAGTTTGAGCTAAAGACACCCTGCATTGAAAAACAATTGCTTCTGAAGTACTAGGTGCTCCAGGAATTGCTTCTATGCATGGACAATACGTGTAATTCTGCAGTTGGTTTTGTTCACATGGGTGATTGATTGGTGAACAGTGTACTCTACTGGAATTAGAAATACATAAAGGTAGACAAGTTCAGAGATGACACGTATAATGAATAACCCCAAATATCTACATATATTTTTGCATCTAGATATATCCCGCTGTGCATGATGTTAAATAATCGCTCATGTAGTGTACTAGGATCTTAATGAATCAATTTGAACTTGATAATGGACCATAAGTGTTAAACTGCAGTTGGTTTGTTCAGGGGGTATTGGTTGATAAACAGTGTACTCCACTGTGATTAGAAATAGTATTTTAAGAGACCAGTTTAGAATCAGCACATCACCAATAATTCAAAATATCTAAGAATATTTTGGACATGGATAGGTTCCACTCTGTGCAGTGAAACATAATCACTCCTGAAAGTGCTCCATGAATCTCCCCCCCCCCCCCACCCCCTTCCTCTCCCCCATTTATATAAGAACACTTCCTTCAGTAAATCACACTTTTGCATACATATATGGCTTATTTGGCTTTTGTTTTAATTAATCAAGTCTCCAGATATTTCCAAATATGACTCATAAGTCGTATAGATTTTATTGTACTTTATGCAAATTTGCTTGAAAGGCATTTTTCCATTGTTACATCTAAGAATACAGTTTTGTTTGATTGATTTATGGGATTTAAACCTATAATTTACATTGTGTTTGCTGTTTTGATTGAGTACATTCCTGTGTATGTAGATCTAATCAACATAATTTCAGAAATTGTGTAATTCTATGCAATACATCTCATGGGAAATTTCAATCTAATTTCTATTATATTTGCACTATTTGAAACAAAGCATGTGTGCCTACTGTCTATCTTGATGATGCAATTTAATTTGTTAAGAATGATAAAGCGATGGATGAATCAAGTTGCCATCTAAAAGACGCAACTACTTTTCAAACCATGATCTTTTTCCTCTTTCTCTTTTCTTTCTTTTAGTTTCGAACTTTGTAAGTTTTTTTTCTCACAAGCGTTGTAATAGATGTTATCTTATTGGAAAGAAATTCTTTAAAGTAGTTTCAACTTAAAATGCTTCCATGGTCCTCTTTTTCTTATGTTAACTAAGACCTGACTTGATGACATAACCACATGTCAGTGACCATGCAGGGAGGTCTAATCCCTCCTGGCCAAACTAGTGCAGATAGGCTTTAGAACAGTGGCACAACCATGGAAACGTTCCTTCCAGGGATGGATGACCAGGAGGGTGAATGATATTTAGTACATCATACCCCATCAATACTAGATGATAATGATAATTAAGAATGCCAAATGATACACTGACCTGTAAAACCAGGTATTGTAGGTTTGAATACATGACAATGTGTCCACTTCCGTCAATAAATAAGACCATTCATCCTTTATATTGGTCATTGGATAGATAAGAACAACATTTTGTTTTTCTAAAAATTTTGAGAGAGATTAAACATCCTGATATCTACAAGACGTGTACATGTACATGTACAAACAGAATGGTTTGCACAAGGGTCCACAAACTTATGGTTTAGGTCATGGTTTTGAATGTCTGAAACTTTACATTAATTTTAGGTTTTTAACCATGAGTGATCTTATGGTTAGGGTAATAACTATGAGCCACAGGAGATCCTCACTCACAGTTATGTGCCATGCTGATGACTGCAAGGTCACAACGGTTATGATTGCTTGCCTGGTTTCAATGCTCATCGTTTCGGTCCCGTGTCAACCCTCATTGTTAGTGATCGTTGTTTAAAACTTCTGAGGTTTTGCAAACATTAAAACTACGATGATCCTGTGTGTACATACATGAAGCTACCTAGACAATTTTTGCATTTGCTGTATGTTACATTGCCCAGACTTGCCTTGTCGGCTTTTCCGAATGCTTATCTTTTTGAATGCTTATCTTTTCAATTGCTGGCACATTAATGAGATAGCATGAACTTTTACAAAGGTTGAACCACGATTACCTGTGAAATGGAAGCAGCTGCTGAATACATCATAGTAAACACATTGTAGATATAGTGAATCCTCATTTTTTTTCTTCTTCAAAATACATACTTTCCCTACCCTAGTTTGGAGTAAAAATCATTGATATTATTGTACAAAATTACAATTTCTCCAATGTAGATGCAACTGGTGCTCAGATATTTTCTCTAGTGATAATTGCTCCAGGCATTATTTTGTCAAGAGTTAAGGTGAAGGGTTGCTGTTGGGTTTTAGGGTTAGTGTTAGGGTTAGGTATAGTACTGAGTCAAGGGTGGATTATTGGAATTTAATTAATGTACCGGTAGGCAATTGCTGAATAGTTATTGTAGCAGGAGCATATATCATACAACTGCTAATTTATTTCAAAGTAAATGTACTTATATTTAGCTTTGAATAATACACACTCTTTATTTAGATTTAAAGATTCTATTTACAATTTTTATTTGAATGATGCAGTAGGCCAGAATAGGATTACCAGCAACATTACCAAGAAAACAAATAAATTATAGAAGTCACATTTTCCTATTTTGCTTTTGACTTCTTCCTACAAAATGTAGATAAATATAGCAAGTTTCACACAGTATTATATCTCAATCCAGCGAATGAGAGCAATTTTAAACTATAAGAGGGCTACTACCTCTTTAAACACACTAGTGACAAACATGAATCTTTTTACTTGAAAGTTTCCAACCACCAAGTTCAAATAAATTGTGTCAATCTAAACAAAGGAGGAAGAAAAGCTTGAATGTCACCTTTATGAGGAAAGAAACCTTTTGTCAGTTGACAAGGTTATGTTTATACAACGGGCAAGGCCCTTTGCAAACCAAGCAATATTTGTCTTTCTTTTTAAATTATATCCACTTCACTAGAAATCAAGTGGGTAAAATAAATCTCGAATGTAAAGTTTCACATCAAAACATTTGGGTTTATATTGCACCTGTGAATGTGATACACATAAATATTATTTGAAGAAGCTTGTGTCTATGTGCCTGTGTTCGTGTATGATTTTGCTTTTGAATCAGAATGTGCACAAAAATCATTGCCAGACTTTTTACTTTCTGTAGGAAAAAATAAGATTAATGTGGCACAACTTTGAAAGATTAAGTACAGTTGTTGAAACCTTATGGAGCTGTCATCCACTTAAATATACATTGTAATATGCACTAAAAAAATAATGTGGGCAGACTGTATCAGGCTTATCACAGATTGGCTGATAAAAATGGTGAAATGGTTAACATTTGAAATAAACAAAATGTTTTACTAATTCTGTAGATTTGAAGAGAAAGAAGTAAGTGTTAGCATGGGTATATTTAGGGAAGTTAGAGGAATTTGCAAGGTTTTGATGTTCTTCACAGTAAAAGGAAATAGAAAATAATTTATTGTTCCGCAAATAGCTACAACATAATGTGTGTGTAGGACGTTTGTTAAAAACAAAAAATCTATGATGGATTCACATTTCACAGATGTTCAAAAATAAATAAAAATATATATGGGAAAAACTATGTGTTAATCACCTTTTGAAAAACAATTTTTTTTATGGGTGACCATAGGAACTGATTGCAATAAAGTTTTTAATGAACTGTTATTTGAGCTATTCAAGTTAATAAACCTGTACTTGAGAAATTTGCAACATATGTCTTACTATTCAAAAGCATACGAGTCAGCAAATACTGTCTTGTGAGTCATATTCTCCTCTATGCTCTATATTAAAGAGGGTTATCTTTATTTTTGGTATCAGGGAACATGGCATGCCAGGTTAAAGATAAGATAATCGTATCATATTTGCAAGGTGGAACATAGTGTGACATTCCCACGTATGAACTTGAGAATGATGTACCCGGTAACTGTTTCTATATGGGTATGACAGGTTTTTATATTGCAAGAAGTCTAAGTTCATGTGCTGTCTAGAATATTGATTTTCTGTGGTTATTTCTTTTTGTTGGGGGGGGGGGGGGGGTTGCCAAATTTAGCCACAAATTATTTGAATCATTTAGCCAAAATTGTGTGGAAATTATTAACTGCATAAAGCTGTAAAACATGTGACATGTACTTGTAAGTATGGTTTCGTTCAGGTTGGTTTTGTTGGATTTCAATATAATGGCACTAATGGTCTTTAAAGAGCCATTTCATTAAAAAGAAAAACTCTCAATTGATAAATATTGATATTATGCCATTTTCAAACTGAGGCCCCTCCATAAAAATGTGATACAATGAGCAAAGAATTAGACAAAAAATGGATGAACTCTGAAAACCTATACAAAAATCATTGTGAAATTCTACAGAAACAATCTATCTGAGCAAAGTTATGAAAGAGGGTTGACAGTTTTTGTTTTAGAGGATGAAGAAAAAGATGTAAATTGTAATCTCTTAATGATAACACATTGTGGCAATCTAGTAAACATATTATCGTCTGAAGTGAACATGCCTTGTAATAAGGAATCAGAGATCTCTATGAAAGACATGAAATGTCATTTTTTGAATATCATGATCATGTCTGACCTTGAAACGTGGAAGGAGATTAATGTTGGTTAATAGTAGTTTTGTTTAGTTTTGGTGTGAACATGACCTCAATCAGAACCTTTGTAGATTTGTATGAAAGAAAAAATGAATAAGTGACTGAAAGTACTTCATCATCGAAACCTGATCTCGATGCCATACACATTAGAAATGCAATAACTTTGATAACAGTACACTGCCTGACAGCAATACTGCTTGTAGTATGATGTGTTGGTCAGTACGTGGTTGTTCATGTATCACACTGAGAGTATAGAATCCTGATTAGTCTGAATAGGCGTGTCTTCATCATCTCGAGATTGCCAAATAGCCCGCTATTTCTGATTTGGGAAATAATCCCGAAGTAACAAATCGCGTCTTCACTATCTCGAGATTCAACCTCGAAACTTGAAACTCGACCTTGAGAAATTAGCTCGAGATATTTTGCTCAGCGTTAGCACGTATTGCGAATCGTTGGTCTAGTGAAGACGCCCGGGACAAATAGTGGGATATTTTGCAAACTATCCCAAGATATCTTGGGATGACAATCCTGACCAAATATCCTTCTAATTGCTACTTCGGTCTGATGAAGACGCAAATTAGCTGGATAGTTTGCGATCGGGATAGTTCAAATAGCTGGATATTTGGCAATCTCGAGATAGTGAAGACAGGCCTTATGGGAACATGCCATGTATTGATGTATCACGGATGTGGGCATACATTGGTGTTGGTCAGTACCAGGGTACCATGCCAGACCCCAGGCACACCGCCAAACCAACTTTAAACCCACTTTAAACCAACCAATTATTGGCCAATCAGGGAATTCTATTTGTTTTGTCAGTCTAGTATCAGTCTAGTCGGTGTGACTGGGGTATAAAGAGCTCAACATGAATATTCTGATTTAATCAAAAACGAAACAGGATTTTTTTGTAAAGAAATTTTGGTTTGCACCCAGTAAATAAAGATCACATGCTTGATTTTGTTATTGATAAAACATTACCTCATTCTTTACAATCAATTCAGTTCACCAAACCATTTAAATGTAAACTTAAGCAGCACTTCTTGTCATTGTATAGTTCTTCTTTATTTAATGATATCTTGTATGCATTGTTCATCCCTTTACTCTTTTTCAGCAGACTGAGCTTTTTATTTTCAAATTTTAGGGTGCGCCCATTCATCAAGCCCCTGTGGCTTTTACGGATGCACCTTTTCAGTAGATTTAATCATGTGTTCTTTGTTTTTCCAATGTAAATCTGAACAAGGTACTTTTCTTTGTCTATCTTTTTACAACAATGTATAATGTCAGTTTTACTGTGGTTGGAAACAAATAAAGTTCAATTCAATTTGATCATTATTTACTGGGTGCAAGCTCCCCCCCCCCCCCAAAAAAAAATAAAAAAATTATCATTTGAGATTACTCACAGGAAGCCTTACATTCGAAACAGAAATCAAGTAGGGATGAAGAAATGATTAATTGTCAGTTGGTACCAGCTTGTATCATGCCCTGTTTTTAATCAAGGAGGTATATATATATATATATATAAGTAGATCTCGGTTTGTCATTACAAGGCTACCCGATTGAAGTCTGAATTGGAACATGATCTGTAATAATCAAATATGAATATGGAGGTAGATTATTATTGGTCTGTATCGAGTTGTATTGAGTAATGGCATAAGTAAGTAAGGCTTGAGTGTGAATATGACTTCAGTCAAGAATGTCCCATGTCAAGTGTGAAGATACACAAACATGTCCTGATTAAGTCTGAATGTGAACATTCGCTGTAAATATGAGACTGGATGCGGAAGGAGAATGATGTTGGTCTGTACCAGCTTGCATCACATATCATGATTAAATCTAAATGTAAACGTGCCCTGCATTATCAAGTCAAGATGTGGAAGTCCATACAGCTTGCATCATATCACATGTATGTAAATCTCTGTTGATCTGTGCGAAGCTGCATGTTTACCACGTCAAGAGCGGAAACATGTTCAGATAAAGCCTAAATCAGAACATGGCCTGTGATAATCAAGTCAGGATGTTGAAGTAGATGTATAGTGTTGATTTGTTCAAGGCTGCATTATGTTATCTTGATCAAGTCTGCATGTGAATATGCCCCCTTTATATTCAAAGAGAGATGATCGAAGTAGATCACTTTTGGTCAATAGTATGTATCCAGTTTCGCACATCACAATGGCCTCGATCAGGGATGTACTGTGTCAAGAGCACAAAACATTTCAAGATTAAGTCTGAATATGAACATGCTGTACATTAACCCAAGTCTAGATGTGAAAGTAGGTCTGAGTTGGTCTGTACCAGGTTGTGATTAAGTCTGTATGTGAACATGCCGCATATTAATCGAGACTGGATGTGGAAGTCGATTGATGTTGGTCTGTACCAGGTTGTACCATCGTAACCAGTGATACCTAGATCCTTGCTCAACATCCTGCCGCTATCAGCCAGTGCTAGACGGAAGTATCTCATGTTACTTCAATCTTGGACCTGGTAGGGAAGCCAGTGCTTGAAGGAAGTAACTCCATCAGTGCAATAAGGAAGTACATGTGACTCATATTTTACTTTCATTTGGGCCCGAGCAGAAAGATTTATAAGACAATTCTCTTGCAGTACAGAGATGTAGACCTAACGCCCTTCCACGTCCACCTCCTGCTGTACATGTAGGAATGTCCTAGCAGCAAAAAGTCATAACTCCTCCAAACAGCCCACTTGAGTGATTAGTTTGAACCCAGAGCTTGCTTTCTCTCTTTCTCTCCCTCCCCTCTACATGTATCTCTCCCTCTATCTCCTTCACCCCCTCTCTCTATCTCTTTCTCTCTCTTCCCTTCATTTTCTCTAAAGTATCTCTCTTTCTCTCTATCAATCTCTATGTCTCTCTCTATCCATCTCTATCTCTCTTTCCTTCATTCTCTCTATCTATCTTTCTCTCTATCCATCTCTATCTCTCTTTCCTTCATTCTCTCTATCCATCTCTGTCTCTCTCTATCCATCTCATGTCTCTCTGTCTCTCTTTCCTTCACACTCTCTGTCTCTCTCCCCAATTTTCTTTTACCCATCACTCTTTTCACATCTCCCTCTCTTGCCCTTCTTCTTGCTCTCTACATGGTCAAACATGATATTATTTTTTGTTTGAGACATTTAGTTTTTGCTTTGAAGGTACTATTGAACATCTTTAAATGGCCATGGAAGTACATTTTTTGTATCATCAACCAATCTGTCTCAGAATGTAAGACAAATGAAGAAGAAGAAAAACTCCTTAGAAATTTAGATAAAGTGGGAGAATGTTTTAAAGGTACTATGCCCCATTTGCAGGCCAAAAAAATAATAAGGTTAAATTCAAAAGGCATTTGAAAGACAATACTAATTTAGAACTTTCCTCAAAACAAAAGGGGCTTGAAAATTGCTTTTAGTGGGAGAATAACGACCATTAGTTGTTGAATCCACTAAAGTGATTACATTCCCATAATCTTCTGAACATACACGTTTTCATTTTGAACAGTTAAATAGTACCCTCGAACACACCTTATACACATTTTACCCTATAAAAAAATACAAATAACATGTTTTAATTATTGCGTTTGATTTGTTTCTTTAATTTAACATGCCAATCGACACAACCCATAATCTTCTTGAAGTAAAATATATAAATTTTCACAGCATATAAATATCTCAGTCAATTTTTCACATTTTAGTACAGTTTGTACATGAATATGTTAGACATACATTCTTCTTACCTGTGAAATCGCAACAAATTACAGTAACCTTTGGCATTAAGTAGTACATGCACAATGTGAAGCATCTTGGTTCTTCTATTTAACTTTACCCTGATTTACAATTTTGTATGGAATAAACCAAACCAATGCAGAATTCTCTCAATTTGTCACAAAACTACTACCATCATGGTTTACACATTACTAAATTAACCATTGTATTTTAGAAAGAGGGGATAATTGGAATTCAATATATCATTACATCAATATGATGTAGATAGAGTGTGCATCTGTGCCTCAATATCATATCCCTCGATCTCATATCCCTATTAGATATGGATAACAATATATGACAATGGTAATGTTTGAATCTTGAATAACACTCATATTTTAGACTTTGGGTGCTCATGGCACTATTACCTTAAATTTTGTTCGAATGTAAGCTGCCAATTTTGACAATACCATAGCAATGCTGAAATTTATTTGTAATTTCTTAATTATTTTGTCGGATGGTTATTTTTCAAATGATTTAAATGAGGAAATATCGGAGACCACCCCCTTCTCTCTCTTATTAACTTTTTTCTGCCTTTCTCCCCCACAGTCTCTGTTTGATTTATGTTTCTTTTTTATTTCTTCAAATTATCTCTCTTACCCTCTTTGTATCATTATATCATTATTCCAACTGCATTCATTTGAATACATATACCAGTAAACAATATATGTTCTGAAAAATTGCATACATTTATTAGGCATTTAACGCTTAAGGCAATCGGTAACTGACAGAATCAACTTGTTTTCTAAATTACTTGTACACATTTTTCATAATCTATACATTCATTTTAAAGCAATTTTGTGTGTGTGGATTGTCTACTTTTTGATTACTAATGCTTTTCTTTGCACACACATCCTGCATGAAAAATACGCTACAAAATGATATTGAGTTCTAGAAACTGAATTGTATTTTGAGATGAACTTGGTTAAAGACCCTATTAATTGCTTTAGAAATCTTACATTGAATTGAAACAAAAGGTGTAAGCAAATTTACGAAACTATCACGACTCTGCTTTTCATCTTTATAAGATGAGGTAACAGAAGTACTATTTGTTTTCTTGTGGAATTTCAACTAAAGATGCATCAAATTTCACTTCATACTAATCATTAGATGAACAATCCAGCTCTATCCTGTTTCAAATTGAGGCTGGGTGGGATGGGCATCCTCTGCCCTCTCCGAGTACGGCGGGGGAGGTTCATTGGGGAGGGGCTCCCTAGGGATGTTGCTTCTGGACATTGCACTGCATAAAACTTGTGAAAGAGCTGGATCTAGGGGGTAGTGGTTCCCATCTGCCACCAGGAAGATGGGCGTGGTCCCTGAGGGGTTGTCCCGAGACAGAGCCGTCGCGTCCTCCGCTGCGTTCCTGTCCCTGTGTTCAGGACGATATAATACTAGAGGGTTTGGTGAGGCTGTCTCATGTGACCCTCGTGAACTTGTTGGTTGCAAGGCTTGCAGAACTCTGTTCATTTGTTCAATTGGATCATCTTCAGGTGGAGCTGTTGCTTGGTCTGGTGCAGGAACCGAAACCACAAAGACGTCGTGACTAGCATTGTTGTCATGTCCCCGATCCTGAGAGAGCTCTGTTTCGGCCTCTGTTTCGGCCTCTATTGCGGCCTCAGCTTCGTCATCTATCGGAGGAGAAGGGGATCTTCCACCCCAGTTCCTAGGGTTTCTCAGGGTGCGGAATTTGTAAACCAGAGTTAGGCAGATGATGAAAAAGGCACAGACACCTATGATTGATCCAAGAATAACAGCTGCTTTTTGAATGACACTTTGCCTCTCTTTGGGTCCGTTACCTGGTGGGTGAGGCGGAGGTTCCGGGTGCTCGACTTCAGGACGGCTAGGATGAGGCTGAGTGGTGAATTCCTTGCAACATTCATCTAAATTAATTTCATCACTTATGTATCCTGTAACACACACTTCGTAAAATACCCCAGGAGATAGTCTGTAAAAGATGTAGAAATGTTCTTTTGTCCAGATATATTTAGGTTCAGCTTCAAGGCTATGTTCTTGGAAAAGGACAAAGTACCTGTCTACGGGGTGTGGTGACCTCCACGATACCTTCACACTGCTTGCAGTGATATCTTCTAGATACATTTGCAAGGCTAGATAAGGTCTCTCGCAGTATTTACCCACAAAAGAATCTGGGCATTCACAGTATAGCCCATCGAGACTGCAGGTACCACCATTGAGACAGGAACTAGGATGACATCGTATTTCGCCTCTCCTACTGCGATGCCTGCAGTCGAGTCTTCGTAACACATCACTCGCTCGTCTCTCCTCATCTTGCATAGGCGTAACACATTTTGTATCTCCCAATATGACATCCAAAGGCATCGCATCGTCCAACTTTCTTCCCACCACATCGGCAAGCGGGCAATCACACACTAAAGGATTATCTCTCATATCAAGATGTCGCAACCTCGGAAGGAACTCGATGTCTTTCTCCTTGATTCCCTCCAGTTTATTACCTCGTACGTGCAACTCCTCCAACCCACCGAGTCTCGATAACAACCCGAAATCTAACTTGTCGATAGCGTTATCGTTCAGATACAATGCTCTTGTCCTCGGGGGAATGTTTAAAGGCACTTCCCTCAGGTGCATATCATTGCACATGACAGTGCGATTGTAACAAGAACAAGGGATGGGGCATTCATCTCTCCTCTGCATCACTGTATTGAGAGTTCTCCCATCGGTAACGTATGCATGGAACACAAGGAGGAGCATGATGCTCTTAAGGACTATGAGAGTGAGTACCACGGCCATTCTTGGGGCTTCAGCATCACAGTGTATCACTGCAGTCTTGGTCTTGTTGCCTCTGTAAAGAGAAAAAGGGAAATGTATATTGGTGAATGTTTTTTCAATATAGGTTATCATAGGTTGAAGCTTTCATTGCGATCTATTTCAAGGAGATCTAGGCCAGCTTGAAATTATCTTGAATTAAAAATTTGATCAGTTTTATAGGAATTCCCATCTTCCTTTGTTGTCCTCCCCTTCCTTTTCTGTCCTCCCCCTCTTTGCTTTCCTCCCCTCCTTTGCTTTCTTCCCCCTCCTTTTCTTTCTTCCCCCTCCTTTTCTTTTCTTCCCCCTCCTTTTTTTTCCTCCTCTAACCTGGAGTTCTAAAGCTTAATGTCTCTCTGCTTCTGTCAACTTTTTTGTTGACAACTAGAATGATGAATGAATGATTTCTATTTCTATAGAAATTAGTATACTTCAGTGTAATATTTGTGTAAGCCTCATAAACAGGCATTACTTTTTATGGTCATCCTACAAATTCTGTTAAGTTGTTTAACTTGTATCGAAATGACCACTAATTATTGCTAAATCATAGTTTAAAGGTCAGACCAAATTCCAAAACAAATATCATGAGGCCCTGTTATTTTCCGTTTGTTTGACCAATTCATTCATATCCATTATTGACTTGCCTTTGTCAAATATTTGATTGATTTCTAGTGTATGATATTTTTCTTTAACACAGCTGCGCCATGAATTGCACTTGCTTTCAAATAGATTTGGCAAATTTCTTTGCATGTTATATTTAAAAAGATATAAATATTAATAGCTAAAAAACTTTCAATTTCCACCTATTTTATCGCACTGTATCTGAGTTTACAAAAAGACCGTAGAGCTACATGTATGTGATTTTACAGACCTTTAATTCATTTGATTTGGAATTCTCGCTACCCTAAATAGGTACGAAAATCTCGAAATTCGCGAGACGAGGTAATTTTCACTCGCTCGGGTCGTCACTACAACTTCCGGTATAGAGTCCCATCCCAAGTCACGGCCTTCATCCACCCCCATTTTTCAGGGTTCTTACGCTTGGAATCATGAGCCCAGCACTGTGCAGCCTCACAAAAGAAAACCATCGTCACTGATGTCAAAAGACGCAAAAAACAACGAATGAAATGTTCAAATAAACGTTGAAATATTTGCGAAAAAAAAACAAGACCGAGCAGACGACATATTCGGCATGCATACACGTTGTGTGGCGACGGCGTTTTACGTTTGCGCTATCGCACAGGAAGCTGTAATGTCGAAAAGCTATCCCATAATGCAAGCGCGTTTTCAGGATTTTCCCCGGATCTCGGCAGAATCGCTATTTGGGGTAGCGAGAATTGATTGAACTAGACAAAAGTACACAAAGGTCATGCAGGGAAACAGGGAAATCCTGTAAAAACTATCAATTTTGAATTCCAGCAAATTATCTGGAGCCCGGTGTTTGACAGTGCACTGTCAGTTTCAAGTAAGATCTCTTTGATTGTCACATCTATCAGCAAAAAAAAAGGCATACGTAATATGTAGAGGGATTGTTAAATATCCAAGAAAAAAGCTAGTGGCCAGGAAATATTTATTGCTATTGCTTGGTAATCATGATGTACAAAGTAGTGGTCAATATCAAATAGATAGGTGTATATATACATGTAGATCAATTCTGATGGTTATATTTTAGGGCTTTTGTGCAAGATCAAGCCAGTGTTGCAGAATGTATTATCTGTACATGTGACTTTCAAAATTGCTTGTGGTTGCATACTTGCATACCTGTTGGCCTGGCTTCAGTCATATGCAAATTAATCCCATAATTTCCTCATCTGATATTGTCATATCATATCCTCTTCCAAATACAGTGACCATCAATTTGTCTTGAATAACATCCTGTAGGGATGTTAGTTTTTTCATCACATGTCCTTATACACTGTCGCTCATAAAGGTGGAATATTTTAGTTTAACCCCAATTTATGGAACTATTAAAACAATTATTTAAAAATAATAGATGTAGATAATAGTATACATTCTCAGATTTTATTGAATAATAAATTGCCAATGTGTGTTTTGCGGGACTGCTAAAGCATGTGTATGCTACTATGCTTATTAAATAGGGAACCTACGCCCTCAAGTCATAAATGACAGTAATGAGGATTAATGCCCCACAAAAGGGCACTAATATAGCACATCGACACGGTTTTGATCATGGGGCCTCACAGTTACGAGGCCATTGTTTTGTCACTGAACCATGACTGTACGCAGCGGGGGCTAGGGTAGGGGGCAGTTTCCATAAATAAATAAAAACACAGAAAATGCAATCATTTTTTCAATAATTTATTGCATTTTACCCCGGTCCCCAACATAAAAAAATCCTCTGGACGGCCATGCATTATGGCTCAAGGCATGGGCACAAAGAAGATTTTTTATGTTGGGACCCGGGGTAAAATGCAATAAATTATTGAAAATTTATTGCATTTTCTGTTTTTTATTTTATTTATGGAAACTGCCCCCTACCCAAGCCCCCGCTGCGTACAGTCATGGTTCAGTGACAAAGCAATGGCCTCGTAACTGTGAGGCCCCAGGATCAAAACCGTGTCGATGTGCTATATTAGTGCCCTTTTGTGGGGGTATTAATCCTCATTACTGTCATTTATGACTTAAGGGCATGGGTCCCCTATTTGATAAGCATAGTAGCATACACATGCTTTAGCAGTCACACAAAACACACATTGGCAAATTATTATTCAATAAAATCCGAGAATGTATACTATTATCTAGATCTATTATTTTAAAATTATTTTTTAAATAATTCCATAAATTGGGATAAAAAAAAATATTCCACCTTTATGAGCGACAGTGTAGGATATTTGCATGTAGGCTGTCCATTGTCATGTACAATGTGCATGTGTAGGTCTATAGGAAAAGTTTTAATTAGATATTAGTCATTAGCATGATTAGAATAAAATGTTATTTTCTTCTTTTATCCTTAATACAGCACCCTTAATCTTATTAGAAAGAAAATTGGCTATGGTTTTATACCCTTTAACTTGCATGTCTATATCCTATAGCCTTGTGAGAAACAGATCTATACAAATTTACATGTACAGTATATAGGTTTTGTATTGATCTGTTTCTCACGAGGGTTGAACCGGTACATGAGACCTTTGGATGATGTTCATATTTTTATGTTTGTTGCTGCTTTTGCACGATTCATATCATGAAATATGCTAGTATAGTATATGAAACTTTGAATATGGCATTGAGGTATCATTTTTTTGCCTTGTGCTATTTTTGTTCATTGGAAACTTTAGTGAAATGCTCACATACTGTAGGTCAACTAGCTAGCTAAAAGATTTCTAATATATTTTCCCCAGAAATTTGAGTGCAAAAAGTTGGGGGAAAGCTTTGTGTCTAGAAAGTTCTCAGGATTTTAAAGTAATAGATGCAAATGTGATATTAGAAAGATAATTTCAATGACACATAACTTAGTAAGAGAAATGGATATGAATATATTGAATTGAGACATACTGTAATGGCATGCATACTTACTATTATGTGAAACTGATGTCATCCCAGCATTAAAAATAAGCATGATTTCAGAATCCTTCCAAAGTTGTGAACATGCCATCATCATAGTAAGTTAGATCTCTCCATTTCTATTTTTTTTAAATAGAAACAATAACATATGCTAGTAAATTCACTTCAAATATCCTACACTGATGTACTCTGGTATAATAGTACTGTACCACATAAGCCTTTCCTGGTCATGTGTTAACTACAAAGCGACAGTTGGTTGACTGGTCTCTTTGAAGCAGTTCTCTTTTGACACCGAAAGCTCCGCGTAACGCTGTACGAGCAACCAATGTGAGTGTGGGGGAAAGAAGGACAACCGCTATTGAAATCCGGTGCCAGGCTATACCATCTCCTGGTAATACGGGCTCTTGTGCACACACAGCGCAGGTACCACAATGCACTGCATACACACATACGCAAATACACACACACACACATACACTCAGGGATTGTTTACCAATGCATACACAATGTACACTTGAGCCAGTGACATCACACATGCCCAGTCCACTCATGTGTTACCAGAACCATTGTCATGCATAATTAGGGACTTTTCTTTTGCAAATGAGACATGGTTTGGTATGCAAATATGGGGGTGGGTACTGGGTGGGAATAAAGAATAGGAGTGGTGATTGCTTGTACCATTCATTGCTTGCGTTATCGATGGGCTTTATTAAATATTGGCTAAATAAAGAGATTGAGAAGGTGAAGGCTGTATTCTATTAACTTTTGTGATAAGAATGGATAGACAATTGTGGGATCATTTGAATGACTTTCTGATGTAGTCCTATGCTATGTACAGAGAAGAAATGAGAGAAAGTATGATAGGAGTGAATCATAGAGAAGGTCTTTATTTGGGAGAAAGTAAAGTAAACTTGGAAAAGTTTTATTTGGGATAGGGATTATCTTTATCCAGACTGTAAGAAAAGGTACAATAGCATCTATTTATAGAATACATTGTCTTTGAGGAAGAAACATGCTTTTTTATTATTCATGATATTAATTTCTAGATGTAGAAATGAATTCATTTTTTCTTTAGACATTTCATTGCCAATTACTTTTTTTTCAATACTAAGAAAGTCTTTAAAATCATGGAGGCATTAAACTTGTAGCATTAATTTTCTGCCCTATTTTGAATATTGTGATAAAAGCTCTGAATTGGGCATTCAGAGAGTAAGGAAATAATAACTGACTACTCGGACAATGGGACAGACTCTAGCCGCCAATATCAGGGCTACTATCTTCACAGACAGAAGGCAAGAGAGTATGGTCACCCCCTTTACTATATTGACCACAGCAAGGAATTGTAGGCAAATTTTTCCTTGTCATGTGACCTCATTTTGACCAATCGTGATGCAAGGTTCATGGTATGTGAGATATAAAGCACACTTGGATATCAGGTATGTTGTGCACATGATCAAAATTGCCACCTAAGGCCATGTAAAAAAATAAACATGTTTAGGGTCCCCGCCCGCTTCCTTTTTGGGGGCCGCCTTCTATTTTTGTTTTCGATTTTTTTAATTTATTTATTTAATTTTTTATACGCAAAACCGAAGCATGAGGAGAACTTTGGTCTGTTTCGCGAATGCTGACCACATAAAAGTCAATTCGTTTACGTGCAGCTGACCAAAAGAAGACGTAGATGGCGTTAACCAGTATTTGCCAAGCTACACTCCCTTTAACATAACTAACAAGTAAATGGTTAAGTGATGACCATTGAAAGCAAACCCCTTTCTTTTAGCTAGAACATGAAAATGATAATTGATAAATAAAAAGGCTGTTGACCTAGTAGTAGTAGGTGGTAATTTTTCACACTCATTCATTCGTCATAAGCAGAGATAGCATGTAACAACACAAACAAATAAACACACATCTGGGTCATTTCACGTTAAGTGTACACTTTTTTTCTCACTGGGGGTCAAAAATGAAAATTGTTGTTAGAGCAAAAGATGCACAGATTCTGAAAGTTTGGGGTATATGTCAGAAATGTGTAAAATTATAGAGCGTCAAGTCCATGTTTACATATAGAAATATTCGATTGAAATACAGTAACAAAAATAGGCGTTTGGAGAGGACATTTTGTTTAACAAAGAACACGTCAGCTTTATTATACCTGTAAATGGTATACACATAGTTTTCTGTACTTTTATATGCCTTTTTATACTTATCAGATGTTGATGCACTTATTTCCTATTCACTTAAGCCATATTTTGCCATAAAATTAGTGTATTTTATAGGAAACTGAATTATGGGGAGGTTGAATTTATTTAATGACATGAGAATTTCTTGTCCTTCTTCTTATATAGACTTCAAATTTGGTATACAGTGTTGCATTTATGTCTAAATTATTTGATGCTGTGTAAAAAAAAACAAGTGAATGCAAGTTTTAATCAAATATGAGCTTCCAAACTTAATTCATTGACATGTTTTGGAGAGGACATTTGTTTAACAACAAATCTTCTAAGCAATATGAACTCTTACTATATTAGTTGATATGTAAATTGCTATGCATCATTCATTTCTAACATTTCTGTAAGAACATGCCAATAGATTATTGGAACATTATATGAGCCAAGTGACATATATTGGAGAGGATAAACTTCAAATTATTCACCATCATTACAACTCCAACTTTATCTCAGAATATATGGCGTGAAAGTTTTGTTATTCATACATTGTTTCATGTTATTTAAACAGTATTTTACAATAAAAACAATACTGATATTGTCTATTGATACACCAGTTTTTATATACAAGTCTTATTATTTATTTTTTCTATAATCCAAACTCTCAAAGAGTGACTCGTTGATATACATTGTATGTTTTGGAGAGGACACTTTGTTTAACAGTGACATCTGAATGTTTAAATGCAATTTACTTTTTTTGTAATCAATACATTCACCAGTCTTTATTTTTGATTTTCATATACCAAGTTAGATAACGCAATATAAGGTAGGAAATGTCCCGATACCATGCATATTGTCAATTAAACTAGTATTTATAGTGAGTAATAAGCAAAAAAAAAACATCTTACTTTAAATTCCTGCAAAAACAATATGAGAATATAGGTTTCCATAATTGTTGGTATAACTGATCAGAAAGTCCTAACTGATAAATGAATAACAGGTACTGTAACAAGTTACTTGCTTGTCTTTAAAACCGTTCTATTTCTCAACAGTAACAAGACACTTCTTGTCTTTAACAACTTTTTTTTCTTAACAGATAACAAGGCACTTGCTTGTCTTCACAGTTCTTTTTTAAACAGATAACAAAACAATTGTCTTTAACAACTTTTTTTTCTTCACAGATAACAAGGCACTTGCTTGTCTTTAACAAAAAGTCTATACCTTCATATATTGACTGTTCTTGAGAAATTTTCAGATCAAATCTACACATCAGTGTCGTAAAGTGATTAGTTTTCTTTTATACTTTTAACTTTTTTGTTGCTATAAACCATCAACAGTGCTGGGATCATCAACATAAAATGTGTATCTATTACAAATATAATGTGTAGGTGATCCCCCCCCCCCCCAAAAAAAAAAAATAAAAAAATAAAAAATTCTAAGTCCAATCATGAGATGCACTTATACCTGTAAATTTAATAAACACAAATGATACTTTTGAAAGCTGTGTAAGGAAATGCCCTCCTCATCTCAATTTTTGCATAGATGGGTCATTAGGTCGAAGACCAAAGGTCATTTTACCTATAAATTAAGCTTTCATTAGTTAAGCATTGGATACAGTGAGTATCAGTATTGAT
Source organism: Strongylocentrotus droebachiensis (assembly GCA_035222895.1). NCBI lineage: Eukaryota > Metazoa > Echinodermata > Echinoidea > Camarodonta > Strongylocentrotidae > Strongylocentrotus > Strongylocentrotus droebachiensis. Next base: position 254,940 of record JAVYIG010000081.1, read on the forward strand.
AAATTAATTATTAAAAAAGAACATTCACATGCATCATGTACCGGTATATCATTTTAATTCAAGTATGATTTTTTTTTAATGAATATTGCAGCAAAGGAAATTGGTGTCTGTAAAAAATTAAAAAGTTTGTCAAAGTTTTTGAAAATCTTCAATAATCTTGGATCAACCATTTTGGCATTTAACTGATTTATTTGTTGCAAATTTATTTGTCCACCTTTTCCATTCCACCTCAAGACACATTGTCTCACTGTACTTATTATGTTCACTTGCCATTGTTAACGTTTTAGATTAATGAATCATTCTTTTCTTTGTGTTTCCTTGATGTCTTGTGCCGATTCTTGCTGTAAAACGAACAATAGAGGGTGAAAACCTTCAATGTAATGTAACCAATTGAAAGAATTGAGAGCATGAATGTGTAATGATGCTCAATTTCAATGTTGTCTGCAAGATTATAAGTTAAACGATCAATGATATTCAATCCATTTGAAAGAAACTAGATTATTGCTCCCTTGAAAGCATATTTTTGGGGATATTCATTCCAAGTTGACATATTATAGCATACATGTATGCCATAGAATATTGCCACAAACATGACTACCGGTACCTATCACAATTTATATTAAATTGCAGTGACATATTCTGGCTTAATGCATCGTACAAATACATGCATAATATGTGATGCAAGTATTAAAGTCCTCTTCGAAATCTACATTCCAAATTGTGCATTAGTCCACCCTCCTTATTGTGTTGAAACAATATGCATCAGTGGACAAATTGTTAAATGTTGTAAAAATTTAAATCATGGTCACTCAATAACTGTAATCTTTTGACTTATATTTGTCAAGGCTGCATAATTTGACCAACATCACACATGCTCATAAGTAAAAGTGGTGCATTGCAGTTGGTCCAAGGAAAACACTGCTATGTGCATGCACTCCCATGCTCCAATGTATTGACTACATAAACATAGGGATGGATGTATATGGGGCAAAGGTCAGAGGATTTGTTTTCCCTACTTGAAGTGCCTGGTTAAAAAAATGTGTCCTCTCCTTAACAACCTAATGGCATACATTATATTGCTACCAGGGTGGTAAATAATTGCAATGATCAGTAGATTTTGTCAGTTACACACTTACAAATATTGCACTTTAAAATGTATTTAATATCAGACTATGTTGTGAGAATATTTCTGTCTTTGCATTCAGAAATTACCCAATTACATAGAGGAATTAATGAAAATCGATACCAAAATATAATTATAGCTGTTGACATGATATTTAATGAATTCTTATACTGAGTGGAACAACATATCAATGTTTTCTTACATGAAGGAAGTGATTATACTATAAAAAAATAATTGTTTCTGTACATTGTTAACAATGGGTAACTCTGTTATGGAGAGGACATTCAGTTTAACATTGCATTAGTGTGAGATACTGACCATCTATAGATATGTAGATGGAAAATCACATTTCATGATATTAAATGGAGGCATATTATTATTGTATACCAGTGCCATAGATAGTGCAAGCCTCAGTGCTTTAATATATGAAGAAAATACCTGTTATGGAGAGGACACACTTTTAACGGAAAATAAAGTCATCAAATTAACCAAGCAATAAAATATATATCACATATTTTGTTCATTGATTTGAGACATGTCCTCATTTTCAAACAATCTGAAGATTATTTAAATAGAGTTTAGGCCCATATATATCATTTTAAGTCACTGCTGCTGGCCTCAATGTTATGGAGAGGACATGTTTTTTAATTTTAACGGAAAAGATGCCTTTTACAAAAATATTCATCATTTTCACATTTATTGGTCAAATTTGGTCAAATAAGTTCTATGATGTTACATAGTGGCTGTGCTGACACTAAAACATTAACATTTTACACAACTCTCAATAGATTCATGTAAGATATCAATGAACATTATCAAAATTATGAAATGAGAATCCCTTTTCCGTTAAAAATGCACTAAAAATGCTGAAATTAACAGAAATAATGTTTGCAGTGTTATGAAAATTGAACTGTAGGTTGCTGTTGATAAGGTCCATCAAATAAAATGGCCAACATAAAATAATAATTGTTTAAAAGATGCCAAAATGGGGAAAACCCCATTTTTCAAAAAGTGTACACTTAACGTGAAATGACCCATCTGCTACCTGCCAGATGCTTTGTGAACATCTCTGTAGCTTCAGCAGTTGCATATTGAAAGAAAAACAAGGTGAAGGTGCTGTTTTTGTTTGTAGTGCATAGCCCTTTTTTTCTATCCTGCACTCCCACACCTTGAAAATGAAATTTCTGTTGAGAATTGAAAGGGGAATTCCCCCTGATATTTAGTTGGTTTTAATAGAAGCAGAACAATGAGAGGAACAGGTCTGTGAAAGTTTAATCAGATTCTGATTAAGATAATAAGAATAAGAAAGTTATGAATTTGTAAAGTCTTACCTTGCAAGCTCCCCTCTCATTTGCTCCGTTCTATTTATTTTTTTTAATCAGAAATGTTTGCTTTCCCTCAAGAAAACATAATCATTGCAAATTCGTTTATATACAACTGTGTGAAATAAAATTCACAAATAACTAAGAAAATGAAATGTTATGAAATATAATGTTCAGAGCAAATGGGAGAATACCACAAGATACATCCCAATTTGTGATTTTACTTCAACAATTCATAACTTTCTTATTTGAATTACAAATTTGATAAAAATTTCACTGACCTGTTCCTCTCATTTTTCTGCTTCTATTAATACCAGGGTGGACTATTTGAAAAAAACTTTTTGGTGTAAAAGTTGAATATATTTAACTTTGCCCCAATAAAACTAACCTTGAAACTGTTTTCCAGTCGAAAACGCAGCCCCACTTAGCATTACCAGATTTATGTCAGCAGAAAACAGCTGGCACAAATATAATAATAAACTGGGCCAGCATATAGATTTTAGTTAAAATGTGTCAATGTGTAGTGTTACAGTGATGTAGTTATTGATGGCTGTTAGGGTATGTTTATGCTTTATTTTTTTGTCCAAAATCAGGCATCTGTTACGCGTTAAGTTCAAAACAGGGTTGTGTCCTTTCTCATTTTTGTAGAATCACCGAAAAACGGCGATCATGATCGCCAATCGCCGATCGTAAACGCACAGAAAGGTGCGTTTACGATCGGCGATGCTGCAAAACGGCGATTCTGGGAAGCAGAAACGCACAATCATTTGTAAACGCATTTAAATGGGGTCAACGCACTGACCTCTAGTGGGTCTACCTAGCATGCACAGTGCAGGTTTGCGTATCCAGCTGCAAGGCCACCCAGCCAGATTTGCCTGGAGGAGCCAGAGAAGTGAGCATAAACAGTACACCGTGGAACTGCGATAACGATGAGCGTTTACGATGAGCGTTTCAGATCGCTCATTCTGCCTTCAATTCTACCTTCAAAATCAAGCGTAAACGCACCCTTAGTCTATACACTGGCCTAGTTAGCTCGACTGTTCATACAAGGACATGGAGCACATGCCAGATATATACCCTCCCAAAGTATGATTCACATTTTGTACAGTTGGTACCGCAAACTGACACCCCAGAGGCAAATTTCATGCATAAATATGTGTCATGTGAATAAATAGATATATCAATCAGCAGATTTGAATGTTATGTAACCTATCAATCTCACTACCCTTGCCTGATAATAGGTCAATTTGGTAATGTAACCAAAATTGATACACAAGTCTTTGTGAAGTGCCTCAATACAAATTATTTTATTCACCTGATTAAGAATAATAGTATTTCAATAGTCAGAATCCTAACTGCGTACATTAGTTGTTGCTAGGTAGGACTAACATTATTGCTTGACCTACCTAGCAACACTTGATATCTGCAGTTTGTATTCTGACTATTGAAATACTATTTTCTTATCAGGTGAATAAGATAATTTGTATTGAGGCACTTCACAAAGACTTATATGCATTAAATTTGTTTACATTACGAAAATGGCCTATTCAAGTAGAAGCCCTATTCATATATATTTGTATGTTACTTTCATTAAAGTAGTTTTTCTTAAGGTGTTGCATTCACCTGTATTTCAGCAGTTGGAATGCAGGTTGCATTGTCAGCAAGTCTCAAGCAAGGTATAAAAAAAGATTGAATTTAACATGTGGATCTTATTCGAGGCAATTCCATGCAGGCATTCTTCCATTAATTGTCATTCCCCCAATTATCACCCAAAGGCTCCAATCCAGAACTTTAGCCAAGACACATACAGACCTCACTACCACGTTTTTGTTTAGTAGTTAAATCTCCACAGGAATCACATTATAGTGGCAAAATGGAGTCTGTTATGTGTAGACTAGCTGCAACAATGCACCTACATCCTATCAAATAACATTGTTTACTCAGACTTACTTTTCATCAACATCTCTATCCGAAAGCACCTTAAATTGTGTGTGGTGTAAATATATAGGTCTGTTTTCTTATTTACTGGTATATGGTTCCTCGTTTGTTGAAATTCATCTGCTTTCTTCTTTATATAACCCGTCCCTTTCAAATATTATGAACTGGTTTAAAATTCAATCGTTTTGTAATCTTGACCAATAATCTGAATTACCTTGTCCTTTAATTTGTACCTTGATCACCATGAAATTACCGGCCACCCCCCCCCCCCCCCAAAAAAAAAAAATAAGAAGAAAGAATTGCCCCTCTCTTTTTCCAGAGCTTTTGAAAAGGTAACTCTACCCTTTTAGAGCTTATGTCAATAAATCACATTTCCCTCGTAGACTTAAAGCCTAAGGAAACTCAAGTACAATTGCAGTTATGAATGTGATTTCCATGAAGTTTTGCAAACTTGAACCATGAACCAAGTTAATGGGAGATTAAGCAGCCTGGATGTCCCAGGGACCTCCTGTCTGTCATACAAGCTGGTGCTTGGTACAGACTCGTCTTCAAGCCTTGTCAGAGCGAAGGTTTTTGCTCATGACTCGTCATATTTTATTTTATAGTTGACAATAGAATGGAAGCTTTCGTTACTGATGCTGTATTTTGTTTAATAACCAAACTGGATTTAGCTTCAGAATATGTCACCACGTAAGTGTTAGGTTTGTGTAACTGGAGTATTTTACAGTTTCCCAAAGCTGTTTAACCTGAAAACTGGATGGCTTTCGATCAAACCTCATAAAAGTATATAATTTTAGGACATTATTTATTCTTAATTCTCACCTATCACCTGATGTGAATAAAATGGTTCACAGATTGAGTCCCGCTGCAACATTAATACCCTTTGGCAAGATATTAATCTACATTTGCCACTCTCCACCCAGGTGAAGTAATTGGGTACCCAGCAGGAAGAAATTGCTTGAATGCCTTCTTGTGGTACCTCTGCCATAGCCGGGGTGATAATATGATTGCATGGCCCTCAGAGAGAACGGTATTAATACTGATGAGGCTACCCTTGGTAAACTAGACATATTATTATATCATTTAATTTCTAGTATTCAGAGCAGAATAGTAATATAATATATTATATTACTATATTGATATATGCTTCAAGTGATGGTTAACTGAAAAACACTAAAAAGTTCACCTTATAGTTATGGATACATCACTACTCCCTCAGTCATAACAGACAAACACATATGTCTCATGAGACTTGTCCCCCCCCCCCCCCCATGTTATAGTTGTAATGAATGTGCTTGTGGTACGCCATATGGCTGTTTCTCTCTTGTTTATGATCAATGGTCAGTTTATAGTTTTGAAATTTCCTGATCAGAGAATGAACCTACATTTAAGATTTAGTCTGTATATGGCCAAATAATTTTTCTCATCCCCTCCATCCTTTATTCAGCCTGCCACAATATTTTGTTTTTTAATGTAAATACTTGTGATCAATTTTGATTCATATGCCCATATGAATTATGATCATATGAAATATGATCAAGACTGTATATTTTTCTTTAAAAGAAAAAGTCATGTAAACTGGTTAAAAGATAGATAGATAGATACAAACGCAGACAGCCAGACAAATAGAAAGAGCAAAATATGTACGTACATGTAATATACAAAAAGAAACCTGATCGAGACAGGTCAGAAAAGACCAATACATAAAGATATAATTGGAAAAGGCAGATGGCAAAATCTGTTTATATAAGTCATGCTGATTTAAAGTCTTTTAAGGAGGAGAATGGAGCCATTATACTTGGACTGGTACAAGAGAGTACCTCACATTATTCAGTCTGAAGGATAGCTCACAACAACTTACAAATGGACAATTCATTCAGTCACCCCTAGAGAGAAAGAGAAAGGGTAATTCAAACCATTATAGAGCGTTTGAAGTTCCTCGAATCTGAATAATTGAATTACATAATACAGCAGACTTTTGTAAGGCCCATTTACAAATTGTGCTACAATACATTACAATGCTATTCAACTTCCATTGTACCTAGATGTCTGGACCATAGTGTAAATGGGTCTAAATGTATTTACATGTGGGACTTTCTCAGAAGAAGAAAAATAAGAGTTAAATGTCTGTCTTAATCTTGCAATGGTATCTATTTCGATGAACAGTTTGGTAGCTTATATAATTTTGAAAATTTGATAATTTTCTTTGACTTGCATAGGAATCACATGGTCTTTATCCGGAAACTGATGAATTTTTCTCAGAAAATTATGCTGAGGTATATATATATACACGAGTGCTGTGAAAATATATCAATCTACATCTTTTTTCTTCTGGTATTAATGGGTTTCTGCTACATGTATCCCTTTCAGACAGTTTTGGGGGTCTGTAGCCTACGACATCATTTATTCTCTCGGTGTTGCATTGTGATAATATTTAATTTTTTAAAAGGGGGCAAGGTTGGGGTGTGAGCTTTATCAGCACAAAAGCATATAGATTTTTATCATACAATGTATTTGCTGTGGAAACGTTTGAGAGATAATAATTCAGACTTGCAGAAGATATTGAACTTTGCTATCTTTATATAGATACTGGATATTGTTGATTTTGTATGAAGAATGATATGGTTGATTTTACATGTATTAAAAGGAAATGAAATTCAGACTGGCCTTAAATTTAGGTGATGAAATTACAAGTAGAAAAGATGGGCAATTTTACTCTGGGAAGATCAAAATGAGCTCTGAATTATTTTTAATGAGCTCTGGCAAAAAACGCCCTAGAAAACTCACATTAACAAATACGTACCGTAGGTCTATTCTATATGCTGATTTGAATATTCTTTAAATTGATTGGAATCACAGTTTTTTTTCCAACAAATTATTTTGTTCATATATTTCTCTATTCACAATATAGTGTTGATGTGTTTTCTTTATCTCATTGATATCACAATAACATTTCTGTTGATTTAGAGTCCATGTAACAGTACATCCAGAGTCTAAATCCTTCTTTTTTACAAAGAATTTCAGTAGCTTTGATTATTTCTTTCTATGAGAATAATTCAGTTTAGTTGTACAGATTTGATTCTGTGATGACATATTTTCATGTGTTGAATCATGTCCTACTTCAGTGATCGTGTTGTCTGTAGTCATGAATTATTGGAAAGACTTTACAAATGTTACAAATAAATTTTGGGGTCTCTACAATATGGTAAAATCAACATGATATTTGTTGGTGTTGATTAGAAACATTTGACAGGTTATTAATTTTTGTTATATATTATAGTGATAATACATTTCAATAGAAAACAATTTATAGAACATTTATTGTAATCAGATTTTTTTTTTTAATGAACAGCATAGAAATATCCATCACCCTGGCTCTCTGATAATGCATTTTTTTTTCTGCCTGGAGAGGGCAGCATACTAACAAAGTTTTATGTGCACACTAAATAAGTTATACATGCACATGTCTTTATCCTTGTATTGACTAGTGCAACCTGTGGATATCCATGGGCAGGTAAACAGTAAATAAGTAGTGAGAAATTGCATAACTTAAAGTTTAGAGGTGTAACCAACTGAAGAAAGATTTTTATTTTTCTCATTACTAATAACAAAAAAGAGGGAAAGAAAGAAGGAAGATAAATACTTACTGTATGCTTTGAAAGTTGCCTGGGAGCATATGTCCATAAGGTGCCCATAAGTAGGTCTCTTTCTTTCGCAATCTCTCTTTTCTCCCCTTCTCTCATTAACATCTCCTAATGGTGTATGACTGCTGCATAAGAGTGGAGTTCAGGCACTGGAGGCCCATTGAAGTATTTATCCAATCCCACCATTTACCACTCTTTGTTTCTCTTTCCTTAATGTGTAATCCAAATTGATTTCAAAGAGGTGATGCTGCCCCCAGTGTTCCGTCTTCTATAGGGTAAAAGGCCATATTTTCTATGAGGAAATAAATAAATACAAAATTATGACACACTGTAAATATACTGCATTGGTCAAGGTTTCAAATATAATGAAATCATTTGTTACCGGTTGATTGATTACTTGAAAATTTCTCAGAGAACTAGAGTTCTCCAACTGAGAGAGACTGATTTGGGAGGGGGCTTTCATGCTAGCCTAACTAATTGCTTAACTTTGATAAATTTTCAATTATGTTATAAAGGGCTATGAAGATAATCTGAAAGAAATGACTCGAAAATGAGAGGATTAAAAAGAGAAAAGATGATGTTGCAGTTGTGTGATAGCTAGACATTGTAGGATTACAATTTTTTTTCAGTGGAGGGGGGGGGGGGGGGAGTAATAACATGGGTATATTAAAAAATCAATGATTGGAAAGTGACAAAAGAAATAAGCAAGCACTGCCCCTGTGAGATCTAAAATATAGTAAAAACATCATTTTTTTTAAAGAGCCTCAGTTAAATAAAGAAAAGTTTAGTATTCATATTGAATGTGATTCTAATCATGTTGTTTTATCTTATATCTTACAGTGTGAAGAGTTTGTAAAGGCTGGCGCAACACAAGCTGAGACGGTATCAGATCTAGTATCATCATGTGACATCACATTCTCAATGGTATCAGACTCAGAGGCAGTCAGAGCGGTATGTAGTTGGTTTTACGTGTGCTGGGAAGGGGGGGGGGGGTGGGGTGTTGGTAGTAAACATTAGAACAATCCTCAGGTACATGTATCTCCTTCCAAGAAAACTGTTCCACTGCGGTGGGATTTACTTAAAATATAAATATTGCATTTTTGTTCTTAACATGCGTGGTTTAACCAGAATTCTCTTCATATGCAGATAGTTTAGTAGTTTCAGTTTATTGTTTCATATTTTTAACATTTGCAATGATATGAATGAACATGGATTCTATTGTGAGAGACCAAAATAAAAGGTATCATTTTTGTGTGAATGCATTAAATTAAAAGACTGAACTAAAAGGAAGAGTGAAATGTGGAGGGGTCTATAATAATAGTGTTTTAAGTGGTGACACCCTTGGCAAGTACTGTCACCGCCCCCCCCCCCCCCCCCCCCTCCCTCTGATTGTCATAGGAATTAAAAAGGGATTTTACATTCATAATCCTTTCATGACCCCTAGAAAAAATCTAAAAGACCCCCGGTTGAATTCTGCAAACTTGTGGAACATTGTACTTGTTAAAAAATTCAATTGATCATTTCTGATTTTGTTGTACCTTAGAGATAACCCAAGTTTTTCAGTTTACAGATTTGAGAATAATATAAAATAATTCTTTTGTTGTTTCTTTATAGATTGTATTTGGTGAGAATGGTGTTTTAGAAGGCATCACTGAAGGAAAGGCATTTGTTGACATGTCAACGGTGGATATCGGCACAGTGACAGGAGTTTCAGAGGTGAGACAATTTAGGCATGGAATTAAGTTGAGGATTATATTCCTATTCCTTGTTCTAAATAGGACAAATATGAAGTATGAGATATTGTTCTAAAAAGGAAAAATGCATGACATGAGATTTTATCTAAATTAGGAAAAAATATTAAATATGCGTGCGCAAACGAAAATATTGCCTGAATCCCTACTAATTGGAATATAGTGAAAATGTTGAAATTTGAAGAAGAAAAAAAGTTATGAAGCAAAAAAATAAACCTGATTAAGTAATTTATGCAGACAGCTTGCTCTTTGACATTGACCCTTCAGAGTCTTTGGCTTGGATTCCTAAAAGTAAAATTAAAGTCCACCCTTGATATTTGATTGGTTTTAATAAAATCTGAGAAAAGGAGAGAAAAGGGACAGTTAATTTTTTTAGAAAAATCTAATATAATATAACTCAGATTGGCAACTCTGTGACAAATTTCACAAGGTCCTCTCCCATGTGATGTGTATTATTATTTTTTCTATGAATTTGCATTTACTCTATTTAAGTCATAGATTTGTTTCAAATAAAGAAATTATAATTTGTTAAAGATAAACTTTAGTACTGGTAATGCGATTGCATTGTGAAAGAAAAGGTGTGGAAAGGATCAGAATCAGTTGATCATGTAGCATGTAAGTATTGGTGTGCACTGCAAGGTTCTGGAGTCATCAAAATCATAATAAATTTGACCGAGTCTTGGTAAAGTAACAAGCACTGTACACAGAAAGCTATTTATGGGACAACACACGTGGTGTCGGGGCTAGTACTACCTTGATTTCCTTGTCTTTCTATGCTCATTACTCAGCCAGTATACATTGTCTTCCAAAATTGTTTGGCACATGTCATTAATTTGTAATCTTGAACATTCAGTGTAAGTTTCGTTTGAATCTGTGAGAATAAATTTTCTTTTTTTTACCAGAACTGGAGTTTATCTTTAAAGTAAAGAGCAAATGGGACAGGACCTCTTAAGATACTTCACAGAGATGCTAATTGTATTTGATCAATTCTACTGTCCCATGATTTTTAAATCTGATCAAAATTTGCTCAATTTTTCACTGATTACAACCAACTTTAGGCTCACTCATCATCATCGCAGCGGGAGAGCTCTATGATGAGTGTCATTTTTAGAAAAATCTTATATGAATGAAGTTGTAATCTAACACAAATTGGCATCTCTGTGACATATCTCACAAGGTCCTCTCCCATGTGATGTGTATTATTATTTTTTCTATGAATTTGCATTTACTTCATTGACTTTTTTAAAATGCCTTTCTACCTGTAGGCTGTACAAGCTCGAGATGGTCGTTTCATGGAGGCACCGGTCTGTGGTAGCGTTCAGCCAGCGATGGAAGGCTCACTCATCATCATCGCAGCGGGAGAAAAAGAGCTCTATGACGAGTGTGAATCATGTTTGTCATTAACCTTTTTAACCCCTTTTCTACCGGTAGGCTGTACAAGCTCGAGATGGTCGTTTCATGGAGGCACCGGTCTGTGGTAGCGTTCAGCCAGCGATGGAAGGCTCACTCATCATCATCGCAGCAGGAGAAAAAGAGCTCTATGATGAGTGTGAATCATGTTTGTCATTAACCTTTTTAACCCCTTTTCTCCCGGTAGGCTGTACAAGCTCGAGATGGTCGTTTCATGGAGGCACCGGTCTGTGGTAGCGTTCAGCCAGCGATGGAAGGCTCACTCATCATCATCGCAGCGGGAGAAAAAGAGCTCTATGATGAGTGTGAATCGTGTTTTCAAGCCATGGGAAAGAAGGCGTTCTATCTTTGTAAGCCATAGAGTACCGAAGCTGTGACATCATAGAAATCTATTTTAAGAATTTCTCAATTTGAACTTCATTTTCCAAAAGAGCATCAAATATAATGTCCAATTGTTGAAAACCAATTGAATATGTTAAGTATTGGCTGAGATATGATCATCTGAATAAATAGATTTCCTATAGGAACTCAGTGTTATTTTGCTCTGGCTCGTAATTGAGAAATTCGAAAAATGCTTTTTGATGATGTCACACTTCACCTCTCTTATAGTATCCATGCAAATAGTGTTTGAAGTTGGGATAACGTTGTCAGTCAGAATGGTATAGTGTTGCATGGTTCCAGGCATGTACAAGGTACTAGTATTATGGATTTTGGATTATGGACTTTGGATTAACAAGGCTACCAATGGGGGAAGGATGTGGGAAGGTGTTTTATCATGTTTTTTTTCTTTTCCCCATTGCCTTCTTCATCTAACCCTGGTGAACGCCTTTAGCTCCGCTAATGGTTGGTCAGTCAATGTATTGCAAACATTTTTAGGAGTGTATGTCATCTTTATTTTTAATAATCATACCTCAGAGAATTGTAATGAAACTTTGTAAACTTGTGGGGGGGGGGTGTTACTCTGTTTTTATTAACCTAGATGTAAAAGTAAATGTTACCCCAGTTTATCCAAAAAGGATATTAGTATAACATCATTTTAAAATAAAACTTTTTTGTTGTTGTTGAAGTTTCAATTGAGTCCATTTTTTAAATGTTTTCATCATTCCATGGTCTCTCTCTCTATGTGCCATGTCCTGAGACGTTGGTGACCATGGAGTGCCACAACTCTCTGTCCCATATTCTATGAAGTAATTCATTCTCCCCGAGATCAATTCCACTTTCAGAAATCCCACTCTTAAGCTACTCAAGCTACTCATCCACAGAATCCTCCTACTCCCCTACTCCTCCTCCCCTCGATTCTTCCAGTCAGTGCAGTATTTTCCAAACCATTCTTTTGTATAATTTCTGATACATTCCATGGTATCATGGGAAAATACACCCCTTTTCAACGAAAGCTGTGGCTAATGTACCTATTTATAAACTTTCACTTGACAAATATTTTCTTCTGTTGTCATCCTCCAGCTGACACAGGCAACGCAGCTCGAATGAAACTGGTGATCAACATGATCATAGGCGGTGTCATGTGCTGCTTTGCAGAAGGGATGGCCCTTGCTGATAAGTCAGGCCTCAGTCAAAGTGTTCTATTAGACATTCTCAATCTTGGATCAATCGCCAACCCACTTATTAGCGGAAAAGGAAAAGGTAAGATGAAAGAGGGAGAGTAAAATTTAAACATTTTCAACTGCTTTCCTTTTTCTTCAAGATAATCTGCCTCCTTCAATATTGAAGGTTCTTGCAGATGCCGTATATATTCGGCCTGGTTGGGGTGTGCAAACCCAATGTCTAGAAATTTGAATAAATGTTTACTTATTTGTATTAAGATGGTAGAGTGTATCTCTGTTTGAGGGAATGGCCGTAGCCAACAAATAGAGAAGAGGAATGAGAGATACAAAGTTGTCATGTCATCTCGTGGTCTAGTAGCATGTGTTGTGTGCCAATTCAAAGTAAGAGATGGTGTATATAGTTTGTTGCAGTTTTCAATTCATACTCTGAAACAAGACATCGACCACCTCCAATCCTATGTCCTTCATAAAGGGTATGATGCAGGAAAACTGCAGTGCATTTTAAATGATATTATAAAGTGCAGTATGCTTCACATTTCTGTATCTTTAAGACAGAGTTCATTGAATACAAACAGTACCTTTGTCGAGTTCAGTTGCCATTGATTCAAATGTTAGAAAAAACCTGCTGTTTTTGTGGCGGTTTACTCTGTCATCTCCGAACGAGCCTTAAAGAGAAAGTTTAGTTCTGGAAAGAGGTGAAACAAAATTTGTGAGCGTTATCATTGTATTATCAAGTGTAGAAGAACATCATAAAAAAATGTTCCCTGAAAAGCATGGCTCTTCAAATGCCGTAATATTCTTAATATGGCATGTGACATCATAAAACTTGTGACAGACTTTTATGCCACTTGTTTGTGTAGTCCCAAATACAGAGCTTGTTACTTTACCAAGACTGAGCTAAATTTCTTATCATTTTGATGATTCCAGAACCTTGCAGTACACAGCAATACTTATATGCTAGATGATTAACCTTTTCTGATTGATTCCACAACGTTTCTTTCACAATACAATCGCATGACCATAACTCCACTTCATCTTGAAATGTTCCGTCTTTCTATTTGACTTGCAGCAATCCTAGCCAACAAGTACCCACCAGCTTTCCCCCTGAAATACCAACAGAAAGATCTGAAGCTAGCCCTAGCTATGTCAGAGCAGGTCGACCAACCCCTCCCAGTCGCATCGGCAGTCAATGAGGTAAGGCATTCACTAGTCAGGCATCCAATCAGAGCCACAAGGGCATCACTATAAAAACCACTTCTCTGTTCTTCAAAGAGTGAATGATGTTAAAGATAAACTGGAGTTCTGGTAAAAATATAAACTAAATTCTCACTGAATCCAACTAAACTTTCATTGAATGTTCAAGATTAAAAAGAAATGACATTTGCCAAACAATTTTGGTAGAAAATGTATAGAGGCTGAGTAATGAGCATAGAAAGAGAAGGAAATCTGGGTAGTTAGGCCCGATATGACATGCTTTAAGCAGGTCACTATGTGCAAATGGGAGTTGTGGTTTTTATCAAAGATGATGCCCAGTAATTTTATGTGCATTTGGTTGTTTGAACCAGTGAAATAATGCAGGATAAACAATCCAGAATAAATCATAGCAATTTTCTCTCAAATACGATTCCCATACCAGAGCTCAAGATTAGATTTAATGGCTAAATTCCAGTGAAACCTGTATATAAAGCATCTCAAAAGAGATTTTTAGACACATTGGTTTAAAATGGGTTTCACTATGTAATAAGTTTCAAAGTATAATATTATTTTATTTCAGAAATTTTGCAATTTCTGCATGGCTTTCAGCAGACAATTTTATCTAAACTGGAGATCATGACGATTTTTAATACAAAGTGTGATTCCTAAGTTTAATGCAGGATAAACAATCCAGAATAAATCATAGCAATTTTCTCTCAAATACGATTCCCATACCAGAGCTCAAGATTAGATTTAATGGCTAAATTCCAGTGAAACCTGTATATAAAGCATCTCAAAAGAGATTTTTAGACACATTGGTTTAAAATGGGTTTCACTATGTAATAAGTTTCAAAGTATAATATTATTTTAATTTTATCTAAACTGGAGATCATGACGATTTTTAATACAAAGTGTGACTACTAATTTGATTTTTTTTTTAAATTATTTTAAGAAGTTTGTGAATATGAAATTTAGCTGAAAATTCTAACACATGTATTCTGCTGTACTACAATATGCTAATAATTCTTTATTTGCAGTTCTTAATCTTGCTCGATAGTTACAAATTTTGAAAAATGTGCAAGCAGTTCGCATATTTATTAATTAAAAGTAATATACAAGCAAAGGCAAATGCCAGTGCTTGGAGAAAACTTGGCACACTTAATACAGCAAGGTCTCAGATTTGAAGATACTGAAGGTCTACATTTTAAATAAATTTAGGCAAAATTAAATTTTCTCATTCTTAGTCCTATTGAGGGTGAAGTGTGCCCGTTTTGAGCTTGTTTTCATCTATATGGGGGAGAATTGGACAAATACAAATTTTAGACAAAATTTTTGGCAAAATATTTTGTTTGAAATTCAGTATGTTGTGGCTAAAAATTAACCTAAATTACATTGATTTTGTTTTACAGCAATTTAAGAGAGCAAAGAATATGGGGCTAGGAGACAAGGACACATCGGCCATCTATAAATCACTTACCCACTAAGAGACTGGATGCACAAGACTAGCTCTGTGCTTTCTCATATTCCAAAATCCTTTGGACATTACGCCCATTGCCCTCGCCTCCCTCTGTAACATCAAGGTCTATGACAAGAAGCAGTGGTTAGCGGTTGCAGGTCACAGAAAAAAGATAAGGGCCACTAGTGCTTGATGGGAGTTTATGTGCTCTAGTGTTCTTTTTTACTACTCATCATGGACTAAATTGTGATAATCATTGATGCTTTTTACAAATTTATTTTGTTAATTATGCCATATTTCCTTAGGAATGGACCCCTCTTGTCTTCTTTTTAATCAATTGTTCTTAAATTTCTTTGTAGATATATTTGGTCATGACTTTGTGTAAAAAATGAGAGGTAGTAAACGGGTTTTGCTCAATCACAGCTTTTATTAGAAACTTCACATTTCAAAATCACTGTTTTTCATACAAATTTAGAAAGCTAAAAGTTTATTTATTCTTATTTATACACGTCAGAAATAAAAGATCAGTGCTGCCAAAACAAAAGTAATGAGGGTTTGGGGGGGGGGAGGGTTAGTCTAGAGGGGGTATATTTCAGTCCCGGTATGTGTACAGCATTCTTTGTATAGTTCTTGAATGTTTTTAGAAGCACTCTTTATACCAACAAAAAAAAAGAGCAAATGTTTCGTGTGTATGTATGAAGAAAAAAAATCTTCATCCTGTTAATGCCTTTTGTACAAATGCAATTTGAGGAGAGGATTTGATATTTTGTGTGAATATATGTGACAAGTTTTTCTCATGAATTTATTCCATGGGTAAGAGAATTATGTGCGATTATGTTGACAAGTTTCAGAGCTTTTTTGTATGTTGCAAATTCGATCTTACATTTTTCAGAGGTTCTAAAACTTCTGGTGCTGACAACAAATCTTCACACAGAGAATCCCACAGAATAATTACTGCTATAAAACAAACTAAATGAATTGGTACATATAGTCCCATGCCTCAAGATTTTGATCATTCTCAATGAAATTTTGTATAAATGTCATTGGGATTTTGGCAAAATCTGCAAAATCTTTTTTTTTTCAAACAATTTTATTTGTTGTAAATTCTCCCTTATGTGTGTTGGGGATTTTATGCAAATTAACAGTTTCTTGATCCAATAAGCCAGTTCACGGTTGCAGTCTGAGCATGAGCAGATAAAGGTCATTGCAGAACAAATCGTGAAATACACGATACATGCTCATGAAAGTTATGTAATCATTATTCATTCATGCTCAAGCAGTGCACTCCATGATACACA
The DNA here is from genome assembly GCA_035222895.1 of Strongylocentrotus droebachiensis. Lineage (NCBI taxonomy): Eukaryota > Metazoa > Echinodermata > Echinoidea > Camarodonta > Strongylocentrotidae > Strongylocentrotus > Strongylocentrotus droebachiensis. The sequence goes on from JAVYIG010000081.1 coordinate 271,638, forward strand.
GGTGGATGTATTTTTTTGAAAAGGAGAAACGAAGGCTATTTTTGTAGCACCTCCATTGCTGTAGGAGTGATTATTTCAAAAATGTACTTGAAGATCTGTGGATATTCGGGGTCATTGCAGCCATGTGCTGACCGTAAACTGGTCTATTTCATCAAGGTTTTATTGACTAATATCAATTTAAAAAATGTCTTGCTGTATTTGATGATTATTTTGTTTTCTGCCATCAGCATCGTACATTTAATGTTTTTGAATGTCAATTTATTTTTTAGCATGTGAAGAAATACTTTGCATTCTTCAAAGGTCCTTTTCAATCTATGTATTAATAGTATTTGTGAATTTCTCCAACTCTGTTTGAATACCTCTTTTATTGTTTTTAGATGTGTTTTTAAAATAATAATTATTGCTTTGTACTTGTACTCTTGTCTGGAATTAAACATTTTAGCGTCATTAGTTTTTAAATAAATGTTTTTTTTTATAATTCTGGACTGAATGTAAAAGAAAGAAATGAGGATGAGAGAGTGTGCACGGAAGGATATCTAGCTATCGTTAGTTGTGAAATATGATGAACATGTACGCATTCTATAAATTTATGGCACATTGTCCCATTTGCAGGCAATACAAAAGGGCTTGAAAATGTCTTTAATCAGTCATTGGCCTCCCATTCAAGTATAAAATGCCCAATTTTGTGTGTAATTTCTTTGGGAAATAGTTTGTGTATTAAACCTATATAGGGTTAATCTTCCTAGTATGTTACGATATCAAATCGTCCCATTTCTATGATGCTAGTCTCCTTCCCAGACGTTTATATTTTCCAGTTATACGTTCACGTCTCTCCCACGGACATAAAATTGTTTACAGGTCTATAACTCCGCTCTATTTATATAATCTTGACTGGCCTTGAGGGAGATACTAGACTCGTATAAGCCAGTTCGTAAATAGCTTCGAAACACATGACCCCCAAATATCCACAGATCTTTTACACTATGGATACGTCCCACTTGTGCATTTTAGAATAATCACTGTCGAAGTGATAGAGGTGCTTCATGAATACCTTTTGTTTGCCCTCTTGAGAAGAATACTTCTACCTATGTATCGGATAAATGTACTGTCGGTACATAAATGAATACTAATTACATAACTTTCATGAGCACGATAGGAGTATTCGTCTCAATGGTTTTACAACTTGGGTCCGAATGACCTTTATCTGCACATGCGCAAATCCTAATTATGAACTCGCTTATTGCCCCGAGTCAATGTTTCAATATTAGTATTGTTATCCAAATCAGACATCTCGAGCAAATACATACATGACAATCTCAAAGAACTAAAAAAACTTTGTCAAACCAGCACTGTGCGTCCATCCAGTGCTTGAAGAGATTTTCGATACACTGCAAACGGGTTTTGTACACATAATAGATGCATAATAGATGCACAATGAAAACAACAAAATACGGCGCGGTCAATATGGTCTCACCGTCTCCCTCCCTGTTCTTCTCTTGCTGTGTCTCCCTCTTTTTTTTGTTTTCGGACGTTCCCTGATTTGCCCTTTGTATTCTTATTTTACCCCTACCAAGTTTTCTTACTATCTCTTCTTTGAAGTGCATACATTCCGATTCCTCTTTCCAGCTCATGTATTGTTACATGACTACCCCATCTCTATCTACTGCCATACATCTCTCTCTCTCTCTCATCATCTCCCTCTCTTTTTCTCTACTCTCTCCCGCCTCTGGCGATCATCGTTCTCCCTCTTTTTTGTCTCCGGACGTTCCTTTTTCTCTAGCTCTTCTCTTTGCCCTTTGTATTCTTACTATCCTCTCTTCTTCAAAGTGCATGCATTCCGATTCCTCTTTTATCCCTGTCAAGCTCATACCCCGTCTCCCTCTCTCCTTCCCTATATCTATCTACTGCCATACATCTTTCTCTCTCTCTCTCTTCATCTCTCCATATGAGATCCTTAAAATTTCTGCAAGGTCTTACTTGATTTTAGCTGCAAAAGGGATACCCGGTACACTTAAAAGGAAATGGAAAGGCACACCAACAAAACTCACACAGACTATGAACAATTTTTTTTTTCCCCGCCAGGCCGATACAATTTATTGACAATTTTTCAGAACCATCTTCAAATTCAAAGCATTATGTTAGAATCTATTCAAACTGTCGGAATAGGTGAGTCTATTACATAACACAGAGACAAGAAAACAATCATTTATGTTGTCTGTCTCGCATGCCCTTCATATAGGTTACGATGGTTTGAAATTTGGAAAGAATACGTTTTGTTTACATTTATACGGTAAATAATACACCGTGTACCCTCCACCTCAAAAGAGACATACAGAGAGCACAAGTTGATAAAAATCAGTAACTGTATTAATAAATGAATTGTACATATTTCCTCAGTCTCTCATGGTTTCAACTTGTGCAAAAAATATTAATTCATACATCTTAAGCTGTTAATAACAAAGAAAATAAAAATGGTTCAATAAACAGAAATACAACACAAAATTACAGTTTGCATTCTCTCATTTTGCAATGTCATGGATGTTTTACTTGGAAGATTTGGATGTTGTAAAGGCATTGTGACAGTTGTGTTTTCTAATAAATTAGACGTAGGATTGTTATCGGTATGAAATCAATTGATTCCATAATGTTCATGATCCTATCATACTGATCCTATTTTTGTTTATACTTTTTAAGTTGGTTAATTCTGTCTACATTGAGCAGTGCACGTTGGGTTGGAGAAAATATGTCGAAAGATGTGATTTTCACTCATAAGTGGACAAAATGATTCATTTTCACAGCGGAAGCCTGGATACAGGCTGATATTGTGACAAAAATCAGTCGGTCATTTCTAAACTTATGAAAGATCAATCACATTTAGACATACTTTCTTGAGCAGGGCAAAAGCTCTCGTTCAAACATATCAAAAAGAGAAATTGAAACACAATTTAAAACAGAGACATACATAAAACAGCCAATGGTTACACACACAATGTAAAAAACAAAACAATGGTACAGTAAAAGATAATATATTTTTTAAAAGGCGAACCAGGGGATGAGTTTAGTACATCATTATAATGTACATCTGCAGCATTTTGCATGTGAAAGAGAAACAATGGCAATCATTCCTTATACTCACTTATGTGTTGAAGAAGGTGGTTTAAAAACACATATCATTCTTAGTGGCAAGGTGGTTCAGATGAGTGTGACTGCTGCGCAATGCAGCCGTCTGAACACTATCAAAACCACAAAGACTACCAAATCTCTTTAATAATATAAGACAGGAAAATATGATATACAAATGCTGATGGTGTCGGGTTACAGTAAGCTTGGACTATAAACATCAAAAGGGGAAGGGGATTCTATAAAAAAGAAATACATGATCCCCCAAATTCTTAAAACAATAGAACCCTGTTACCAACAGTGTGTTTATGTTAAATAGGGTTAAGGCACTTTCAAATGCTTGTTAACAGCATATAAAGATAAGATATGAATTATCTACAAGTCAATGACTACTATATCAGGATAAATATGGATCTTTAGGAGAATATGAAAAAGAATGATAGACTTACAAATTAAATAGAGAAGCACCAATTCAGAACAGAAAAAAATAAAGATCAATATCATCATGTTTAGTTAATTTAAACTTGCATAGAATATATAAAAAATGCCTTTGCATATATCAACCTACATAAACAAATATGCTACAAAATTTTGATGTTAATACAGATTACCTACAATGGAAATGCAATGAATTTATCTATTTGATGTATGTTTCAATTCTGCATCAATGACATACTTTATGCTCCAAATGGAGAGAAAAATTCCAACTTTGCGCAAACAAATCTATGCATTGGCAAAAGAATAATATACGCTTAAGTACACTGCTATTGAATTTACATTGCTATACAAATTGCTTTCTAAAAATGCTACTAAACTCCTCTAATGTAAAAAATGTCATGAAATTTGAACAATTTTCTCTGATAAAAATGTACAAATGAAGTGCTGCATTTCAAGAAGTAGACAATTTCAAATATGAATTTGTATGATACGACATTAATTATCTACACATGATTAAAATAGCCTGTTAGTTATAAAACTAATTGTCAAAATACCTTGTTTGTCTATCAAACTCTTTGTATATTGGTAGAAGGTGAGAAAAAAGCAAAGCAACTTCTATTCTAAAAAATTGCACTAGATCAGACTATGATGCTAAGATAAAAATGGAGGTGGAATCGCTGTGGAGAAAGAGTGATATATAAAAACTGGAGAATTCCATCTACTAATATCAATAAGATATTAATTATTGACTAGCCTACCATTTAATGACCTAGTATTACTTATTTCTTACAAATTCATTCGCAATTACAGACTATAATATCTTTTTACAAAATGAGCACCTTTATGAAATACACACAATTCTTTTTTTTTGCTTAAAAAAAAGAGAAAAAAATAAAAAGACTCTTGTCAACCTCTTACTCTGGCTAAAACCAAGAGTTTTTTCTTCTACATTCATTTGTAAAGATAGCATCAAGTAAATATATATTAGAGAAAAAACAATTTGATCAAAGCATACACAAATATATAAATTACAAACAAAAAAACCTCTAGGGCACTGTCACACCATGTCTAGGAAAAACAGTGAATTCATATGGCAGATTCTCACTCCAAAAAATGCAGGGATCAGAATAACAAATCGCTACAGATATGGGTGAATAGAGAAAGAGAAAAGAGTTGGGAATCTTATATCAAAAGTCCAGCAGCATTTTGAAGTCTTTCGTAACAAAACAAACAATTAATTGAACGTTCTTATTAAGTGATATATGTATGATGCAAGCCCTATGAATTTTCTCCTCTTTTGCCATTAATAACTTTCTTTTTTTTCTTTTTTTAATAATTACATCCAAGTGGCGCAAATCCATTAGACTTCTGTGTTGTCATCAAAATGGACATTTGAGACAACCTTTGCGCTGCCATTAACCACCACAACGGGCTGTTGCTTGGCTTGACGCCGCCTTACAACCACTCCTATAACAAGTGCTACCAGAAGTATAATAAGAATAACACCTACAATGACAGCAATCATAACCACGTTTGTGCCAGCAGGGGCAAGCTCGTAAGTGCCGCCGATTTCGTTATTGAAGTCATTTGTCGATGACTGTAGAGAAATGCGCTTCATGTTGGTTCCCTGACCCTGTGCAGTGTCCACCAGACTGTCTGCCTGTCGCCTGGCGATGGCGTGATGCTCGGTGGTGTCTCGTTTGCCGATGCCAGATGTCTCAGATGAGCGCATGGAATAGATGGAGTGCAGATACCAGGTGCGGCCATAGTCGACCTAAAGAACAATCAAGAAAAAAATATTATAATAATATACTAACTATTATTATTCTATCATCTAGAGAGTGCTGTATTTAAAAAGTGTCCTACATATAAGTCTTATTAAAACAGAAATGAGAGAATATGCTTTTGAGTTTGTAATACACTCGGCATTAACAGCTACAACAGTTATAACTGTCGAAGCTGTTATGACATTAAGGACAATATTCAAAATCTACTTATATAGTTGTAATTAATCGAGAGCAAACGCATTGTTTAGATCAATTGCAACTCTGCATGTCCTGAGGGGAATGGCAATTGAGTGGGGAATTACGATCACATCGGATCAGATGCAATTTTTATAAGACGGGGCCAAGAACCAACGATCAATGTGATCAAATAAGCACAGAATGGAAATGAATGACGAAGAACAATGTCAAGAGACCTACCCCAAAGAGAGCATCACTAGCCAGTCTAAAGCCATCAGCGCCTGGTTGCTGTACAAGCTCCAGATCATTGGTATTGTCAATAGCAAGGGTAGCGTTGAAGGCGATTCCGTTGAACTCTTGCATGATGGTGTCTGGTGCTCCACGATCCAAGATCTTGAAGGCATAGAGAAGGTTAGGTGTGTCAGCCACGCATCCGTACTCATTTGCGGCAGGGTCGTACTTGGGGATGTAACCATCGCGTCCGGTGCAAAGGAATACCTTCTGGATGTCAAGGTTGAAGCCAGCACCAAGGCTCTGGACGGGGTCAACATGGATACGTCCAAAGATGGTATCACCTGGGTTGTAGGCGACATCACTGCCCTCTCCGAAGCCCATTGAGCCATCAGACAAGTAGATGGATTCCTTGCCTACAAGGACGAACTCGGTGTTGAGGCTGTACTCCTCGGGAACTGGGTCGCTGACCTGAAATTTGAGAGCAAGGGAAAGTTAATACATTGTAAATCTGCTGTAAAACCAGCCGTTCATCATTTATGGAAGAATCATTCACACAGAAGTGTAAAGAAACAATTTCTAAAAGCTACAGTCAACTATTTTGACATTCATTGAAGACCAAGTATCTTTGTGTTTATGTGTCCGACATGCTTCTTGCCATGGAGAGACTCCTGGTTTCAAGGAAGTGCACTTAAAAGGCGATCGAAAACTGATCTCAGTTGCATTGTACAACTGTATTCTACCTTTGGAATATCTAATGCAATACACTTTCTCTTAGACACTACTAATACTGCTTCAAGTATATTTTTTTAGAAGTTTCATTAGACAAGTCTCAAAGAAATTCATAACTTAAACCCATAGATTACTGCATCCTCTCATTCCCCATATGTTCCCTAGGACCATCTGGTTCCCCCCATGGCCAATGAGTTAAGAAGAGAAGATCCAATGCAGATTGACCGACTGACCTGTTGGAATCTGATGGGTAGCTCAAAGGTGATGGTGTCCTCCGGGTTACAGGTAGGTGGCTGGCTGTAGACGGTGTTGGGTAGAGTGGTGCAAGGAATCAGCTGAATGGTGTAGGTTCCACTGTAGTCAGAGACCTGTATGTATGGAGGAGAGAACAAATGATTAAAGATCTTTGAAGGTACCATTGAGAATAGTGGGGTTCAGTTATTATCAAACACTTGGTAAAAAACAATAAGTAGAGACAGGATTTGAAACCTCTAATAAACGAATCCGCTGTACCCACAGGCAATTTATGCATTCTCTAGGAATAACAGATGTATAATTTCAGACATGAAATTCAGCTATCTGAGCGATAGAACCTATTTTATTAGACACCAATTAATGACCACAAAATAGCTTCAAGAATGGCTTATATTATCCAAGCAAATCTCAAATCAGGAATTTGTTTCTTAGGTTGGTGGTTGACATATGAAATTTTATTCATGTAAAAAGATCAAAACCTGATCTGATGAACAGAAAAAAATAATATTTGGACAACTTACGGATAGATCAGAGACGAACTGCCAGAGCTGTTCAGGTTGAGCGTAGGTTGGTTCACTCCTGAGGAGAGACAGGGAGTAGGTGAGTCCTGCATGGTCGATGGAGTTCACAGTGGAAACGACATCAGTAGCTGTGAAGGAAAAAATAACATGGAATTAGATTTAGCCATCTTTTAAATCACAAACATAGTAAGTACCAAATGTTTTTAATTCTTAAATCAATTAGCAGAAGCTTCATTGAACCAAGCTAAAAATTAAAACATTAAGCAGTGTTGTGTATTTTCAGCTCTCTTTATATATTGGAAAATATTTCTGTAAGAATGCTGTATTTTAAAAAACCATATCAGGGAATAAACTGTTGATGATGACTACAAATGTCTGCAGGAGTCGACTTACATTGATGAGCCTGGACGAAGAGACCATTGAAGAGTGCCTCAGTCCTGAAGTTGACGACGAGACGGCCATCCTCATCGATCCTCATGCTGGTTGGGTACAGGTTACCTACAAACAGAAGAAAACAATACAATTATGATTACCATGTGACATTGTGACATTGGAAACACAAAACAAATGTACAGTGCATGGTCAAGAAAAGTTGTAGGGTGAAAGTTCAGCGCCCATGGCATTTGCTGTTGCGAGTCAACCAATAGAGGCTTAACTTTAAATTTACTAACTGGTGGCAGCGGTGGGATTTTGAAAATGAATAATTCTACAAATGGATAATATCGGTGGGATAGGAGGTCACAATTGTGAGTCGCTCAAAGTAACTTGAAACACCAATATTAAGTTATTCAATGACAATCAAAGATATATGTGCAATTGTAAGTGATTCCCTTCACTATCAGCTGAATGAGAAATGATGCCGCAACAATTTGTCCATAATCAATTTCTAACACCAATCTAATCCCTGGCTTCAACCCTAGAGCTAACACTATATATTATCTTACCCTACCCCTAAGCCAAAATTTGACAACATTTTTCATCAGGCAAAAATAGAGCCAGAAGCAACTGTTGCCACAGCAACTTGTGAATCACCCCTCTACCATAGTTTTCTGTCTTACCTTGGAGTGACTGGGTTCCAGTTGTGACCTGAGATCCGATTCCGTTCTGCCAAAGGATAGATGTGTCGTAGACGAAGGTCAGCTGCAGAGTGGACTGCTGGTCAAAGTGCTGCCAGCCTCCAGTAGCAACGGGTGAGTGGAAGACGAAGGAGACAAAGAGAGGGATCCTCATGCTGACGTAGGATTGGACCAGATCAAGGACCTGTGGATGTAGGGGTGCATTAGAAGAGCAATTTAGTCATTTATATTTAGAGCAGAGTTCACAGGTCATTAATGTTTAAGGTTGAAATAGGTACGTTTTGATATATACAATGTAAAACATGATAGTCTCACCATCAATAAATCTGAAACATGCATCAAAAACTGACAAATTTGTCGATGATACAACCTTTACTTCTTCGTAAGCCATTACTAAGGACCAAGGAGAATAGAAAACAAGCTAAAGATCAATATTCTGCATCAGTATCGGTTCCAAAATTGAATTGATTCTATGTTCACTTTATGAACTTGTGATATCCTCATCCTCCATTTCATCAACCACATCAGATCTTTAGCCCAAAACAACATCCATCCAGTCTACTTTACGTCTAGGGTCAAGGGTCACACGCCAAAAGGTCAGCCATCTTACCTGTCCATCGGTGCCAACCAAACCACCGCACTCGTCCAGAAGCTCAGACATTTCATAATAAGAGTTGAACTCCCACAGACAAGCCTCAAGGTTCAGGTTACGGTAGAAACGAAGAGTCTCCTCTCCACGGAGCTCGGGAGAGTATTGGTAAGCGTAGGTGTCTCCGACAACGTTGGGGTTCTTGGTCTCTTCGGTGATGAAACCAAAGTCGGTGGGGACTTCGTCGTAGTCGAGAAGGTTGGAGCATCGGTGGACTCCGACACGGTAGCCGTCCTTGCTGAGGGCAAGCTCGAAGTTGGAGAGTTGACGGGTGGAGATGATGGGAAGCATACCATCTAGGAAACGAACACGAGCATTGAAGATCATAAGTTAAATCGGGTACAGAATATCCTGTGATTGCTCCATCTAAAATCATCTTTTAGTATGGCACATCTTCTTGGAACAAGTTCAATGTTTCACAAAGCATATATTAGAATTTTGAATGAATTTGGAGGTCTGCACACGTAACCTGTCACTTTCAGTCCTACAAACTTTAAAAACATATGACAGAATTTGACTGTACCTAGGGTGTAGACAGGGTCTTTTTTTATATCAAAGTGGACATTAGAAAGAGAAAAAAGCTAAAAATACTGACCGACATGAGGCATGGTGACTGTCAGACGGACTTTGTTGGGGTAGTCTGGGTCAGCGGGTCCTGTGTAGCGCATCCTGGCGGTGAACGGCTCGGCACCGATGGCGTTGGCTACTCGTGGCATGCACATGCCCTCCGTGGTGCTGATGATGATGGCAGGACTGGGATGTTCACGGCCAGCGTCGCCCTCTGATCCGATGGCACGGGCCACGCACTGGACGCGGGAGCCAGGTCCAAAGTAGATACTGTCCAGGGTGATCTGTGGGGGTGAGAGGAATCAAGAGGTCAATTCTCTGCTTCTATGGCACCACTTGACCACTTCAATCATCCAAACACCATTTTCGTTTTTTTAACACAAGGGTAAGTACGCAGGGAAATCCAAAATATTTGTTGCAAACAATTCATTAAGTTAATTTTACACTACTTGTATGAAATGCAAAATAGAACAATATGATCTCCTTCACTGATAATGCATTAAACATGACCATTGAAACTGAGAAGATTCCAAGAGGTGGAATATAGCGCAATGAAGTGGAACGAGAAGACAAAAAAATGCATTATTTTACTTACGCTCTTAGTGGTGCTGAAGAAGGTATCACTATCAGCCTGCCTGAGAGGTGAGGTCACACCAGTGTCGGAGGTGGGTGCGGAGACCATCCATCTGAACTGGGTCACGGTGTCGTTCAGACCCTCTGAATCACAGATGGGACCGGTGGTAGCGAAGTCGGGGTACTTGGGGTTGCAAGGCTGTGTAGGGAATGGACATGGGTAGTACAGGTTAGAATAACGAATCAAACTGCCTGATCATTGATGGTGATCATTGATTGTTGGTGATAGGTCTCTTTCAATTGATACTGATGTCCTAGTAAAGGAATATTATCCTCTGGAAACAAAAATAACCCCCAAATCTGAGCATTCTATTGCAAGGACTCCTTTTTATAATACTCTTATCATTACACCCTCATAATAAACACCTTACAAGTAGGAAGTGTGCTTGAATGACTTCGGACTACTTACAGAGACACAGACGAGAGGGTAACCTCTTGGTGGGTTGTTCCTGGCGTTGGAGATGTCATCGTAGTCGAGCAGGGACACGACCACCGGCTGGGATGGGAAGGTGACTCCAGAGGCCTGGCCTTCTTGTTCGATGTAGATGATGGCATGGTTCATCTGGGAGGAAGAGAAAATAAGACATTAGATTTCATCTTCTACCAGTAATAATCATTAAAGACCGTCAATACTACTGGGCCAGAAGGGATTAGACCACACAGCGAGGTCACTGACAGATGGCTATCTCATTAACTCAGCTCTCAACTAACTTAAGAACTGGGGGACCAACAGGCACCGATTGGGGAAGTTTTCTATATAGAGGGAGCAAGTAGCTACAAGTAGGACAGTGGGGCTTTAAATGACTTGTAATGCCTTACTTAGTGGTAATTCTCATCACATTCATTGTTTGTCCTATATGACCTTGTACTATTATTCTGTTCATAAGCTTAACCTGATTATGGATTCTACCATTAATCTTCCTGGGATCCTTACTAAAGAGGATAACAAGTTTTGGGGTATCAAACAATGTCACTTGAGTCATTAAGAGGATTCAAATTTGTAATAAGTGTCCCCCGACTCCTTCAAAACATGTTGCTGATAAGAGGGCATTAAACCCTCTAGTAGTCAGTAGACTGGCGATTAGCGACAAGTGAAAAGCGATCATCTGCATGGATGTTTCTTCCAGAAATGAAATTTCAATCTAAGAAGTGAGTCACTTGATTAGCTACCAAAAGAATTTAATGCCTGATTAAATAGATGTCTCCCTTTTCATCCACCTTTTCATGTCTCTGTATTTTTCAAGGATTTAGTGCGACTAAGGGCTGCATGAGTGAGATCAGAGAATAGGGAAGAAAGGAGGTGAAAGGGGATTGCCTTGATGCATGTAACTCAAGTCAACAAACTTATAAGCATCTCAATGATGCAGATAAATATCTTGGGTATTGATCTATTAATCTATCAGCTACATGTTATTATATCTTTTATAACTACAAATCCTCTCTTTGACAACCATTCAATGTGGCGCCCCTTGCCTTTGTAGGGCCCCAACATTCATCATCCAAGTCTCCCCCAACAACTGGAAAAACCATAGATCGCTAACATTATTTTCATTGTCTGTTTGCGATGGATTCGGGATGTAACTAGAACTGTCTATCCGCTTCTCTAGGGTTCATTGAGGGATCGTTGGGGAAGGATCAAGTTTCCTCTTCATGTTAACATGCTGATTATGTTACCTAAAGACGTTCCAATCATTTCCTTTTTGGATATCAACCCAGAAAACTAAGATCCTTTATGAATGATGTATGAAATCAGGGAGTAATGCTACACTTTCAGAGGTAAAGGGTTAAATGTTAATCATGTAGGTCTGTTGAGAGAATAGATCATTTTTATGTCATTCTAGAAGCTACTGTTCTACTTTTAGGGGTTTTCCTTACAATTTTTTTCTTCAGGAGTGAGATCCAAACAGATCAGACTAGGTTAAGGGCAATACAGACTATCTTTCTATAAAGATGAGTTCTGCTATTCTTTCGTGACGTGACCTAAATTCTCGCATAAAAATATGGAAAAATATTTTAAATATCTTGTTTCAGTGTATCCCCTGGGATATTTAGGCAGAATACAAACATATACTCATATCCCAAATGGAAAATGAACATATGTTTAATTTCCTTTTGGAAATAATCACTCAACATTCATAATTTTCGGCCAACATTGGGCCAATATCTTAATTTCTTAAAGAAAAGTAACAAATGATGAACCTGATACAACATGTAAAGAGGAAACGAGCCTCCCCTCAGAAAATACCAATATAATCCCTGGGAGTTATTTGCCGCAGCTAGCCTGGGTCTTGAACCTAGAACCTTTAAAGGAATACCAACCTGTACGTCAGCAATCATCATCTGGTCGGGGGTGATGTGGAGGGTGAAAGCCTCTCTCATCTCGTTCCTGTCTTCATCCGGAAGGATCTCAATCTCGACAACACGCTCGGTCACATTGAAACCAAACTCAAGCACTGTGGTGGGAATGATAGAAATGGAAATATTTTGTGAGTTATTTTTTAAACAGATAATGATTAACCAATGTCTTCAAATCTATCTGTAACGCTTTATGGCAAAAGCTTCATAATCTGTTTGTGAAAAAAAAAAAAAATTGGAAAAATACTGGGGAATCCATACTTCCATTGGAATAAAAGGCCCCAAAATTGGGTCATCTGAAAGGAGGACAGTTCTGCTACAAGTCAAATTGTAATATCTCCCCCCCCCCCCTCCCCTTTCCCTTTCCCTCTCCCTGTGATCAAGGGAAGTTGCTTGATCCATTTTCTAAGGCTAGGGGGAAGGCAAGAGTCGATCCCTTCCCCCAAAAAATGTAGGACTCGAGAAACCAGGAAGGGATGTAAGCCTGGATTAACCATGGGTCAACCTCAGACTTTCTGCCCATCAACTGACGCTATGATGAAAGCTCTTAAGTACGTGTTTGCATAAACCTGCGATTCCACTCGTTTCATTTGCCCCACAGCACCAGACGACACACAAGAGGGAGGAGAAGTGGGTATTTTTCATCGTTTACAATTCAGACATTTTCCTTTTGATATCTTTTCTCCCCCTTGTCTCGATGATTGGTTCTTTGTTTGTGAAGCTGTCTGTTGTTATCAAAGAGGGATATGTCTCCTGTGAGATTTATATTTGGTTTTTAGAAAGTGTGAAGTGAAATGCGTACGATTTGAAAAAAACCAACCAAATCTTGAATCAAATGAACCATATTTCAAACACATAATTTTCTCAACAAAACACATTGTTTACAAATACATCACTTTGTAAGTTTGTATACAAACATATCAAAAACCTGTGTATGGAGCTTGCAAGTAGAAGACACTAAACATATTATTTCTCATGCCACTACATGTAGTAGTGACATACAGCCCTTCTGTGATTCAGATATGACCTTGAGAGGTTCTTGCGGTCACATGACTGTATCAATGCATCCCTCTTCTGTTTAATGTCCTCTACTCAGAAGCTGCCATTGGAATTGACATGTTAAAGCACTTGCTTTCACTGATTGGCTGCCCTGGCATTACTCATGTAGACTGCATGTTGGTTAGTTTTGAAATATAGGAATGGTGTGGGGAAAATGAAATATGATAATGAACGGACACGGTGACATGAAATTAAAGCCGATAATCTTATTATGTGGGGAAGGAAAACGTGTGTTGGGAGGGGGGGGGGGGGGGTGTTGGAAATTCATTTGGTGGATAATATCAGGGAGGGGTGTAAAACTATCAAAACTTCCTCTAACCTTTCCCCTCCTTCTTTCTGAAATGCATCTCTTTCTTGCATTCTTTCTCCTTCCCTATTTCTTTCTCTCTGTATTGCTGTCTACCTATTAATGCATGCATCCATTTTATCTATCTCTTCTCTTTCACTATCTTTAATTATCCCCCCCCCCTCCCTCTCCCTCTCTCTCTGTCCCCCTCCTTTTCCCCTCTATCAGGTCAGTCCTGTACTCCGCTTTACATCACACATTTCCTTTTGAAATAGAGCAGAAAACAGAAGGGTGAAATTTATTGGATTCATTATCTCATCAAACAGATAACTAGTTCAAATATCTCATCAGTTTCAGTTTCAGAAGAAAGAGTGAGGAAGTTATGTTCTGAAGTATAATCTGACACCTCGCCCCAAAGCAACCATTTTGCCATCCTTTCTTCTACTTTGTCTGCTCTTCCCAGAAAATTCCACCCAGAGGCAAAGTTTGTATTATTAAGCTCTTGGTCAAGATCTCTCCTATTTCTCCCTACATGTTCATCCAAACACAATGATCTCCTTTCACGAAATAAGCCCCCAAAATAAGCCTAAAGTTGTATTCAAAAGGAGACATAAATTTCCCTTAATTTTGTCAAAACTTTAGTCATAATAGTTTGATTCTGCACATACAGCTTGCAGGCAAGCTACATGAATCATGACTCCATCCTTCTATATTTTTTTCTTCAGTGGTGGTTGTGGTTAATTAAAGAAATTGACTTAGTTAAAGAATAGTCAATGATGGTTAGGAATGCTCATGAAGCTTCATTGCCAATGCCTAAAATACTAGCAACTCGCCACAAAACTGCACTCTGAAATTGCTTTTCCTTACTCCCATGTACTCAATACCAAATTAGCATGACGAGGTCCCACTACGCAACTGTTGATTGAAGTTATAAAAACTCATAACCAGGCTGCTTTAGAAATTGCCCACTGTGATTTGATCAATTGAATTTGTGAGGAGAGAGCGAACGAACCGTGCACGCACCAGTCAAACCCAAGCCAGCTCTGGCAATGATTTTATCGTCAACTAACGTCTGCTTTTCCGTTCCCCTCCCCCATGACGATGGATCGCGTTATCCCGGCCTTACTTAACCCTTTTCCATGCTCAATTTCATGGGCAGGAAACTTTCAGTCAACAAAAGTGAGCAGGGAAAATATGAAAGCATAAGAATTATCAAAATTGATTCTATTAGTGGAAATCTAATCTGATTTTCGGAGTAATAATCGCAAAAATAGATCTGGAGTTTTTGGAAGCAAAATATTTTGAACAGAAGATGTGAAAGAAAGAAAGGAAGTGCTATGACATGAGAGATGTCAATTATTGATAGATGTACTCTGTGAACACCTCTGCTATTTAGCTTACATTGTTTTCCTTTTGTCTAAAAGAATCCAAGCACAATCAGGCCATGACTGCTAACCTATAAAAAGAAGGACTTCATTTCAAGTCTTTACAAACCAATTCTTGGCCACTGAGGGAGCTAGGGCAATGTAATGTTGAGTTTGGTCTGTTGTCTGTCTGGTGTTGGTCTTAATGGTGTGACTGAGGTTTGAGAACAAGAATCATTCAGAGAACTTTACCCAGCTATCCCACTAAACTCCTCAATTTCACCCTTGACCTATGCACTCGAAAAGACCCATTATTACATTCTTCGGCTCAATTTCCAAATTCAAGTCCCCCTCTGAAGAATCTAAATGATTATCGCATTATGACAGATATATGCAAGATACTCTCAAGCCTCTTCATCCTCGGGATTCAGAACCTCCACTGTCGCGGTCATGACCTTACGACCTCTTGATTGACAGGTCAAAGTCAGAACAGTGGTGTTGAGTGTACATGGCAGGTAATATGACTGGCTTGGGAGATTCATGAACAGGAGGAGAGCATTAAATGTTGTCGGGGAGCAAACTGGAGAGTTATGATTTTTCTTATTTCTGTTAAGTTTTCATGATTCTAATGATGAGAGATTTGTATTTAGAGATATAATGGACGGACACCACACAAGAATCAGGGGGTGGGACTACTGAAAGATTGAATGCAATTAGAGTTTGAATGCTTTGACAGCCCCAACACACAGTATTCAGGTCACAATCACTTCTTTGAATGTCTCTTTGAAAATGACCCTACGTGTATATTCATATCAGGGTTAAGGGTCATGCTGGAAAGAATGCTACAGAATAAAAAATTAAAAAATGATTTAATTATCCTATACCGGTATGGAGTTGGTCTAGTCATCATTTTTCTCCTTCAATTATTGATATCACTCAGAATATGCATTCCCTTTGTATCTTATCTGATGGTTATTTCAATTTTTAATGGATTTTTAATGTATTTTTCTTGACAGGGGAGGGGATATATAAACTCCTTGTTTTTGTTAAAGAAAATAATCAGGTTTTTTATATGGGACTGGAGAAAGAAAGGGGTGAATTGTACAGCCGAAACACAGTTTTAACACATCTGATGATACTAGAGGCTGCTAATATGGCCACACCTTCCCAGCTTGGTTACTCATTCAAAGAGCCAATCCCCTTGAATGCCACACCCTAATGTGCAGCCTGCACCTAATAAAGTTCAGTTTTAGCCTCCCCTGGTTACCCCCTCTTTCAGACATACCAACCAAATCTCCTAGGCTTTACTCAGGCTCGATAGTTGAATCAGAATGATTAATATATTAATGTAATCATTTAAATTATACTTGGGCGCTAGACTTTTTGTCTCTGTTGACTTTATCTCCCTCTATTATTCATTCTCCCCTATCTAACACTATTTTTTCACTGCTCCCCTCTGTCTATATGTCTCTGTCCATCTCTTTTATGTCTGTAATGCTAATCTCTCTATCTTTATTTCATTTCTGTGTTGTAAACCCACGCAAATTTCCCTTTCTTTCTGTTGTTTACCTTCCTACATTTCTTCTTTATCCTCTTCTTGAGTATCTTCTTTTTTGTCACCACCAGTCAATCATTTTGCCTCTCAACCCTCATTCAGACAATGTAAATCGCAATCCCCTATAATACTCTACAAGAACTTGCGTGACAAAGGCTTCCAAACATTTTCCTGCGACGCTTTCAGACAGGAAACGGTTAAATTTGTCTCTGTCTTTTTTTCTTGGTATTGACTGCACATGGATGCCAACTCAGGCAGATATAAGACAAATGGCCTCAATGCGTGACTTCTTGTTTCTCAATAGTCAGGAAGAGCGAGAGAAAAAAAAATGCTAGATCATTCAAATAATTGCAGGATAGGTTATAAGGCAAATGAAACATGTAGAAATACCAAAGAGACTGCAGAGAGCCAAAAGAGTGTTGGCTCACATCATTTTTGCAGAGTTAATGCCCTTCTGGCATTCAACAGATTACATTGGAAGTGGGCATGGGGGTCTGGTGAAAATGAGAAGTCTAGCGGGGAGGGGGGAGTTACTGAGGGTCAGTGGTAATGTCCATTTAATAACAACGTTGTTATTAAATGGATGAAAATAATGTTATTGAGTATTTGAACACAACAAATTCTTCCATTTTGATTAACAATGCCAAGAACTTTACAAACACAGATGAAGGAAAGAACTTTCACAAAAAAACTAGGCAGAATATTCAAAAATTAAAATGATTTTATCTTTTCATATAACTGCTTAAATTGGCCATATGCAGTATGTTTTACTGATTACCATATGGAAGATGAGGAAAGGATAGTTTGGGGTAAGAGAAATTTTGGAGATGTATACAGTGATATATTTACAACTAAGACCTAACTGACCCAACTATAACTCCCTTCTTAGAAAGATATCTTGCAGATTAACCATGAAGAAGCATTGGAATTGCTTTGAATTATGAGTAATGGTTGGCTGGTGATAACAAACTGTAGCTAGATGATTGATTTGGAGCTGTCATGGGAGGGGGGAGGGGTGAGGGGGGCTTGCACAATGTCATGATTAGCTCCTGGGACTACCAATGACTCTGACATGAACTTCCAAAGGTTTGCCCTCAAGGAGTGACACGGTTCTTGAGGATTGGTTCTTTGCTCTTTGCTAAAGAGAGTGGCCTCTTTCCTTTACATGCACGTGTCCCAATAAAATGATTTTGAAAAGGGAAATATTTGAAGGAAGGAATGATTGATGAATAGTTGATGAAGAAATGGTGCAGAGATGGAGGAGACATAGCACAAGTTATAGAGATGGAGAGATAGACAGTCTCAGGGATTTTTAAAACAAAGATAGGGAGAAAGAGAGAAACAGAAAAAGAGAAAGGGGGAGAAAGATACAGGAAGAGAGAGACAGAGGGGGGGGGGGTAATAGAAGATAGAGAGAAAGAGAGACAGAAAAAGAGAAAGGGAGAGAGAGTGAAAGAAAAAGAGACAGGAAGAGAGAGAGGAGGGGAGAGGGGGGAGAAATAGAAGAAGTCAGAGAAAATGAATGAAAATATACATGGATGAATGAAGTAATTAGTTTGACACAAATCTTGGATTTCTTACCTTGCGAGAGGGGGTTGTAGTCCAGACCACTCCTGGCTGAGCCATCCTTGGTGAAGACACGGACGATAGAGGTCTGGGAGGAGTCTCCCATGCGGATGACAGTGATGGTTACCGTGGCGACAGAGTCCAGGTCGGTGGGCTCATCAACGCTGAACTTGGTCTCAGGGAACTTGATGACTGGAGCTGTGTGGATTTGAATGGGAATGAGAAAGAGAATGATAAATTTGTGCTATATGAAGCACATCCTCCAAAACTCATGTACCTTCCATTAACTTACAAACAAAAACTAATTTACTTAACAGTATCAAAATTTCGTTCTCATCATCAAGTAATGTGAATTGCAATTCAAACTTCAAAAGTGGAAGTTCTAAATTTAAACATGGTGCTGTGTATTTTTCTGTCACTCAGGATACCAAAGTGCTTTGAAGTTCTTAAAGGCTGGCTGATATTGATCCTTCATCCACACAGTAAGGTGACAACAAAAATCTGTCAACATATAGGCATTACAATACAAGATCTACTAAGTTCTTCAAACAATATTTTAGTCCAGCAGTGAATCTTTCTGAGTTTACTTACCATCTCCAACATCATGCACGGTGATGACGGTTACGTTCTGTTCGCCAATGACAGCAGGAACGCCTGAAGCGGTACGTGGGGATCCAAGGACCAGACGGAAAGATTCATCAGGCTCGTAGATGTTGTCGCCCATCAGGAGGACGGAGCAGGTCTTGGTCCTTTCGCCTGAAAGTGAGAGAGAATGAAAAAGATAACAAGATTGAAAGGGTTAATGACAAGAAAATGGACTTGGTATATGAGTGATGAGCGCAATAGTGAGATACTGTCAGACAACATAAATGATGGCTATGCAATAGCTTTCCCTGTCATGTACACACTATATTAGATGCATGTTCACACAATCTTCACTGGAAAATAAAGATTTAAAATGTTGAGGGTAAGGGTTTGCCATTAAGTTTCCATTTCAAAATAATTAAATTAAGAAGCAAACTGTGGTCACCAGACTTACAATCTCCTCCTAATCTTAAGCGTTTGCATTTTTAAAGATAATTATTGTTTGTAATGTTTAGATCAATTTCTGCACTTCCTTTTGAAATCTTCATCATTAGGAAAAGAAATTGGGCTAATTTTTCAAAAAAGTCAATTGAAGGTCTTATCTCAATCTAGATCTCCAGACTAGTGCCTCTCTTGAAGAAATGTCTTTACTTTTGTAAGGGGCTATTTTACTTTGATTTAATATTCAGGCCCAGCCAGTTTGACCTTATGTCTACACGAGCAACTTCTCAAGGGATTTGAACCCTGAACCCTCCTACTCACCAGGCAAGAAGGTGACATGGGAAGCCTCTGTGTTGGGTCTCTCATCATAATCCATCATGACCTGAGCGGATCCTTGACGGGTGTAGCAACGGACGGAGCTCTCGATGGACAGATCTCCAGTGCGGACGATCTCGGCGGTGACTGTGATGTCGTTCTCGTTGACTTCGTAAGTTGGGTGTCTGAATTCAACCTTGGGCACTGGAATCAGATAGATAGATAAAGCATGGGGTTTAATTAAAAATACAAATTCTATACTGTGAGGATAAATATTAAGAGACTGCACTGAGGTCCAGAACAGGATTCATTGGGCCACAGATCAATACTAGAAATTGAATGAAGAAATGTTCTTAATCTAGCCCTTAAAACCCTCCATCTCATCGTAAGTCCTTTTCATTCACCCCCCTCTTGCCTTATATGTACCCCTTCTTTTACCCCAGTTCCACTTCAAAACAGAAACTAACTGAATTAGTTACACCTGCAATTTGAAGGAAATCCGGCATTGCAAAACAAGTATGTGACATTCTAACTGCACTGCTACTATACAGTCTACACATATTCCCCTTAATGCATTGTGAGGTATACACCTGTATCATGAAAGACAGTTTATGTCTAGATTGTGATCCATCTTCTGTCAAAATCTTAGTCCAAACCTCAAGACGATATGATTGGTGTCAAACATTTGTTTCCAATAAAAGTACTATTTGGCTGCGAAGGTAGAAGTGACTGCAGCATGTTTTAGACGGAAATTTGGAGCTGTTTCAAATACTCCACCAATTTGCTCAAGTCTTGTTTGTCCCCCTCCCACTCAAAATTGTAGGTGGTAGGGTTAATTTTTGGATGAACTCTCCGTCTCTGAGGGTCGTTTTGGAGGTAGCGATTACACCACATGAGATAGCGTGTGGGCTTGAGGCATTGAGAGTAAGGAATTGAGATAAAGATGAGCTATCGGATTCTCTTTTCCATATTGGTTTTCACATAGCTAGGATGCCTTCGAGATTCTTTGAAGATATCATCTACATGTTGACGTCAACAAGTGGTAACATCCAAATCATGAATCATCACATGTATGCACCTGAACAGTTACTTTCTACACTGTACCCCCCCCAAAAAAAAAAAAAAATTCAATAGACCAACATCTGGTGCAACATACACTTCCTATATCACGCCTTGTATTAGATACAGTTCTGAAGACTAAATGCCTGTTCTTGCTTCATCCCTGAAGCAATCATCAAAAGATTCAAGACAAATTTGTCTTTCTTGATGTTTGGCCATTTATAACACCTGCCTTTCCTGATGTGTGGAATTAAATAATCCAATTGAGAGGATATTAGGAGGTAGAAAAGGGGAGGATAGGGCAGATGCCAGTGTTGAACTAATTTGTACACGTTTGACAATTTCTGGCAGGTATTCAAATGTTTGCAATCAAACCTATTAAGAATTGGAGTGTTTTGATCCAGCAGCATGCTGGATAATGTTGGCTCTACAAGTAATTCTTGCTCAAGAAGTGGGACAACTACATGTACTTGAACCAACCAACTGTCAGGATATGGTTTTGGAGAACCCCTGCCACTTTCTTCTTTCATTTCTTCCACAACTTGCATCAATTTCTTCCTTCCCATCCCATCATCCCTGCACCATTCTGCCTATCCTAAACCCCATCTCCCTTACCACATCCTGCAATCATAATCAAAGATGTTGTTTCGATGAAAGATTTTGGTTTCCCTTGCCATCATCCTTCAACTTTTCCTAAGTACCGATCAAACCAATTGCGCCTTTTGCCCCTTCCTCCAACCCCCAACCCTCTCCCAGCTCCCTCATACTCCACTAACTTCACTTACAGTCAGAGATGGTGTCATTGATGGTGATGACCGTCTTGGATGGTAGTCCGAGGACGCCGTTCATGGGCATGTTGAGGACAAGCTCAAAGGTCTCTGGTCCTTCAAGACGTGGCTGACCACGGTCATCGATGATGTAAACCTTGACGGTCTGTTGGTTGACGCCGGGAGCAAAGTCCAGGTTGCGGCTGATTCCGGCGTAGTCTTCACCAGCTGAAAGTCAAAAGAGGTTGTGGAAGGATAGAATTAGTTGGTCGTTCAAACCAAGGAAACAATGAGTTTAATCATTTATTGATTCATTGTTTGATCTTATTCTAAAGAAATTTATTTATTGAAAATACAAAGATAAAAGATATGTTCATATAAAAAAAAAGTGTGAATACCGTACTGAACTGATATGAAATACAAAAAAAGGAAAAATAAAGAAGATGAACGAGGACACAGCATTTACAAAACTGAAGCACAATGAACATCTACTAAAGTTTCTTGAAACAAGATGCTTAAAAGAAAGAAGCTTTTAAAAGTGCAAGAAAACATGAAGTTTTGTGTTGAATAGCTTCAAGAAACTTACATTCATTATTCTGACAGGGATGACATGCTTATAGTTATGTCATCCTCAGAAAAGAAAGATAACATAAGAACACATAGAGGCAAGCATCTTTATCTGAGAACACATGGAAATTAAATGACGGAACATCAGCTGTGGAACATTTGTTTCCAATCAGTTCATGTTTCAACCTTTTCAATAAAGCTTTTTGACAAGCCAACGAGAGGATACAACACAGACAAGATTATACTGAAAGTCATAAGGCATTAGCTTGAGTGAAAGGATATGAATTCTACATCCTTATGCCTCTTAATTAGCAGATGATGCATACAAGATTTAAAGACGAAAATGGTTGTATAAATAATTGTCTACAAAATTGTCTCAAAGTACATGAATTAATGCCCTTGTTGCTCAATACGGACAAAATAGTACCTTTAAAAATTTACAAAAAGTCAACTAGGGGTGAAAACAACAGGTGTTGATAAATCCAATGACACACTCCCGGTATGTTGTCATACAAAAATGATTTCCTTGGATTATACATCGGGATGAAAGAATAGAACCGTCTGCTAGACATGTTTCATTAATTAACAATGCATTACTCATGCAACCTCAAGTATTTTGCACAGCTACATTGATACAATGTCACTAAGACCAGGGGCTTGTTTCATTAAGAAAAAATTGAAGACAATGTCAGACACGATTCTACCGCAAATTTGCAACCAATCAAATGTTATGATTTTGTTGGCTTATATCAATTAACTTGGTAGTAATAATGAGTTTTATGAAACCGGGTACAGGTGTGTGCAACCACAATCATGACACAATGTCATCGGGCATAAGCTTATGTTTCCCAGGGTATGTTTTTCCCTTTAATCTTTTGAGTTATCAAATCATTGGAAAATTTCCTTATATAAAACATCTTCAAATTGAATTTGAGATGGCAAAACGAGCTGCAATTGATATGCCATTATTTTTATATAACATTAAGAAAAATGTAATGCCTTAATAAAAATTCAACAGGACTATACTGCATGCAAGCTTTAAACTCTACTAATACTCTATATAACTCTTAAAAAAACAAAGCTAAAAACTAACAAAGGTAACCATATTGATAGCTGAGAATATAACATCACATCAATGTAAACAAAAGATAACAAACCGAACAATAACGTTTGATATTCAATGATTATATTTTACCAATATTCTTTCCATGAAACCGGATAAAAGAAAACAAAAGAAAACATTACCATACTAGTTGGAAAGGGGGTTAGGTACTCAGAATATGAAAATATTTAAGGGGGGGGGGGCAAAACTTATTTACAAAGAGGAGAAGAGGGGGCCCCTTTTCTCAAGACGATAGCAAGTGTCTAAACTGTCAGGTGCTATCTGGGTGTCTGAGATGTTGTTTTATTACGACTGCTGGCAAGGGATAACATGATAAAGAAAGAGCTGCTCTCAGTCTTGAACTTAATTTGATATGAAGTGAGCAGAACATAAAAGTCATCCCGACTTCTTGAAGGTGCTACTCTCATTCTTTATTAAAAACTTTGTACTCAAAATTGGGTCTGTATAACTTCTTTACACATTATCACAATCTAAGATAGTTCCAATTTTCAGCAATACAGAGTTATGATCTTTCATAAAATTTCATTCCCCTGTGTAACTTTACAATTCAGCTTTGAATATACATATATTTAAAAAAGACTTTTTAGAGCAAAAATTACAAAGCATTTGTATAGATTTTCAAATGATCAGCCAGTATTCAAAATCTTCGCACACAACTGGACAAATTCTGTGTGCCACCCAATTGCCAACTAGCCTTGTAATTGAAAGGCGGTAAAGCCATTTTAGCATTTTGCCTTGATCCAACCGTGTCCATTTTGAAATAAAATTGAAAATTGAAGGAAATGGTGCTTTGGACTTCTCTCTTTGATGGCATAATGGGATGAGAATCCCTTCAATTCAAGGCAGGAAATCACTTCTAGATCAACTCTGATTTGAAGTGATCTCCTAGCCAAGATCTCTCGAGCCAAAAAGATTTCGTCTTCATCAGAGCTTGTGCTCCTGTTATTACCCCTAGACAGTCCCGAAGCTAACATACACCCAAAAAATGTTTGAGGAGTTTCTATGGAGTGGGTCTAAAGTCGCTGAAGAACGTGTGAAAGTGTAATTAATGGTTTGCAGCATGAATCTTTAGTGAAAAAGGGCCATTCTTAAATCCACAAAGTTTCTGGTCTAACCGTATTCAAAAAGTGAAAGAAACTCCTGGATGAGGGAGACTAGCAAAGGTCAAAGGGAAACTTTTGAGAAAAGTTTAGATGAGGGAAGGGGATGCTTCTTGTCCAGGGGAGGGGGAAATCTTGGTGCTTATGTTTAAAGACCCTGGATATTCACACTAAGCCAGAAGTGTAAGCTTTTTGGATGAAACGCCTCAAAACCTTCCTTAAACCTGAACAATTATGAATTATGATACAACATCATCATGGCCAATACCATAATAAAGCATTCATCATCTACAATTTCTTTTTTTTCTTCAGGTAAATGGAATGAATACTTACCAACGGCAGAGACGGGGTTGGAGGCGCGGGATCGGACAGTGATGGAAGCCATCTTGGACACATCAGTACCGGTCCTGAAGACTGTGACCTCAATGAATGGGGTGTTCTCGTCAACCTTGTACTCAGGCTCGCCGAAGTAGAATGATGGAACTGCGAAATAGAGAGACAAAAAGATGATTTTGATTAAAATTTATTGCCTAAAAATGAAGATTGAATATAACTTTGTAATAGGTAACATACCAAACTAGAAATATATATATATATGAAAACGAGCTTGCAATATTTTTAACATACATACTGCACTGTTTGGAGCAAAGGGACATACCGGTAAGATTCAGATATTATGTACCATTGTAAAAAATCTCAGTGTTCTTCACATGTCTTTCCAGATTGCGCCCTCTTTAGTTGATTCTATGCGTAATCTCTGTATCTATTCTTTCTTCATTTTTGTTGGAATCACATCACATACTTAGATGAACTGTAAGTGACTTCACTTGTTACATTATTTCTGTCCTGAAGGCCATTTTTTGTGTCTTTTTGTTCCTTTTTGTGCCAGCGTCTCTCTCCAGTTCCTCCAAGAGAGGAAGGAATATACGCACCACTGATGCAATCCATTCATTGAAACGCATTCTTAAGTATCTCATCTGACTCAACTTTTATTCTTATATCACTCTTAAAGATTCAGTGACCGGACGCTGACCCCTTTCCCTGTGATTTTTTTATTGAAAGGGCAACATAGAAAAAGCAAATATGGGACAATGGCTTTCAATAGCACATCTAGGTAAACACAGCAGTTTTGAAGATTAAGAACTTAAAATACAAGTGCATAGTTGCTCATCTAACTGTAGGTGATCCCAAATTTGCATGGTTGGTACATTATTATAACATTTCATCACTTGAGAATTTGATTGATTGAACAACACAAAAGATATGATCTTATGTCAACGGTGTCATTAAAAAAGTAACAGGTGCACTGCTGCTTATCTAGCTGTGTGAGGCTTTATTGTTGCGACTGTTTATTCTGTTACGTATGATTTGATTTCATGTGTTCAACTGCATGTATGCAATAAGGTGACAAAAAATTGTTAAGAGAGTGTGAATCAAACTGTTACTAACTTAATCAAAGGGTTCAATGATATTTTGAATTGTTTTTTTTAGCAGCATCCTTATTTCATACACTTATGTAAACTTTGCAATTGTGTCAAGGTACATGTAGTCTGATATATAAATCTTACTTGCTAAAGTGTATAAACGATATTTGTTCCCGTTTTCCATGTTGCATAAGCATTTTCAGAAATTGAAGATATTCAGTTATCATTCTAACATATTTATCTCAACAACTACAATTTTTTTAAAGATCCATCAACAGCTAATCTCTATAGTTATAGTATCACATAAATGCCCCAAAGATATTTCCAAGAACTATCTCATTTACCGGTAAGCATTTCCGTAAAATGGCTTCCCCCTGTGAAATACATAATTGAGTAAATATTCACTTTGCTGTTGAGGGATTGCTAATTTGCATCAACACAGATTTTCTTCCTACACTTTTGTGTTGCTAAATTGGCCAGCTCAGAATAGTACCCAACGGACTACTAATTATTATTATCCCCTAGATATAAACAAATCCTATATGGGGGAAAGAAAGGAATAATTCTTGGTGGGTCTTCCTTTCAATTTGAGTCAAAAGATTTGCCATCCGCTCTTTTTTGTTGGACAGGGATGAAAGCTTTAGCTTAATTTGAGAAATTAACAAACCCTAAGTAAATAATTGGTAACAGTTGCAATTTGAGGAGTATTCATCTAGTCAAGAGGCAATTATTTAGTCTGCGGATCAGTTTCATTCTTCTAATTGGAAAAGGGGGCCATTTTCAGCAGGGTTTAATTCCCCACAACCTCAATATAAATCATATGATTTTTCATGAAGGGGTAAACTTTTCTCACTGAAAGTGCACTCTGGGGTCTACAAAAATCCTGGTTCAAAATTGGAAGCAAGAATACATTTAAATTGTTAAAATGGATGCAGAACTGATACCCTGATTTGAATACTAAGGTGTTTGAGGGTGATTGGTTTCCGTTTGTTTACCAATATGTGAATGGATGTGTTCAAGTCAGCTTAGAAGCAGTTAGCACCTGATTCAGCTATTAATTTAATTAACCTAATTTTGACTAAACTCATTAAGTAAAGTTCTAATTTCAGGATATTATTGTGAATTCTGTTTCATCCCCTCCCCTTTTTCTCTCTCTCCCAAAAATCTATATCCGTAATTGGGTGAATTAAGAATTTGACCTCAGCGGTGAAAAAAGGTATAGTCTCTTTACCAGAATGTATCAAATATTTTCAATATTCCAGCACAAATATGTGCAACATTATGTTCATATTGCATGATAAATATTCATCATTTGCTGAAGAGTATTAAGTGATGGTGTTTATTATTGTAAGAAGTCATGGTAAATAATTTACTTTTTTGGATAAATCAGTTGATGTGCATTCTCCTGGCTCATTTTGGAATTGAGCATGTCTGCCAAGACTACTTGGTATAGGATGAGGGGAAGGGGAAAGGGAAGAGGGGGTGGAGAGGGGGGTATTGAGGAAACTGGTTTACTCTAAAGAAGTCTGAATTGGTTACAGAGTGTTTCCTGCTTATTCACGATTTGACCATCAATTGAGGGGCCCTCATCTGATAACATGGGGGTGACTCAAGTCACCCACTTTAAGATTTGCTCATCTGAGATACCCCAAGAAATCTTTGAATAATCTGAGGCATAAGATGAAATTTAACTTGATAGATGGCATGATATAGGTGTGTTGTATTGATGTATAAATTAATAAGTTGCTTAATTTATCTCAAGTTAGTGTCTAACCTGTATAAAAAGGCTGAGGGAAATAAAGTGTCACCAACAGGTGGTCTATCTAAGCAGTTGCCTATAATACATGTGAAATGAGAAACATTGGTCATTGGGACATGTATTCCATTTGGAAGCTTGTTTATTTTATATGTTTGCTTTTGTACGACTATGGGCCACGGAATAATTGGTCATTTCTGATGTACTTGTCAAAAAGGAGACATTATTTAGTCTACCATAGGGATGTAGATAGAATGATTTATGGAATTGGTTGGGTAGTTATTTATTTCTCCCAATGTGTTTTTGTAAAATGCCTTCCCTCATGAATGATGTTATTTGTGAAAGCCATTATAAAACACTTTATTACTTATTAAAGAGATAATAGACTCAATAGTATTTGATGGCTGTGTAGATGTCTATTATCATACTAGGTTAAATAAATGTATTGCAAGTTTATGCAGAATTGGGTTTTGATTAAAAAAATGGATTTAACTATTGACACAGGTCCACACATGACCTTACCAAACAATATAGACCTCGTAAATGCATAGAGGTGTTTTTTAAGAGCTAAAATCTTCATGGACAAAGTACTACACATTCAGTACACACCTGAACATGTTATTCCACTTTGAGCCAAGATGAATGTGCCCGTTTTGCTCTCTTCATGAGTTCCTGAACCCTGAGGGAAACATTATGTAGTTCTGGTCCCAATTAAATCTACATCATCCTAGTTTTAGGAGGACAATGTTCCTCGTTATTCCAGCGAATGTTAAACAGCTTGTCCCAGTCAGTAACCTAACCCCATTGGGGGTTGAGATATGGGGACCCTTCATTATCGGGAATTCTTTGATTTCTATCGCCCCAAAACCAAGAAAAGAAACCCCACACGTGTTTCCACCTTCTGATAAAATTAGATCTTTATCAAGATATGAAAGACATGTATCATATCGGGTTACCAACATACCAGCCCATGTGCTGCGTATTTGTGTGCAATGTTCAGAAGTTGAACCGGGGATGGACTCTTATTACAAAAATAAAAGAACTAATACATGAGGAAAAAAAAAGCTTTACAGGTACATGTACTAGATTTTGTATGTGTAAAGGATGAGTGAAACCATGAACTGTTTGAATATCATGTCATTTTTAAATATTTTAATAATGAATAAGAAAAAGAAAAAAGTTTGTGTTAAATGAATGTATTTTATACTTTTTCTATTTTACAAATCAGCATAAACAACACACTCATCCATGTACATTTTTCAGAATTTGGTTGTCTTGAAGTAAAAGCTCCACTTTACACCTGCTTGCCATTTCCTTGCTTGTTTTGCAATTCAGAACACTTCCGATTGATTTTTGCACAACAAACATAAAGTAGGACTTTTGTATGCATGGTCAAATTGTTGCTACCGCTATTTTGAGAGGTTTTTTTATAATTTTGTTTGCTACCTTTGCCCTCTTGCCCTGTGTAAACATTTTTTGAAAGAAACCCTACTTCTGTAGTAGAAACAATACCACAATGAAACTTTGAACTACCGACACTGTTCAGTATTCATGCCCTACTTTTGAAAGTCACCTACTGTATGCTATAGAATAAGACAAAAAGACTGAAGAAAAGTGTATACCACTTCACGAAGACCTACCTTACACAAACAAACAACAAACAATAAACAATTGTAGGTGACCAGGCATTGATGTTGCCTTAGAATAACACAATGAGGTTGTGACCAGGCCTATATCTTTGTATTTTGGGGTCTCAATTCTGCTTTGCATCTTGAATATAGAAAAATGTCTTCGAAGAAATAGCTCAGACTTTTGCTTTTAGTTTTTTGGAAAGTAGGGAGATGGCAGATCTAACAAAAGTATAAAGAAGAACCGGTTTCTTTTTCCCTTTTCTTCTCTATTCTCATAAAAAATATTTTTTTAAAGCATATAGCATTAATTGTTCAAGTTTGAAGCTTTTAGTGACAGTTCTTCCGTAATTTGTTTTTAAAAACTAAAACTACAAACAAATAGCTCCATGAAAGTTTGCTATGATAATGTTGGAGCTAGGCCTATAGCAAATTTAATGTTACATGCTCATTTTTGTGTCCACTTGCTTCAGAAGCTTTTTTTGACAAGCTTTATGACCTATTTCCCATCAAATAATCCAATTTGTTTTGGGCCAAATTAGTCATAATCATAATGGCACTTTGACCTTGGCATGGCAGTCACCAACCCACGTCTCAAAATTAAATGCAAACAAAGCGGGTCGGTATAGTAGCACGGACAGAACTAAACCGACTGCCTGCCGAAGTAGATTACTTGGACAGGTCTTGGTATAATGTGAAGCTATGTACAGGTAGGAGGAGATGCAGAGAGTGAGGGGGGGGGGGGGGGGGGGCAGACAGACAGACAGACATACAGAGAGAAGGTCATCTTCTTTACAGATGGTTCTTTCAACAGTTTTCCACATGCAGCATCTGGAAACATTGGCCATACTAATGGGTCAAGTTTTATGTCTCAAGTCAACCTCAAGTTGAAGTGTGATGGAGAAAAGATTCCAAACTGAAACTGAATCTCCATAAAATGTCACTGCGGATTTTGGCAACTATCTAACAAGTGTCTGAAGATCAGTGCACCACTAGGGTTCTCTCCATGCGGTAAATCACTTTTAAGATATGAAGTTTAGGTAAGAATGTCCTTTCGGATCAACAGGTTTCTGTTAGGGCCTAAAAATGGAGGACATTTTTATGGATCATGAATCTGGGTGTTTATTTCTTCAACATTTAGACTCTTGGAGGAGAAAAAATATAGGTAAAATAGTGAGAATCTGAAAAACATTACCTTTAAATAGTAATTTGATTGAAATAAAAAGAGGTAATATTTCTCACTACAGGGTTATATGTTCAATTACTTGGGGAAAATTTTTTGTCTTTTTATCTGTAATTGGATTTCATGCATGATGAATCTAATGTCTTTCTGTCAATAACAATTTCAAATCAATTTCAAGTATCTATTACATCTGCAAATATTTTTTGTTTGTTCTCTGCAAATATTGATTTGTATGTTCTCTGTGAATTTTAACTATTTTAAAGATCTAATAACCAAAAAACAAGTTATGAGTAACAGCATTTAGTAAATACAAAGATATATTACAAGGACATCAGGGAAAACAGAGCAGATTTAACTAAAGCCCTAAAGTGAGTTACTAGCTTCTACTCCATACCCAAGGCTCATCACCCAAATCATCTCATCACTGAGGGAGCAGATGAGCCTAGATACGACACGGGGTCACCTGGCAAGTTCAAAGGTTATACCAGTAGGTGTGATGAAGGTGGGAATGAGCCCCTGTGGACCCCAAGTCACCCCCTCGTAAAGTTGATTGGAAAGGACTCGAAAACTCATTACCAATTCCTAATATGATGCGATTTTCAGGCCAGACATCTAAATTGGGACTCTAGGTGGTTGGAAGTGCCCCTCGACCACCCCCCCCCCCCCCCTCTCCCACCACAGAGGTTGCTCGATTTTGAATAGATCTGACAGACCTAGAATGATGGGTTCATTGTCAGAGCCAAAAGCCATCATCAATTTGGGCTGAGTGAGATCTAATTTAGATCTTTAAGGTGGTTATTTTATTATAGAGGAGAGCTTGTGAATCAATCCCATTTTCAGTAGGATTTTGTAAGTTTTCTACCGAATGTTGTCCCTTTTGATCATTTGTGTGGTTGCCAACTTTTTACATTTACAATTGGTGTTGTAATCTGTTTCACGATCAGAATGTATTTTTTGCTGTCGTCATGTATTCAACAAAACATGGAAGAGGGAAAAGGGACTTGGGGGGGGGGGGGGACCTCTCTGAGGCTCTTCCATAGTTAAATTATGTTTATGCACATCTTTCCAAAGTATTTTGTTTAATCTTCATTGATAGTTTTATTGCCATATTTTCAAAATGTTATTCATGACTCAGGACATGAAAACATGCATCTGTTCAAGGCCAGGAGAGCACACTTTTTTTAAAGCAAACTATATGAATTTCTTTGAAAAATATGAAAATAGACTATGTAAACAAGTGCACTCCTCATGATCTTTTGTTGTAGAAGGATTTATATCTAGATAACAACCTCTCTAACTGAATAGTCTGGACCCTTGTTATCTCTCCCGCTGTGCAATATCTCCCGCTTCAACTCAGAAAATGTCAAAAGATTTCCTTCAAGTCTTTAAGTTGTCTGAACGAAATAAAAATGAGGGGGGAAATGGTGCTCAAGGATTCCCAGCTTGAAAGGGGGGATTTCTCAAAGGTTATGCCACCGGGCCACTGTCTGTAGGCGTCACTTTTGGAGGTTCGGTGGTGTGGTTTGGGGGGATTCATGTTCTGAATAACTCTGTGTGAACTCTTTCACGTTCAAGGGCAGGTGGATGATGCCATAGAACAGGTAGGCAGACATCATGAATGGAAGAGGGATAGGGGGTACGAGACAAGACTGGGAGAGGGGTATGGGGTACGAGACAAGACTGGAAGAGGAAACATTAATTCATGAGAGGGGGTGGGAAGACTAGAATTTGTTAATCATAGAGGCTGTTCACACCGGCAGAGATAGCGCGCGCTAGACCGCGCTATCTCTGCGGTTTGGAAGGTACAACGTCGTTTCGGTCCGCCCAACACCGAGCCACGGCGAGCCAAAACGGCGTGCCACCTCTTGGGGGTGGTCCACGAGAGATAGCGCGGTCATTGCGGTGTGAACAGCCTCATAGTTCATTCTTACAGGGGAGGGGGGAACCACATAAATGGAAGGGGGAAATAGACCTGGTGTAGAATTGTGCAAGGATTTAACCCAGACTGATTGGTGATACTTTTAGGAGACCCAAGAAAACTATAAGTATTTGAGGGTATTTTTTTTATTTTTAAATATATAGTTTTAGTTAAAGACATCAGTCAAATTGAATATGGAAGGATGGATGTGTTGATATACACATGGCATAGGCGAAATATAAAGATACTGTGAAAAGCACATTTATATAGTGTGAAAGACAGATCCAAAGAGTTAATTGATGTTCAAAGGGGGGCGACAAGTGTGTAGGAGGGATAAATGGTGATGGGTCTACTCATAAATACCTTAAGACAATTTTACTTGGGATGTTTCTCTGCAAAGGCTATGATGAGGATTACTTCATGGATCAACAAAGTGAGAGAGGTTCTAAAGAAAAGTTGAACTTGCCAATTTCCGCGCTAGACATGGGTGTATTTGTAACTGTCAATTTCAGCTCCCATCACCATGACGATGTCACAAAAAGTAGTCAATTTGAGGAAGGAAAGCATCATTCAAAGGATTAGGGAAGATGAGCGAATCGGACGAGGAAATTCACATCATGCCCAGGGGACAAGGATGCACCGTTTTTCGGGTCGAGTATGGGGTTCCTCGCAAAATGTGTTTTTGGATGGGAAGTTTGACAGAAATACTTGCTACCGCAGTTTCTTGCTCCTGATTTGTTGTTTCAGTCAATGGCTGTTTTTGAAATAAATTAAATAAATTTGAAGCTCTCCTTTAACTGTCTTCCTGTTGCTGTTTTGTCATTTTGACTGCTCTTTTTTTTCAATGTAAAATGAATGTGATGCTCTCTTTTATCTTATTTTTGTCCAACTCATGTTTGTACTCGGCTCTCTACATATTTAATTATGATGTAACATAAATTTTGCTTATTTACATCTTTATATAAATT
The DNA here is from genome assembly GCA_035222895.1 of Strongylocentrotus droebachiensis. Lineage (NCBI taxonomy): Eukaryota > Metazoa > Echinodermata > Echinoidea > Camarodonta > Strongylocentrotidae > Strongylocentrotus > Strongylocentrotus droebachiensis. The sequence continues at coordinate 304,843 of JAVYIG010000081.1, forward strand.
TCAAATCCTTTCTAAAGGAGATTTTGCCATAGTCAATTATATTTTTATTATATAATTTAATCACCAGACTTCTGGCAGATGAAGGACACTGGCATAGGTCTGGGATAAGAATTTCATAGTTTAAATTAGGGTGACTGACCAGTTGCAGAATTATCTTAATCAATCACTCCAAACATTCATGATTTTCATCATAAAATCTTTAACTGATGAATAAATTCATTTATCTGTACTCTAAGTCATTTTAAGTGTTCTGGTAATTTGAGTTTTTCTTTACAAAGGAGTGTGACTCATTATTTCATTTTATTGATCTATTTTCTTTTTGAGCCTGCAAAAGAAACCTCCAGAAGCCGAAAGGAAAATATTATTACTTCCTGTGATTCAGTAATTTCATTCCTAAATAGGGCTTTAGAAGAAAAGGGCTAAATGGAAACGATCCCTTTCATCTATTCATTAACTCTCCCAGTTAAATAAATTTACCTTGAATTAACTGGGTAATTTGGGGAGGGGAAATGTACAAGGATGTTTTACTATTGACCACTGCATGCACGTTTTTTCTCCTCATTTTGACCTTTTGTAATTTGTTAGCTTTCGCTCTCGCACGCTCTTTCCTTTTGTGGTTCTTCCTTTCTTTTCTTCTCTTCATCTGTCTGCGACTCGATGTGGATATCTTATGCTTGTTATTCATGCAGTCATCACCGGCATGCGACCGCTGATGCCGACTTTTGTCACGAACTTGACAGGGAGGTTTTCATCAGGACAAACATAATTATTTGGGGAGCAAAAACAAAGATCAGCTATTTGTGTAGTTGTGATGATAACTCTGATTTATAATGAATAAACAAAGTGTCAAAATGACAGTTTACTGATCTAACTTTGTGCTTTTAGAAAGAATATTTTTTTCATCACAAGTGTTTCTTTCATGTTTCAATAGATAATACCTCTTGTATCATATTTGCCTATTCTTTATATACCACATTCTTTTATGTCATGAACCCAACTGGAAAAAATGTAGAGCTACCAAATGACCTCCTATGACCTTTCACCTCTGAGGAATGACCTGAGGGGCTCAGGCCATGAGGGTGGGTAGGGTGTCTGGCCCATTAACTGAAGAGACAGCATGAAAATAAACAATAAGGAGAGGTATGGGAGTTCATGTTCTCTAGGCAATAAACAGAGCTAGAGATGATGATGGATTCATGTGTTATCATCTACCAGAAAGCATACATGTGTGAGTGTTATTGTAGCTCCATGCTATTGTTGCTTTAGTACTAGTAGTACAGGAAGTGCATGGCTCTGTATAAATGTAGTAGTTGTTCCAAATGCTATTTTTGTTAATAGAAACAACCATTTGAATGTTTTCTTTTGAGGAGGGATGGATTATTTACGTCGTTTTTGTAGCTTTGATTTTTTTTTAAATTCTTGCTGTGGGTCTTTATTCTATTCATTTCATTATTTGTGATAATAATTGTGTGAATGATTTTGATAGCTTCTTGCATGTTCTTTTTTCAAATTAACTTCTGTAATAAATCTTTTTACTTATCTGCTTAGAGTTAAGAGGGTCTTAAGATCTTTGTAATGTGCTACTAACGCCCTTCACAGTCTCAGCAGAAATTGTAGGCATATTCATCGATAAAGCTGTCACATTAAAATTTGTGTCAGCCATAGAGGAGGGGGGGGGGGCTTTATAGTTCAATCTGGGATTTTGTGTCTGGGCTCAGCCACTCTTAGTCATGACCAGCGGCTTTTTTCTTTCAAGTTTCAAATACATAAGCCGGTAATCTGGCTACAAACAAGCAATAGCTGCGACATTTTGGGATCATAAAACTTTTTTAACATCCTATAAATCAATTACTCCGCATCAGATTAAATGACCTTTCTTAGAAGTTACATGCTCCTTTGAGATCAAAAGAATGGAGTTTTCTGGAGAATTTTTTAAAGAATCAGTTTACTTCAGGCAAGTGTCATATCAGCCTTATCATGCACTGTACAGTGAGAGTGATCACCTTTCACTGATTAACCAATAGATTAAAACCCACAAAAATGTGGAAATTGTCAATTTTGTTTGTACTTGGGGGACATTTATAAAATTGCTTTTTTATGAATCATGTAAATAAATCCTACAAGGCTTGTGGGGCATAAGTTTTAATATCAGGCCTCTATTCTTTGCGACTGTCGGTCACTCAACTTCGCCTTCCAAAATCAAATTTCATGACAGGGGGAAGGGGGTGATAATGCACCTAGACTTGTGGCCGACCATGAAATATACACGGATTGATATGAGAGGACAACAATGGCTTTCTGATGGGGGAAGCATTAGAGGGTCACTGGCGGCAAGGGATTATCCCTGACATTGAATTCCCTTCTTTGTCATAAAGCCCAAATTAGAAACACTTTCTGTAATAGGTGAATGTCAGGGAAAGCTAGATTGTGGCAACGTGTTTCAAACTTCCATCACCTTTAACCCACAATTTTTTTCCATTTTTTTTCCCCTTCTATTTCTGATGGGCAAACAATGACAGAGGTATATATGGATTTCATTGACTCCATAATGTTCCTTTTCAAACTTTTTGTTTGTTCTTTTCAAATTCCAAGCATTTTTCAATGGATGACCTATTTCTATCATATGCCAAATTAAAGTGTTTACAATAATACATTTCCTTTTTGTTTCTGATTTGGGGGCTTTAGATAGGACTTCAGTGTAGCTATGCATATGTAATTAATACATTTTTGTGATCCATTTTGTTCCAAATGTATACTACTTGTAATTAATATTGGGGGCCATATGCTGCACAGCACCCAAAACTCCTAATGCTGTGAGCGTGTCTGTCTAATTATCCCCATCCTGTGTCATGAGCGGTGGCCGACTCATATTTTGACAACCCCACGTTGAGCATTGCAGGTTGCCGTTGGTGGAATCGTGACACACGAGGGCCTCGACACAACATGAATGTTGTCCTCCAACATGTGGGTCTTGTTATGTTGTCATGGCGAGTCAGGATCCAATGCCTGGTGTAGGCCTGGTCTTGATTTGGAGAGCAGGTTGGAAGGGTAGAGATTGCCCCATGAAAGCGACCCATGTTTTTATAGTTTTCTCCCTAAAAACACTTTTTTCGTGATTAAACTAGATCTCTCAACACCTTGGTGAAGACCTTTATCCTATGAATGTGGAATCATGTTCCATCATGAAAATGTTAACATATGTGATGATTTCTGATTCCAACAACCCACATTCTTTTTTTGAGAACATGTTATAAGAATTGCCTTTTGCATGAAGAAAGAAGATATTTTTCAATGTCTATATGCATATCATAATAACGTGTGACATGATGGAAAAATATTCTGTCTTTCGATGAGCTTATTTTATCCATCATAAAAAAGCTCTTTGCCACAAAGTATGCGAGTTTTCATGTCTGTATATCAATGTAAAAGTTGTTTTTCTTGTTTGTATTTATGTTTTTATGATCTACATGTACATTGATAAAGCGGGATTACATGTTGTGTATCAAATTCTTATTTTTCAAACCACACAACTTCTCGACAAACTTTCCATGCAGGTACTTACCATCATCGGAATCACCGGAGATGATGACGTTGATCAATGAGGGGCTTCCGATCCTGCCGCCCATGGGGTTGCTGAGCATGACCTGGAAGGTCTCGTCCTCTTCGTAGAGGGAGTCGTCGATGATCAGGATACGGCAGTAAGCGAGGTCCTCTCCCTTGTCGAAGGCGACCATGTTGTCAGGGTCCTCCTCCATTCGGCTGATGTAGTCGGAGAAGGTGAGGACGGGGGATGGATCGGATCCGGTGGCAGAGCCTGGAATCATGACGAGAACAGAGAGAATAGCAGATAAAGAAATGAAAGAGTTACTTTTGCTTAAATGTAACCAAATATGTGGCTATTTCTCCTTCTATCTTTATCTTTCAACGGTGAAAAGGGGGATGATCTTTGCTTAATGTCTCTGATACTGCCAGAAGAGCATCAGGGTAACAATATGGGGCTTTCTCTTACAGAATCTTTAAGATCTATGGTAGATTGAATATGAAGAATAGAGTCTTTGGATGACAAGTATGCTAAGTTCCTTGCATCCTCCCCCCCCCCCCCCCCCCCTCCCCCCTAAATGAAAGTAGGAATTCACAAATATCTGCACTTTTGAGCTTATTGTTGTTCTTTAGTCTCTTAATATGTTTGACTTCTGAAGCCATCCTGTCTCCAAATATCGGCTCATCAAAGCCCGACTTAAAAAGAGCAAGAAAGAACTTACTAACAGACCAAGATAAGTCAAGTTGCTTGTGCAATGGAGAAGAAAAAGAGCTTTCATTACGAGGAAACAAACCCTGATAATCAATGTTTAAGATGGTAGAGGAATGGATTATAGGCTCTACTTAAGTACTTAAATCTGTCATTTAATTGATATTCTAAATCAAAAACCAAAATCAAGATTTATCCTCCTAGTGACAGATTCTGAAGATGTTCATGCAGGCAAAGCTAAACTTCCTCTAATTCACAATAATTGGGATGGATTTAGGGTGCTATTGACCTACTCAAAGAAGATTTTAGCTGGCCTGTTGCTCCAAAATATGAAACTTGTTTAGGTAGGGCTACTGCTTTTAAATCTCAAACAGGAGTCTGTCCTTTTTGAGGAGGGATTATTGAGGGGGTGATTATGGAACCCCCTTAATCATTTGGAGTTGGAGATTAAAAGGGAGCGTAATGGCTGATTTACTGCTTTCTGGGATAGGATTGTGATGTAACAGTGCAGTTTTTAAGATTCACCTCTATAGAAATTGAAAGGGTGAATGACTTCTTTGAGTTACTGGTTGAGCGAGTGCATTGAACCAAGTTCTGCAGATGTTAGCCGCAGAGAGAAAATACTTGCTCAAAAACAATACCTGTAAGCGTATCATTATTTAACTGAAGTCGTAGGAATGTGATGAGGGCCCAAAATACTGCATCAAAGTCTCTCTAAACTCCTATACCACATTTTCCTACTTATCCTAGTCCTTTATTTAGTCGTAATAAAACTGGTTTCAAAGTGTGGGTATATGCAAGCTGCACCTTTGAAGAAGTGCCTTACTGAACAATAACTGCCTGAGAAATGGGATTCTGTCTCTGAACTCCAGGGTTTGCTTGACAGATATGGAAGGATGCTTAGAATGCCAACATTATTATCCAACTCTATGAGTATTTGATAGATAGATAGATAAATGGTATTTTATTGTATCTTTGACTCTTGGTGCTTGTTAATTAATTGATAAACGAATATATTTGCATCATTGTTTGGTTGTTTGTTCGTTTGTTTACCTGGAATGGTGGAGCAGCTGGCCATGAGTTCTTGTGAGAGATCTCCGGTACGCCTGATAGGGACCAGGAACTCTCCGATGTCTTCTTCGATGACGTAGTTGTCTGGGAGGTCAATGAATACACCAGATTCTGGAAAGAAAAATGAATAAAATATGGACAGGTTAAGATACATTAACAATTTCTGTGAACTCTTCTTTCTCTGTGAAATTCTTTCTTTCTAAAATCAATTAGGCATGCTCCATTTTGGAATTAAGTTCTCATCATCACTGCTACTACCACCATCTCACTATTACCATAACAAAAATTGTCATTGTCATCAACACCACCATCATTATCATCATCTTCAACAACACCATTATCACTATCATCACCACTATCATCATCACTATCACTATCATTACAATCGTCATTTTATGATCATTATGTACATTTGATTCACAATCGCATCTCGTTTTTAACTTTAAAATCTTTAGACATAAAAAAATATTCTGAACAATAGTCTGGCTCCAAAGAGATATATTGAGGTTACCAATGTAGGGACAGTGCAAGTTTAGTGCTGGCATGTGGTTTCAGAAAAAGGTATGGTATTCAAGAAAAAATCCCTTGAAAACTGAAAAGTTTCAAACGGCCTTCTATTAATCCTTCAATTTTGAAATCATATTCACTGAATATCTAAAGATTTTAAACAAATATGCAGCTAAGCAATAAACTAAACCCTGTGAAGCATAAAGACAATGTTTTCCAAATGGCTAGGCTCAATCAATTTTGCTCATCATCCGTGATAGTTTTCATACTTTCTTTGTTACACGCTGATAAAGTCAGCAGTCACAATGGTGGTGGAGTTGAACAAACATTATCCATCGATGTGTTCATGGTCATCATTATTAACCTAGATCATACCAAAAAAAAGGTTTCCTAGACAAAGTCCTGGCACCTTTCTCAATGACACCTATGAATGTCAACTGCTCAAGTAGAAAGTCAATTTCGCTTCGTTTATGATTTATAACAACCAAGGAGCTTGAAACATTTACCATAAACTTTTCTTTTGATTGTGCAGCTGCACTTATGTACTCCTAGTTGACCCCTCAAGGATAGTTTTGCAAGACAATGTTGAAATTGAATTATATAAATAAACCTTTATATATCTGGAATTTAGTACAAGGTTCGATTTTTCAAATTGAAAGTCTTCTCTTCAGTTTAATACTTTCTCATTTGCTACACCATACTTCCAATACCTATACTCCACTTTCTTTTCCAATGACATTGTAACATTACTCTCAAAGAAGACCAAAGTAGCAGTAATGTTGCCAATTTGGCTCCTGATTGAACGATTTCACTGTATTATCAGACAGACGTTTGTGTCCGTAATGTCCTATACTAAACTAATCTACCCTCATCACTTTTGAATATCCACCTTGATATAAGATGGGTATAACAAGGAGCCTGGGTATTCCATTAGGACAATCAGAAGTCAACTTGTAACCCCTCTGAAAAAAGTCCTTGGTGCTTTAGGTGCGATAATGCCCAATTCATCACAGACAAGAGCCTCACTTGTCGACTCGTCAAATCAAATCACTCCCTAATTATTTTAGGACGTGAGAATCCAGAACAATTTTTGTAAGACTGGATGGTAAGCTACTCAAAAGGTTGTATAAGCATTGGAAAAGGGGGTCAAAAGATAGGGGGCACTTCAAGTAATGTGGGGGTCTTCTAGAAGTTTGAATATTTAAAAGGGATCCCGCAAAAGTTTCCTCAAAACGTCTATTTGTTTCTTGTTTCTTGTACTTTCTGAGGGCGCCACGTAGAATTACAGGCATAATTGATACAAAATAAATAAACAGATTTATTTTTGGTGGAAGGCAGATTGTCTCATTTTTCAGAGAGGGGTGGTGGGGGTCATCTCTTGTTTTTATCATTAAAAGGAAGTCATTTCTACTTTGACATGGTTAATTCTATTAATCCCTAATTAATGCTCAATTTATCACTATTTGGTATTATCATCTACATGCACAAAGTATATCTACTAAGCATCTTACACCTAGAACAAGGTCAACAAGTCTTTGAAAATAATACAACTAGCTCAGCTTGTAAACCTTGGAAGGAATTTAACATCTACATTACCTGGCTTCCTAATAAAGATTTGGATTAAAAGCTCAGTATAAGGTGATTAAGATATCTTCATTAATCTTTAATCTTCTTTGTAATTCTATGGAGTAGTCCTTTGTCAGAATTTCAGAAATAAAACCTCAGATAGTATATTTTCTGGTACATTTTTCCCATAAAAAAATGCACACATTTCACTCATAAAATGTGGACATTCCTTGCATATTTCCCTTCATCTCATTTTGTTTATTTGAATTTTACTCCGAAAAGAAGTACTCCATCCAAAAATCCCTTGATAAAATCCCTCTCTAAACATGCACTGGAGGCAAATTTTGACAAGAACAAATTTCTTTTTTCCTTCTTCCTTTTTTCTTCTTAGAACCAGGTTCTTGAACTCTTTTTTTAATGTTCCCCTTTCACCAATCAATGATATTTTAGCTAATATTGTTTTAGGTTATAACAGCTGGCATCTATTTATTTCTATCTGAAATCCTACCCTCCCTTTTCCTAAACCTATTTTTGACAAGCGTCATCATCTTGGGCAACATTCTACTTTAGACTTTATGACCATGTTCTTGATTTCCTCCCAGCCAGTACATGAACATAAAACATTTAATATGCTTTCAACCGGGTTTCTACTCCAATTCTCTTTGCATAGGAAATGTACCTTAAGGGCACTGAACCCCTAGAACAGGGACAATCTTTCGACGTGACTCCACATTTCATCCTTTCTTGATTTCCCTGTAGACTAATAATTTTCGTGATGTTATTATAGAAGCCATCCAACCTATCAGGTTTCTATTGCCAGACAATATTGAAATAAAGAAGCTATGTCAATGGAATTATGTTCCACATTCACGATTTTAGGTCAGTGAAGAAATTAAGACAGCTTTTGCATTAAGTTACCCTTCTCGGTCACCTAGAGGTCATATAGTAGCTGTTTCTTTGAAACTATTTTGATGACAAATTTCTGCTTTAAAAGCATTCTTTATGTTTTGAATTATTCTGTACTTCATAATTCTCTCAATCTCTCAAGGGAAGGTATAACATGAACTATCACTTGCGTATCATTTATCATTCCTCCACATGACAATAGCAAATACCATTCTTCATCCTTCCCTAATCATCATCTTCACTACTATCATCATCATCATCATCATCATCACCACCACCACCACCACCACCACCAACTTTCATTATGGACATCAAATCTTCATTAACACCACCAGTATCAAATAACCATCACCACCACCACCACCACCAACTCTCACTGTTACCGTAAGTAACATCAATTTCCTTATCATCATCACCACCATATCATCCTCCATTCATAAGGCCCCATTCACCAAAGTTAACCACCATCAATACATCCAGTGATGCACTAAAATTCCTTTTTAATTCTCCCTTTCATCTGTCCATCAGTACCTAAAAGGTGCTTTATAAAATCAGTCTTAATATCTTTGCATCCACGACAGGACCAACAAGTCTTTTCATCTTCTTTAATTCTCTCCATCCATCCCCCTATTCAGAATTGTCTTGTAGACCAAGAACCTTTAAGATGGTCCAGCTTTGCTCATTGTATCCATACTGGCTCCACCATGCATGAGATGGTGGTCCAGATCTATTTAGAATTACCTTTGTCAGAAGTTAATGAAAAAGACCCATTAAAGCTAAAGAATTACCTTCCTCCCCCTCCCATAACTGTACTTTTGGCAGCTGATTATTAGAAATGTAGCTATTCAAACAGTCCAATCTGGATTGCTTATATACCTGACAGTTTCTGAGGTATTTTATAATTTAATCTTACACAGTAAGCGATGACTTTTAAACATCATTTGCCTCACTAATTTGCTTCTTTTTTTTCTTCAAATCTAGGGTGTTTTATTATATTTTTTTCATATTCATTGTTCATGGCACCTTTTGAAGGCATTTAAATCAAATAATATCGGACATGCATTGATTCAATATCATTTCTTTACACCGACCCCCCTCCCCCCCCCCCTACCCCACTAGCTCCCTACCCAAGCCCCTCCACCTCTCTCTCTCTTTTTCACTTTCCTACATCCTCTCAATATTCCTTCCCTAGGTATATCTCTATATTTTTTCACTAAATCAGGTGCACAATGCCACAGCATTTTCAAATACTAAGAATTCTCCACCCAATACTCCCATTCCCTTTCGGCTGCATTTGCATGGGTTTAATCCTATCTGACTCTTGACTTTACACTGGGCCGACAGCTCGGCCCGCATAAATCACAGGACTTAACACCGGGGCTGCTACTGTAGCAGGAAGCCAGAATGGAAGGCTTATCCAAATGGGATTTGAAACACTTCACATACAAAAAGCCAAAACGTAGATGGGTTTCCATTTTCTGTACATTGTGTTTACTTCTTTAAATGTAATGCACCAAGACAAATTACAAACAGCCTTTATGTAAGAGAAGCATCAAGCCTTTTCATAAATCTATTGAATACTGCATAAAAGCAACTCCCTCCACCTCTCCGTTTTCCTTCATTCTCCTCATCAACATCTTCGTCCTTACAATAATCACCATTGTCATATCATTGTCATCATTAATATTGTCATGCTCATCATTACCATTAACATCATCATCACCATCACCATCATCAATATCATCGTTATCATTATCACCACCACCATTATCACCCTCATCATCTCTATCATCACCATCACCCTAATCAACATTGTCACCAACATCACTTACCATCTTCAGCATCAAAGATTGTCACGACAGCACTGTAAGGATACTCCAGGGCGCCCATCACAGGGTCGTGGAGGATGATCTCAAACACCTCGGCTTGCTCGAAGAGGCGGTCGTTGAGGATACGGACTCGCCAGAATCCTTCGGTCTGGCCGGGGTTGAACTGCACCTGGCGGGCGGACTTGCCACGGAAGTCTTCATCGGCGATGGCGGTAGCGTCAGCAGTCTGGATGCCTGTACGGATACATTATAATGCAAGATTAATGTATGTTCCAATGATGCACAAAATATGTATTTACCATCCCTCTTGATTTTCCTGTTTAAATTGATTTCATTTTCTTACAATTAATTCAAAGAATTGTCAGTTTCACAGCCATTGAGTTGTTGTTATTTACATCTGCCAATATTAATCAAATTTATCCTAAAAATGTTTTTAATATAACTTACCAACAAATGAGGTTTCTCCCAGGTATCCACGTCGGATGAGCTTGATGTTGAGGTATCGCTCGGTCTCGTTCACCTCGTAGTACTCCCTCTCCAGTGAGATCCATGACCAGTTAAGACGGAATGGCTGATTGGCCAAGGTGTTGCCGCCTGCAATGGAATTGACCAATGAGGGGAAGGGTTACTGAAATGGTCTTGAAAAATCAAGGCAATGCCATAAAACTAGTCTTTATCTATTAAGCAAGAACAGTTGTAACATTCTTAAAAACATAAATATAATGGATGGAGCTGAAAGTACAAATCCAAAACCATTAAATATCAGGACATGCAATTTTTTGCTGGTAAAACAAAACATTCTGAAATATCCCAAAATAATTTGTTGTATAAAATGTTTTCAAATGGTTCATCTGAAAATATTTTAAAAACTTGAAAACTTTGGAAGTACACATATATATAGATGGTCATCCCTATAGGTTAAGGTCATTCTGTCCATCTCGTGTCCGGTGGTCATCTTGACCCCCTCTAGTGTCCAGTCGGGGTCAAACTGTGTCTCAAAGAGGTTCAAGTGTAAGCAATTACCGACTCCACTTGAGACCACAGTCGGTTCAAGTACAGTAACAACTTGTTAGTCCGGGTGTAGACAGGTAGGCTAAGTGGTAGAGGGTGAAGATATAGAGGGGGAGGAACCACAAGGGGAATCTGAGGTATTCCTCATCTGTACTTCATATTAAATGTATTAATTGACAGCAAGATCAGGTTTGTGATAGGCTTTTTGGTTTTTCTCTCCACTTCGACCTATACAAAATTTAACAGTGCCAAGCTATATTTACTATATTGTTCGAATCTTTTATGCCACTATAAAGTTACAAATTAAAATTCCTTTTAATATCTTCCACACTTCAAAAGATATTTCATCGATATCAGCCCCTATGCACACTGTAAAGTCCTTCAACATCAATCCTTAAACTCCATCTCATGATTTTCTCAATACCAAGCACAACTATTTCACTCTCCGTCCCCTTGTGTTTTTTTAGAAAGGATGATGACAATGATATCTGGTGTGATACGGTCGACTGACCTGCGTACATCTGGAAGCTATCTAAAGCACAGAAACTCTCATTTAACATGAGGACAGACTGGAGAGAAACTTAACTTATTTGATTTCTTTCTCCAAGGTTTATCCCCTATCTCAAGATAGCGATGACATGATGACATGTCTCCGGTCGGACAGTTAAGTGGACAGAAGGACACTGCCGCCCCGGCCGGGATTGGCCGGAGAAGTGACCGGTACAATTTGGAGCATTTCAGTGGCGACTCCCTGTTTACATTACGGTGCGTTGCGGATGGCTCATGACAGAATAGCCCATATGGAGCCAATAAAAGTGACCAAGAGGACAAATTAAGGAATATCAAAACAAGCGGGATGAAATTGCTTGTTTGCGGAAGGGATACAAATCATATAACCATATCATATAAATCAATTTATAAGTAGATTATGGTCAATTGATGCATGTGTATGTACATGTAGCCGTCATATTATACAATTGACCCTCCCTCTAATAGCTTGAAATAGATATCTTTATCCTTGCAGTAGACCATACATTGTGGGAACCTTCAGGAAATTTCAGAATATAGACAGAGGTATAAGTATCATGGAAAAAATATTTGAACCCATTTTGAATTAACTTTCTTACTTGCATATATATATCTGTAAGTTCCCTTCTTACTTTACTACTTATTTCAATACTTGTGCTATATCTAGCTCAGACTTCTTATGTCTGTTATCATCACAAAAATAGGGTTTTTAGGTTGGAGATGAATGTTTACAGCAAAAAGGTTTTACTTGATGGGCAAATGTCAATATTTGATACCAGGTAATTTTGTTTCTATCAAAATGCTTATTTATTCTCCATTTCCACATAAAAACATTCCGTCTCGGGTAAAATCTTCCCTAGATACAATGTTTAAACATTTCAAGATCTTCATTTTACCCAGGTAAGTTACTCTAAATAAATAACACTGTTTTATTCAAACAAATCAGAGTTCTGCTTCTAAATAGGAGTGCTGTATAATTTACTGCAGCAATGCACATGGGGTCTTAAATGTCAGCCTTTGAATGTAGGGCTACATTAATCAGGTCTAGGCCTATATCAACCAAGGCCAGACCTTTCAATTCTTACTTGAGCTATCAACAAACATGGACAGAGCTTGTTGAGAAAACTCAAGGACTTGGGGAAAAAGCCGATACTCAAATAGTGACACGCCTTTCACCCCCTACAACAATTCTAACTATTCTAAGAGAGGGAGAGGGAGAGGAAGAGAGAGGGGAGAGAGAAAGGGTTCTTAGAATGAGGAGACGGGAGTAGAGAAGAAAGTAAAGAGAACTGGTCAACTGTATTGCCAGCAGAACAAATCAATTAGCCACTCGCAGATCTCGTACAACTGATTCCCATTCATGCCCAGTCATATCTAAACTTAGCCTCTATTGAGAGCCCCAACTTTTCATTTGCACATTGTGTAATAGTGCAGTATAAAACCAACACTCTAAGACACCGTAATCCTCCATTTTGCTTTTTGTTGATCTTTTCCCCTTTCTTGCGGGAATCCCAATGAACATCAAGAACCGGTGTGACGTTCATTCTTATGTGCCATTGTGCAATTGAATAGTATCATGATTAACTATTGCGATAGCAGGTACACAACAAATGTTATATATTAGCCAGCATTATAAGTCTCTTTCACTTGTAAGGTTCTACAAGCTATCACATATCAAGAACTAATCTCGAAACAGGCATCATCATCATCATCATCATCATCAAGTGTTGCTTCAGGCGATGGAGGCAGGCAGGACCAATAGTGCACTTAATACCCCTTTCGCTTAGCAACCACATGTTGTATACCCCCATTACAATCCTAAACATTCAAACAATACAAATAGGGTTCTAAAAGAGCACCTAGCACAACAATATCCTCCTAGTCCTCTCTTCCCCCTCTTTGAAAATCTCACCATCTATTTAGTGACAAATAGCACTACTGATATAAAAGATGGGATTTAATTATATAAGATGCATCTCCTTTTAAAGTTGCATTCAGTTAGATGGTTTTCTTTGCATAAAAGAAAATCTCCCATTAAAATTGCAAAAGACTTGGATGTAATATATATGCTGATAGTCATTAAATTAGTTGGACATATCAGCAGGAAAATGAGGAATCTGAAAAAAAGGGGAGTACGCAATAATCCATGTCTGAATATTGGGACGACTCCCATAAAGGCAAGGGGCAACCCCCTTCCCCACTATCTGATACTACGATAATAGTCCAAATAAGCAAATAAAGATTTTTAAATTTCTTTTATTACCATTTTCTGTATCCTCAGGAGTAAACTGTACGTGGACAACCACATACACTCTTTAACATTTCTCATAACTTACAGTTTATCGCAACACAAGGCTATCTACTATTGTGTTTAGGATTAAAAAGTTCTATTTTTAGAAAGAAAGAGCCCTGTTTTTCCCCTTTATTTACAACTCTTGTGTCCATCATTTTTTAAATGGCTTGTAATACACAACTGCAGGCAGATGTGAGCGAGTTTCACAGAAATGCACACAACGTACCAAGTTGCTCTTTCTTCTCTTTACACTTTCCAAATAGTTCCTGTTCTTTCTGACTGGTTTGACTTGCACAAGGCCATGTTTGTCCCCGTTTGTTTGCCCAGAGAGGGGGCTTGGGTAAATTTAGAGTGAGTTTAGTGGACAATTAGCTGGAATAATACCCCTGCTTATTGAGAGTTGTAACAATAGTGTGAATAAAACATTAACAAGTTGGGGAAAGGGGATTGGGAAGGGGGTATATTGCGTAACAAAGTGTTAAGGATTGGAGTTCGCATATAGATATGAAACTTTTAAAATGAGGATTTGTGTGATCCCATACTTAGCAAGGCTAAGGCTTTCCCTGATGGAGAAGGAACAACAAAATATTGAAAATATGTTTATTGAATAATGTAATGATTTGGAGGGGTGTGCTACTTCATGCTTTACAGAATGTTTTTAGAGGCCTCTTGTATAATCACATAACTTTAATGTGTAACTTTATTGACATTGAAATATTTTCTTTAAGGGATATTTGAGTTCAAGGTTTATAAAAGAAAATAATTATAATCATGGGGGCCGTTTAAATAATCACATCATAGGTTTAATAATTAAAAATATTGAAATCAAAGAAATTTGTAGGTGGAATTCATAATCACGTTATACAGAAAATAAGCAGCATAGAAGACACTGAAGCAGATGAAAGGCAACAACATCCTCTTTTCTGACTTAACATCAGTTTTTATTTCTGATTTAATATCATCTCTGGTTGACAGCCAGGGAAACCGATAAATGTCAAGGGCGTTGGGAATTACAGAGGAGGGGAAATCTATCAAGTAACTTCCTCATGGGCCCCTCACTTAGGGGGGATGTTCGCCATTTTAATGGAAAGGTGAGCTGATTAATGTTTACTACCGAGTCTAACTGACTAAAGACAGGTATCGAGTCCCATGCAGTGAGTCAGATGATTTTGAGAAAGGTTGAGTCGTGCAGATTCATCAAAAGCGAACAACAAGTGTCTCTTTTTCTTGTTGTTAATAGATGATATGGTCTCTTGAGAGGCAGACACAAATTAAATCTGTCTTAAATTATATTACTTCACAATTGCACTCTTAACCTTGTCCTAACATTTATTAGATGTAGCTACTTTGATACCATGCTTTATCACTACATGCTCACAACCACGGTGGCCTCTGGATTCTTCAGAAATGTATTTGTAGTATTTTGTACATGATCTGTATGCTCATTACAATGAAGAAAGCTTACAATGAAGGAAAATTGGACATATCAACTGTATCTTTTCTCAATTCATCATCATAGTAAAGGGAAATCCATCATTTCATTCTTATTCCCCAGACTATAATTTACCTGGGTTCTTTTATCTTTTGTCTCCTCGGCACTACCCTACTGAGACTATTCCTCAGGGGTAGTGTGTGGAAAATTGATCCATAAATCATAACATAATCAACTCCAGACATTGATTCAAATCCAATTTTACAATTTTTCAAATTACTCCTCTTTCTCTGTCCCGCTCTCCAACTTCTGTCTCATTCATATATTTCCATGCTCAAATAGGAGAAAGATTTTTTTTCTTTCCAAAGCTGGAATTTTTTACTCCTCAAAAGGACTTATTTACCTGTAGTTCAAAAAGTCAGAGTGATTACATTTAGTTTCATTGGTGATTCATGCCTAAAACTCTGGCAGAAGGTAAGCCACAGAAAATATAACACATGTTGGTACTGCAGCTGTAGCAAGACAAGGTTGATAAATTCACTTTACAAAACAAACTATTTAGATAATTGCATAAGGCTGAAGTAGAAATACAACATAATCATCTCATTTTATAGCCTTCACCCACAGATTTAATGGCAGAGTCCATGTAATGAATAGGATATCAACTAATTATGCTAAGTTCACATCTGGTCTAGACTACATCTGACAAACAGGGGGTTTCAACTTCCTAATTAATCTGAGGGATGGAAGTTGAAAGCATCCTTCCACCTTTCTGTCTTTTACAAATTTCAGCATATTTTCATTAAAAAAGTTAAAGCTATGGAAAGTTTTCATGGCAAGCTTGTAAAGATTTTAACAAATTTCTTTCCCTTGCAAGCAGCTTCCTGTTGATTTACATGTATGACTGATAACAAGAATTCCTGTGCATATGTTCAAAATAAATAAAACCAGTAACACAACCAGAAAGAAATAAAACCTTGATGCAAGAACTCTTCCAGATGCGGGCAGAAATAGCTACCAAATGTATTTCTAGGACATCGCTATTCTTCCATAATCACTGCAAATACATCAACAAACTCCGAATGTTGTTACCATGGCAATTTGGGTAGTTTAAGGTCAACGGCAGTGAGACGCACTCTGTGCTCTTTGTCTCTCTACCCCACTACAACATCCATGTGGCTTGCGTTACGCCCCGACAAGATCCCCTATCAAGTTTAACCCAAAATGTCCCCATTCCCGGTTCCCAGACAGGTCTTTCTGTAGTTCCAGTGACAGAGGGGCATATCGAGTAGCTTGTTAAATACAGCAGGGCTTCAACTCGTGCCATCCAGGCTTAGGTTTGATAGACGAAGACGCAAAATGAAGAATGAGGTTTGACGTGCCAGGTTGAATTTTACTTTATTGAGCCCAGAATTATGAACCTGCCACAATTACCAAATCAGTGGAGGTCAGGGAGGGACATGTGTTTTGTATCAGTTGATAAATTGCTACCAGGATACTCTAATGAAATGATACGTCTTTGAGTTGATGAGCAATTCAGCACAATCATTGTGCCTCCTTTCAGAGTTATTGTTTAGTTTTCCTTCTTATTTTCTTCTTCGTTACTTCCAGGCACAATTATGACCCTTTCCCCATTAGGAAATTACTTGAAATATTTTAATTCTTTGTTTACTGTAGTTTAATTATTATGAACATTGCAGCGAATGACAACTGCATCGTCATTCCTCAATCCAAAGAAATAGGGCAATCGTTTTTTTCTGTCTGGAAATGATTTCTTTTGCATTCCTTCAATTGATGCTCAACTACTTTTAGGCATAATTATAACTCTTTTCTCTGCGGAAATTTATAATTTTCTAATTGATTTCATTTTTTTTTTTTTGGGGGGGGGGATGCTTTGAATTTCCTTCAAATCTTTGAAGTAGATAAGAATTTAGAATTTTGTGTAAGCTTATACACCTCACAAGAAGTGAACTACTTCAAAATTTATTTCTGGTAAATATCTTATATTATGCTTCCTATTAACTAATCATGTATTCCCGGTTTATGTTCTACACATGACATCTTAGGCCATGTTTTTTCCTCTTTTATCTCCCTTCTTTCTAGATGATTTAAAGGAAAGTAGGGCAGCGTAATAGCAGGAAGGGGCAAGGGGTAAACTAAACCATTGAGTTCTCTCCAAGGACAACAATTCTTGTGACTGATAGGTATAGCTGATGCTAATCGAAAGTGAGGAGGAACAAACCTAAGACATAAACAAGGACGTCTTCCCCTGTACAGATAGTATCCCCAGACCCTCAAGGGCAACACCAGAATAACCTGACAAACTGGTTTCCTTTGGAGATAGCAGGCTCTCCAGGACTTCACATGCCAACACTAAAAACTAGACCATCCATCCATGCCCCTAGTTTTCTCTTTGTGATCTATCATCGTTCTTCGATTTGTCCCCTCTTTTTTTTTTTGGGGGGGGGGCTTGGGTGAAATATCAGTTTTGCAGCTCAAGATTTTTTTGTTTAGAAGACGTTTTCATCAAGTAGTCCGGAGCAAAGACAAGTGTAGACAGAGAACATGTGTAAAGATTGTAAGCTTCAACAAGCGAAGTATAATCAACTGGGACTTTTGACCTTAATGATGACAGTAATGGCATCATTCCTCAAATCTTCCCAAATACATCCTCTGGTAAAACAAACTTAATAATGATTTTCAAGAAACCTAAAGAGCATCTTGCAGTCAAACATAAAGCAGACATGGCAAAGTTGGGATATTTTTTCTAACGAAATGATGTAAATTGGCAACAATCAGCTTGGACAAGACAGGAAGACTCTGGCGGCTATCACGTCAAAAGGCGTCTGAAGAGAGGCCATGTTCAATTAAGATACTGCAAAGCTTTCTCCCACTAGAACTCACACTGACAGTACAATGTCTGTATCAAAGACTGAAGTCTTGTGCATAACATGGTAGGGGGTGAACACATGTTTGGAGCCATAATGTTTCAACTAATATCATCTCAACTGACAACATAATGATCCAATACCGTGCTTACGCAGAACGAGCCGTCTTCAAGAATTAACACTATGCTGAGGTATTAATGTATACCCAAAGCCTAACAAGATCTTATCTGGTAGTTTCTTTACCTCAACCTGTAACTCAATTTGCGGAGCTATAGGCTCTGCACAATGCATTCATCCAACACAATCTGTGAGGGCATGATGACACCCCTACATGAGCTCTTCCATCAGATTAGATTATTAACACATTTTGCAAGTAATTGTGTAACATAGTTGCAAGCAAACCTTTGTAAATTGTCTTGTTACATCAGAGTTGATACCATCAACCTTCCCATGGACATTCTTAGGCAATCTCTGTGATTTCACAATCTCTGCGATTTCACAACCTCTGCCTCCATGGATCTGTCTGCTGACTTTCCTGCCAAAATACTTGGTTCTTATACTGATTATTGTTCCTCCCCCAATGATCTTCTATTCCAAGCAGGAATTGAGTCACACAAGCGTGAATCCCCCTTCATCTTAACCCTTTCACTTCCTAAAGGCATCACTACCTGTGTGTCAACCCATTATGAGTTGGGACAATGGTATCACCAGTGCATGAAATGAGAAGTTTAAATACAAGATGAAGAAGACTTTGACGGGGGTAATGATCCTGATTATCTAGGATTCTGTCTAAGTCCCTCTTTTTTTTTCTCTTCAGGGATGCATCACTGTCATGAGGCTCTTAGTCAGTGTCTGGGATTCTAGCTGAAAATGCTCCCTAATAAGGACTTTAAAAGTTTGACATGAACTCACAATGTCAATTCCTGTATGAAGCTGTGTGATTTTATGTTTTACGATGTACTTCATGGTGCTTATTTAAGTTTATGAAGTTTAAATTCATATCAAAGCCCTTACAAAAGTAGATCTTCCCTCTATTCAAAGGGTGATACTGCTACCTATTGACTATACAGGACAAATCCTCAATATCCTATCATGAAATACTAGAAAAAGCATGAAATTTCCATGAGCATGAGCATTATATTGCATTTTAAGAAAAGCATGGCATGGGAGGCTTACTTTGATCTATATAGCAAATAATTCTCCAGTTAACCATTCCCATTTGATTTCATTCATAACTTATTCAAGAAAAGTCACATGGAGCCAGGACAGGAGGGTGTGAAGTCAAACAGAATATCCGCAAAGTTCACACGTTTGTGGGGTCTCAGCCAGCGATCGCACCTTGAGAAAGAATGACTGATTCTATGCAGGCATCGACAGCTGGAACAGTTCCTCACCTCTCAACGGAGAAACACTTGAGGACATGGAAGAACTTCGGAAACTGCGGATTCCTGATCAAACAGTGTGACAAGTGTTTTCTTTCATAGGCTGCAGAAGAAATGTCTTCAGTGGAACATGTTCTTTCTCAAGCTGCAGCTAGTGCAAACTTGCCCTGGGGCTGTATGTTCATATGTTTTAGAGTGCTCTTGTGGATGCTATGGCCCAACTAAAAAGGCTGTAACTGCTTAATTGTTCTGACTTGACTGTTATCATGTGCCAGGGAATGTATGCACATAAGGTGCAGCCATAAGGGTACATACACAACAACAGAAGGCCATTAGAATTGGCAGGGAATGGTTACAAGCTATACAGAATGATTTAACAGCCTGTAGATCCAAATAATAAAGGCTTCTAATATCAAAAACATAACTTCATTACCTTCTAAACTCAAAGTCACCTGTCACTGAATACCTTCAAAGTTCATCAACTCAACTAAAGACATATCTATTGGTGTAGTATCTGGTGCAAGTATCAATAAAGGTGCTATCAATTACATAAACAATCACATGTGGGACTGAGGTATTGAACCCCCACCTGACAACAGAAAACAATCACATATGGGACAAAGGAACTGAACAACACCTGCCATGGTCAAAGTCAAGGACTCAGCTGTATTTCCTGCACGACTTCTGTGCTGAGTAACAGGTTATTTGGATTATTAGAAACACCTGATTCTTTCACTGTTACAAAAATATGGTTCTAAAAAGGGCTGAAATCAGGGTGTGCTGGCTATTTTTTCTCCCCTTACTTCTATTTAGAAAAAGATTTTGATCTTGAATTCTAATGTATCCAACCAGGAGCCCACTCTCCCATCTGGTTCAGATTTGTGTAGGAAGCTGTAGCCATGTAGCCTGATTAAGCAATGATTTCATTTGATATGCTGCTCTTGGCTACCAGCAATCATCCAGTATACCGTTGCAGGCTTTGCTTTCAGGGTGGCAATCCGAAAATTGATAGTTTCTTTTGCAGTGCAATGGGTAGGAGGTGAGGGAATTGTGAAAATTGCATGAAGATTAGTTAGTGGATTGTGGATGTCCTACACACAAAAAGCGTGACTAAAATGCACTGGCTTCAGAAGTTGGAAGTACTTTTAAATAAATCCATATGACCTTCAAAACTTGTGAAACTAATTGAAAAGTGGGGAATAATTTATCAAGTTGGTATAGGCAAATCAGTCATCCAAGGTGAAAAATTTAAAAACATTAAAAAGCTATCAATCATCTCCATCTTACAACAACCAATAAACAAAATATGTTTGGGTTACCTTCTAGCTTTGAAACACTCGATTGCAAATGAGGCATGTAACATGTTTATCTCGCATAAATCCCACATCTATTGATAGGAATATTAGCTGTCACCCAACATAAAGGACATCATTAGGGAATAAGGCTCTGAGGAGTCTGAAGTGATCCAACTGTTATTTTCAATGGGGGAAACTCTCTAAACACTGTAGTACACTTTTTATCTCTTTGAAGGACAACAAGAATTTCTCTAAATGCGCATACTGTATGTACAGTACATGTAGAATGATAATTTTTCTGTTTGGAACCAGAAGAGCATTATCTTGTATTATGGTTAACACCATTCTGGATTCTGAACAGACAGATGTATAGTTTCCCTTTCTCAAATCAA
This sequence comes from Strongylocentrotus droebachiensis, assembly GCA_035222895.1. NCBI lineage: Eukaryota > Metazoa > Echinodermata > Echinoidea > Camarodonta > Strongylocentrotidae > Strongylocentrotus > Strongylocentrotus droebachiensis. The sequence continues at coordinate 326,192 of JAVYIG010000081.1, forward strand.
TCCTGAGATTGTATTTTCTCCAATTGAAACTTTGCATGCTTTTGTAATGCCTCTACATATCTAGGGAGACGTAATGGTAATCTGAATACCACTTAAAATGCAATATATCAACCAACATAATTATAACCAAAGCTTCATGTAAAGATAGAAAAGGCGCCATCTTGCACATTATTTTGACAGGTAACCAATAGAAGGGTATATATCTAAAAAAAACACCAACATTTTTGTTGTTGTTAGTTTTGTTGGAAATCCTTTATATTGCACAAGATGAAGGATGTTTCTTAAGTTGTTTTGGACAACTTCTTGACTCTTGTTTGGTTCTATGAAAGTTGGCCATTGCTAAGACTTAATAAGCATCATAAACCATCACTTCACCACAATGAACATTACCAGCAGCTTTCAAGCTTCATAATCTTAAGAGAATATCCCAAACCACAACTGAAATCTGGCCATTTTTAATCCACCCGAACAATACCCCAAAACCAATTTGCTGCATTGGTGCTCTGAAGAAGTCCAAAGTTTAAAGTACTTTAATATCCTTGGTTTCCAGAAGAAAAAGCCTAAAATCCACCATCAACAATTGTTTCTTCATCCATTGTTACCCCATAAACAAGTGCCAGAATTGGCACATACTTGCTACCTGGAAACAAAAAGAAGGGATAACCACAAAACACCGGTCTGTCTACCAGTTTCATTTTTACTTTCCAAGGTTTTAGAGTGGCGGTACTTATGTACCCTGTTTGAGTCACTGGCTATTATATTCTTCCAGGCTCTAATAAGCCAGAGTCCAATGGCATGGAACAGTGGAGCCCTGTAATTAGTTGAGGTAGCTGATATTTTGAATTAAGAAATCTAGATGACACCTCCCAAAAAAATAATAAAAGATGAAAAAACAGATATGGCAGCTACAATGACATTCAGTCAAATTCATTATAGAGAAAATGGGTATGGAGATACACATGAAAAAGCATCAATTTCCATTGGAACCATAGGATAGACTACCAAACTCATCCCTGATTCTTCATCTTCTTGGTAACGAATCTCAGAGATTCACTGGCAGCTGGGCATTCAGCATGTATCAAGCTAATCCCATAAAGTCTTAATGGCTTAACTGAATTCCGGTCAACGAGGGCACTGCCAAAACACTGCCATGGTCGAAGCTAGGCTCAATGGAGCGGTTAGATATGAAACAGATCATTTCTATTTACCCTGGCTGATATGGCTGATATTATGTTCAAACCATAATAATGTCAACCTCATTGGATAGATCCGCAAGACTGGTAATACATGTTGTATGTTCTCTTACCCATTTGTACAAGGAGGGCTATTGCATCAAGTCCCTTCATGGCTTAAAACATTATGGACAGTCTTTTAATAGTATGAATTGATAGTCACGAGAGGGAGGTGTATTCTTCACTAAATTAGCTTTCTGCAAATGTCTCATTAATCATGGGGATTATATCTCCGGCCACATTTGCAAAGAAGATAATCTCATTTACTTCTATCCACATGCTGTTCATGTAGAGTGATTGATATGGGTCAAACATTCAGGGTCAGAATACATTGTCTAATATTAGTAGTATTCTGGAAAGAAAAAACCATAAGGATTCACTTAATACAGTAGTCTGTGAAGCCTTCTCTCAAAATGTTCTGGCCATCTTTTATTGTTACATAATGTAAAAACATGTAGAGCTTCAAGTGAAGAAAAAAAGGTTTGGTGCAACGTGGATGTGTTTATAAATGCACTTTTGTATCTTTCTTCCCCTTTGAGAAATCATGAATACTTAAGCTGAGAAAAAAGAAACCACATATTATAGTGACACATTTCAACAATCTTTGCCTTGTTCATTTACTGGATGGAGAGGGGTTACTTCGAAGTCTTACAACTTATCTCTGAAACGTAAGAACATAATTGCCCTCCTTATATAGTCTTCACATACACCCAAATCTTGTGAATCCTGTCCAATTTTAAGATCACGGAATGGATAAGAAATTAGTTTTTTTTATTTGATGTGACCAACGTGGTGTAAGCCTGAATAATATCTAGCTAAACTGGTGTATTAAACTAATAAGGTGTTGATTGTCCTTTAATGGGGGGGGGGGAGAAAATACGGAGCAATGACTTGGTAAACTTTCGTTGTCTGAGATACAGTGACACCAGTTGCATAAGGCTCTCTTTCATGATTGACCAGAATTGTTGAGCATTTGTAGATTAATGATGATTGATGAAGAAAAGATCAGAATTAGTGTAGAACACATCCGTTCAAGTCAACAAACTGTTCCTTTCAACCAGCTAACTCAGTAGCGACTCAGAAGATGGATGCCCATCACTTCCATTTAAACATTTATCCCTCTCATCATAGGAACACTGCCTACAAAGAGGAAGTTCTGTCTACTGCTTCAATGCTGAACAATATGTGGCAAGCAGTTCACTGAATGCACAGGTCACCCATGTAGACAAGAAAGAGAGTGGGAGACTGGTAACTGAACCATATTTCCACATCGTGAGTCAACATACACACCCTTGAACGTACCATGAGATATGAGAACAATCTATATGTTTTACTGGTTCACTGACAGTCAGACTTCAAGGAGACATGAACAAATGTTCAAACAAGACAATTGTCCATGTTTTCTTTGTTCAATCTGTGATTTTCCATCATTAACTACCATTATTCTGACCACATGACATAATTATCATGACTTCTGTCGACAAATATAAAAGCTTCTTCATCAATTCATAGTTCTTTATGAAGGGAGGCATCAGTTTGTGAGGATATTACTCAAGTGGGATGTCCTGTTAATATAAACATTTTGATGAACTCTGGCTTGTCATCCTAAACAGTACTGCACTTGACAGCATCTTTCAAGGTTTAGATGTCTCTATAGTATGGGGAAGGGAAAGAAAGATGTGGACTTCAAACAGAGGCAAAGGTTGCATACCACCAGTGACTTGATATGGAAATGTGGATAGAAGAGTTTGTAAACCTGTTCTTACTACTTGACCTTGATCTTGGAATGAACCCTGAAGGAATACACTTTACCCTCAACAACTGAGGGGTTTTTTTTTCTTCTCCTTTTGGGGGGCAATATTTATGGGTATTTAAGCCTAGAATTAGGTGATCATCTTGTGATAACCGTCAACTGATATCTTTAAACAGAAATCTTAATGAACCTAAATTGGAAAATGGTGTATCAACATCAACAAATTATTATTATTATGAACACATAGGTCCTTCCTAAAAGAAATAGTCACATCTTAAATAGGGCTCTTATATAGTGAGAGTTGAACAATTACCACCATGGGGGGCATGCTCTTATATCTGAACAGCAGATTAGGCAGGAGATAAGGTCATTTATTATTTAATCCTTTAGAATCGAAGGTTAATCACCCCTTTAATCCCTGAGTCATGGGTTTAGGGTTTGATAATGTGTTGCTTCAATGAGAAAACAACCAATAACAATGAGACAAGGATGTCAAAAACATCCAGAATGGCATCTCATCCCCACACAAGAATTACTTCGAGAAAGTTTACTATTTATTTCAAAATTGTGAAAGAAATAAAAAAATTATTTACTTTGTGTGACCCCACACTGTGATGTAACATGCTTTAGCCCCAATGTTTTGGCATAAACTTGAAAGCAAAACAAGAGGGAAGTGCACATAAATTGTTCTACTAACTAGCTAAGCTCCTACCATACAAAGACCAAACACTGGAGTCAACTTTTCACTCCACTGCTATCTTCCTACCATTTATCACCCATTTCCACAAGATTTATAATAACCCCCGAATCAATTCCCTTTCCGCAAAAAGGGGGATAAAAAGAATTTCAAGTTCATAGTTCAATCGCATGTTTATTGCATAGTAATAATTCAATCATATTGGTTCCCCTTTTGTGGAAAGCTAAACACAAACTTGAGGTTGCTGTTAATAACAGGTTCATGTGTATTAAAGTAGTCTGCAGTATACCAATCAAAATGATTTCATCTTCATCCTGTCCATCCCAAATTAGATGAATTAACTCCCCATAAGTTCACTAATGGATAAACAATGATTTGCCATATCTTATCCCTGAGAAAATCTTTTCAGCTTTTAGTGTGGTACATTTACATCATATATTGAAACGGATCTTTGAGACAATAATGTCTTTAGCTTGTGAAACAACTTGATATGAATAATCAGAATCTGTATCTACCTTTAAGAACATGACAGTAAAGAAGATCAGGAGATAGGCAGAAGCAGGGTTTGTTTAGACTAGAGACATGACCTCGGTATGAAATCATCTTTAAACGACCTTTGACTTCATACACCTATCAGGAGGCACAGGAAAAGGGGGGAAGCCTTTCGAAAACAAACAACTGCATTTTCTAAATGGACTTGATCACAATTAGTCGGCAGACATCTCTCTTCGCTTGTCTCCATCAACTCAGGGTCAGCGGCAAAAGGGCATTGAGATGGGGGTAAAAAAAGATTTCCAATATGGTTTTGTCAAGCTAAAGAAATGCCCTCCCTTCCTAACTGTCACCAATTTACTTTGGGACAAGAGCTAGGAATCATTCATATCGTCAGCGGCGATAAATCACGCTGTTCAAACAAATGCATACCGCAGCCGGGGATGCAATCCGCAAAAACAAACTTGAAGTTGAGAATGCGGATTGCGATGCTGTGGGGATGCTGTGGGACTACGTAGGTTGGTCTGGAGTTTTTATCTCTCTCTCTCTTTGAAACAATGCCAAATCATCTGCATCTCATTTTTTTAGAATGTCAAACAAATCTTTCTAGGGTCATCAAAGACATGATCTCTGGTACTGACACACATAGAACAAGTTTAGACTGGGGGGAAATGAAGTGAGGATAACATATCATTTTTCAATAGCTACCTGCAGATACAGAGCTGTTTATATTTAAACACCTCAATCATTTATTAGTAGAAAGAATGAAATTATCTTGATCTATTTTAAAAGACCAAAAAATAATGCGACCCATTTTTCAGTTCATCCATCAAATAAAAATTACTCATTGAAATTCAAGAGGAAAACAAAAAGTTAATTGAAATGAAAACAGATTAGGCAAAATATTTAGCTGAAGGTAAGACTTAAACATAAATTGTGAATGCCTGTATCTAATTTGTTATCTTTTATCCAAGGGTTTGTAGCTCTAAAGACCCAATAAAAACCTTGTTGAGGAATTAAGCCAGTTATCTTGTCTCCCCTCATCTCCTCCCAAACCCTCCTCATCACCTCCATCAGTGATCACTGTGACAATAGACAAGGACGCATCAACACATCCAACAAGATGACCTGGGCATCACATCTAAGCAAGGCAGCCTGGTTTCAAAGCTAACACCTTATTTTGTTTTCGGACTCATTTACATCCTGTAACATTTGACCATCAGGTTTAAAATTACGATCAGATTTTATGACATAATTCATTTTTATGATCAATCATCCAAAATTAACGGTCAACGATTATGGATAAATTTCGACACGTATCCCAATTAAATTAATAGGTTGAACAGGGTGGGTCAAAAATTGCCTGAGATTAAGACTATAATTACTAGAGTGGAAGAAAGGGATGGCAAGCAGTCATATGATATTAGCTCTTGATCGAGTGACCAGACATTGCTCCGATGGTCATCCCTGGTCATCATCATTGAAATTGAAATTGAAATTGAAAAGGTTTTATTGATTGCACTTCGCAGCCAGATGGCTGAATTATGAACAATTTACATTGGCAATGAATTATAATACATACAAATGTGGTTGACATTGTCACAAAGTATAATATACAGTATATAACAAAATGCATAACAAAGTTCATAACTAATATGACTAAGGCAATAACAGGCAAATTAATTCACGTTTAAAATATATTTTGTGAGGTGACACAAGAGTAGGTCAAAGGATGAGCAAGCAGGCCCTTTGCTCTTCAATACACGCTCTCATTCCTATACACGCTCCTATTCTCACTCCTGTACCTTGGACACTCTCATAAACACTCACATTTACACTCTTATACACACTCCCATTCACACTCCCATACACTAGCTAACGGTCTGCTCGCTCATCCTTGGATTCTCTTGTGTCAAGGAGTGTCGTGTATTTCAAAAAATAAACAACGGAACAATTAAAGCTCCTTCCAGACTTTCGTAAATTGGGGAGAAATAAGCAAATGAATTAAAAACTTGAACACCATCTGATCTGAATTGCCATGTCATGATTGTTACAAAACCTTATCACTATTCAATGTACATTTTAAAAAGATGTTACAAGTAATTATGGAAGCATAGAATTTAAAATTTAAAATGCGGAATGTAAAATGTAAAAATGTGAAAATGTAAAAATGTATGCAGACAGTGAGACACCGGACCTTTCAACAGGTAGACAATTAAGATTCATTCATGCATTCAACAGGTCTATTAGGTATGGAATTGAGCTATTTCTATAGCGGTTCGTTTTACAATGAAATTGACGATACTTGGTCCTTCTTCGCAGTGAATAATCTATATTATTGTTAACAGGTAACCAATGTTTACAAAGTGGGTTGTTGACAAGAGATGAAGCAAAATTAGTGCATAATTGTTTGCGTCTATCTGACAGGGTCTGCAAAGAACACACTTCAAGAGCTTTGTCATAATCAATATATTGATCACCTAATATGGTCCTACATGCTCTTTTCTGGATTCGTTCCAAACTTAAAATATGACTTTGGGTGAGGTTTCCGTTAAAAACAGGTACTCCATAATCCAATATTGGGCGAATATATCCCTTGTAAATTGTTACTAGATCACAGAATGGCAATCTGTATGTTTTGAGAATACGAAGCATGAAAAGTTTTTTATTAGCACGGCATAAAAGGTCTGAGATATGACTGTCCCATTTTAAATCGGACTGCACAGTTATTCCTAGAATTTTTGCTTTTTGTACACTGTTTAAGCACTCATCCCCAATAAACAAAGGTCTCTGATCAGCTATATTCTTAGAAAAAGAGATAAACATACAATGACATTTCGATGGATTAAGAGTCATGTTATTACGAAGAGACCATTGATAAAAATCAGATAAAGTATTTGGTAATTTAGATGGTTGTGATAATGTACGACTTTCAACTAATGTCAGATCGTCTACATACTTGAAGTATGGTACTTCTGAGTTAAAACAGGCATCATTTATCATTATTAGGAAAATAATTGGTCCTAATTTTGTACCCTGAGCTATACCGGCATGAGACGTTGACCAGTCTGAAAAATTACCAAGATATTTCACACGTTGTTGACGGTGTTCAATAAAATCTAAGATCCATGAAATAATACAAGGCCGAACATGAAGGTGGATTAACTTATAGGCAAGTATATTATGGTCTATACGATCAAAAGCTTTTGAAAAGTCTGTGAATATAAGTGTAGATATGGACCGAGAATTTTCTGCATTTTTATAAATCTGGTGAAGCAAACGAATTAAGTAATGATTAGTTGACAGACCTTGACGGTTTCCGTATTGATTAATATCAATTTGAATTGAAATGTCTTCGAGTAACCATTTACATATATAAGACTCAGCTATTTTCGCAAAATAACTAGTTAGTGCTATAGGTCTTAAATTCTGAGGTATTACAGGCTTACATTTAGGAATTGGCGTAATATCACATCGTTTCCACTGATATGGTACCACTGACAACTGGAAAGAAGTGTTTAAGATATCAGTAAGAGGTGTACAAAATTCCAGTGCAAACTCTCTAAGAATTCGCACTGGTAAGTCTCCACTTATAACAGACTTTTGTTGGTTTAACGAACTCAATTGTTTAAAAACTTCATAAGGTCGTACAATCGGACATGTTTCCTGAGCTGGTAAGTAAGCTGGTAAATCATTCCTACTAAGACCTGGAAGATCGGATGCCACCGCTAAAAAATGCTCGTTTATATAATTAGCAATATATTTGAATTTGTCTGGGTCATTCGGGTCAATATTTGGTACTACAATTGGAGTATGTTTCTTTTCAGCATTTGTTAAAATCCGAATCTGCTTATACCAAGCTGCTGGGCTGTCACTTTTTAAGTTGCGAACTCTGGTGTTATAATATGAAATCTTCTGTCGTTTTATCAACCGTTTAACCTTGTTTCTTAGATGATGCCACAAACTTTTTGATTTGTTATTAAAAGCTTGCTGTCTTTGGCGGATAACATCTTTAACTTCAGCATTTATCCAAGGCTTATCTCTACAATGCAAACGAATCTCCTTAGTAGGAACATGTATATCCAACTGAGACTGAATTGTATCTAAAAACATTTTACATTTCATAGATGGGTCTTTTACACTGAACATCTCTTCCCAAGTATACTGAGTTAACCAACTACCAAATGACCTTTTTCCACTATCCGGAATAGGGCGAACAAGCTTTTTCTTTACTCGGTTACTGCGATTAATCTTATCTTTAGGTAGCCAAAGTATGCAGTTGTGGTCACTCATACCAATAGGCGGCAACATTTCCACTTCTTTATACAATAAAGCAATAGTGGTTACAATCATGTCAAGAATATTAGACCCTCGAGTTGGTTGTGTAACAATTTGTTTAAACTTATTATTTTCAAGTAAAAACTTAATGTCTAAATCATTAAAGTCACCTACTATTGAAATTCCAGAATCCGGGTAGCGAAGTAAGAGGATATCAATAGCGGAAGTTAGATGATCAATGTACTGCTGCACATTTGGACTTCTTGGAGGGAAGTAAATGACACACAGAATCAAACCTGAAACTTCCCTTGGTAATCTTTGGGGTCTCATGTATACCCATAAGGCTTCAACCTCTTTCGGTACAGGTATATCAATTGTTCTCGCTTGAAGGTGATGTCTCGTGTAGAGTGCAACTCCTCCTCCTGGTCGATCTTCTCTGGATCTTGAATGTAAGGTAAACTCTGATAATGCATACATATCTAGTGGTATATCGGAGCTGAACCACGTTTCGGTGATGGCTGCTATGTCCACTTTGTGTTCTTCGATGATTAGGGATAATTCGTCGAACTTGTTCCTCAACGATCTGGCGTTATGTAAAAGTAGGGTTGGGGTATCATAACCGCGACTGGGCTGGTTCAGACATCGATTCGATTTAGTAGTAGTCAAACATCTCGGCATATTCCTGGGAAGAAACGGTGATTGTGGGCGTGGTCGGATGAGCACTGGTATAGCTTGGGCTTTACTGCGTTTCCTGGATCCAGCACGTTTTCCTCTATGACGTAAAACACCTGAAGAAATCCTGAGGTCCTTTATAACTTTCCATGAAGTTGGTGGAACTAGTTTATTAGTACACCCTGTGCAAACATATCCGCTAGATGTTCTTGTGTCACTATTTACACATTCTTGAATGGGGAAATGAGGCCACATGCCATGGGGAGCTGTCCCCACAGCCAGATTTGTGGTAGTGACTGCTGTCATAAAAGATAGGTTATTCACATTGCCTCTTAGTCTTGTGCAATGCATTTGAAAAACAAGAAAGCTGCGGGTCCCTTTGATGGTTTCAACATAGTTTTGTATCTGTTCTGAAGAGCCTCTTCAAGGTTTTTCAAGTGGATATGAAAATTAGCTATTCTGTTCAAAACTGATTCTAAATTTAAAAGAGGAAAGATAAAAACTAACATTACCGTGAGTTTTTTTTTAAAGGAGAGTTTATAAACATATTCTACATATTTTTCATGCAAAGGAGGCCATGAAACAGAGGCCAGTAAAAGGCTTGGAGCTTGAAAATCTAAGGAAAGTAAGTTGTCCCTGGTAAAAGAATAAGTTGAGTTCATCTACCTTTCATCACTGTGCTCTTGTCCACAATTTAAGAATTACATGCTTACATGCTCCTTGTGAAACAGCAGCCAAATCCATACTGCAAATAGCGCTTTTCAAGGATTACCATCGATTATGTTGCATGAAAAATAGGAGAAATGCTTTTGAGCATGCAACAATTGTTCAACTTGTAAATTAATGCTTCCTTGTTGCAGTGTATTTTAGGATAGGGAGAGGCTATCGGGCAGGGTTGTGAAAAAAGAACCGACCTATTTTCATGAGTTTGGTGATGATATGTGGAACAACTTACATTCCTACAATTTCATGACCGGAATAAATCTCATTCAATCTTTATCAGAAATTCCATTCATATCATCAATAAATCTGAATATAATAAACGTTTTCCAAAATCATTTTAATCCCAGGTATCTCTTTTAGAGCACTTTTTGAGTATTAACCCAATTTGAAAATGAAAAAAAAACAAGGATTGTAAAAACCATTACAGTAAGTCAAGTTTGTTAAAGGTAAAGACCAGTAATGGTCATGCGATTGCATTGTGAAAGAAACGTTGTGGAATCGATCAGAAAAGGTTGATCATCTAGCATCTAGCATCTGCAAGGTTCTGGAATCATCAAAATGATAAGAAATTTGGCCCATTCTTCGTAAAGTTACAAGCACTATACACAGAAAGATGTATATGGGACTACCCTATCTCTCTCACACGACCATGAGAGAGATAAATTTACCAAATATATGAATTAGCAGGCGGTTTCCCGGCAAATTTTTTATCATCATGTATTAGTCAAAACATATTCTTTCACATGATTGGTAATGAGAGCTTCCATTTCATTTTTTGAAATTGGGGCGTTACCAATACTGGTCTTTACCTTTAAGTTTTTCCCACAAATGCAACTCATCCCAACTCCAAAATGTACTATTTTTTCAAAAGACTATTTACTGTTGAGATATACTACCACCCAATGTGAACTATTGTTCCCCGATTAGTCAACAGAAATCACAAAATGCCATCACAATACCTATAACTCCAACTTCAGGTTTAACTTTCAACTGAAAAGATCTTACCACAGCTCAAATAGTGTGAACTTGTTTGAGACGCTATCATCCCATCTTAAGGATAACCCAGCAGTGCAAAGACCCAACAAGTAAATGCCAAGTCGTACTCCAAAACAAATATATTGGGACAACAGGGAATATGATGGGTAAAAAGCCTCTATTCTCTTCCCTTTTGTGTAGGTTTTTTGAAGGAGTAACTCCTTTTAACTCCCTAAGAATCTCAAGTCTTCTATTTGCTCCCTCTTTGAGTACTTCCCCAACCAAAAAAGCTAATTGGCCAATGATCTGATCTTGATCTTGTGTGAATATCCTTTGGGAAAATAGAGGATAAGACAAAATGCTCTCTATTGCTCTGTTAATCCATCCTGCATACAATTAGAGGGAAAAACTAATTGCTTAAGTTAGGCTTGAGTTTTGACAGGCTTCTAATAAAGGGTCCAAACATGGGACTTCCTGAACCCTTGACTTCTCAAATTGTAAGGATATTGAAGAACCTCCTCTCCTCAATTCTTTCCCTTTCTCTGATTTTTTTTCTTCACCAAAATGATCCCTCCCCAGCTTGTCAGAAATGGGCCTTGACAAGTTCATATTTTCTTAAGTAAAATAAGTAGAGATCTAAAAGATATTCTGTGCTATAAAAGTATTCAAAAGGTATATTATCTGTGCATAATGTTCCGTAGAAAATTTTCTGTCAGATGGAATCCTTTGTCAAGAAATATCAATCCATCTTTTCTTTCTCTCATCTCTGAAGAGGTGACCATGTGGAAAAGCTATCTAATTTCAGACTAAGATCTGAATTATAAAGCCATTATGTGTGCCAACATTTGGGTGTATTTACGGAAATAGGATTTTTCACACTAACAATAAACGTAATATTTGAATATTCACCAAAATATGTGGTCCATGTAATGTTGATCCCAGGTTTCTTTTCTTCCCTATGTTTATTTTGATTCCCCATCATCAATCAACTATTCATTTTGAGTGACAAAAGCTATTTGACTTTTTGCCACTCATGCCCCAAAAGTCCTTTAAGGGACAGGGCAAGAAAAGGGGGAAGTAATGAACCCCTTTTAACCATTTCTTAAGAGGGTCTTTCATGGTCATTGTTCCCCTTCTCAAAGAGAGAATTTTCCTTGATCACTTTCAGATGGAAAATTAGGCATTGAAAAAGGAGCTGAGGGAGAGGTCCATTTGCTCTTTTGAAAAGACCCATATTTTTTTTTTTTTTTTTACCTATTAGATATTGCCTTTCCCCTCGAAACCAAATTTTCTCATAATAATGATAATTGTCTATACAACTACAAGTCAAACTATTGACATATCCTGAAATCTATCATTGTACACATCTAACCTACCGGGTCAAGATATTTGTGTGGAGTCGAGACTGTGCATCAAAATATCTGTATTGTATTTGCTTTTGGTACAAAGAAGAGAAATGTTTTATTTGCTTGACCCAACTCGTTTTCCTTCCTAAAGGAACCAAATTTCTTTTGACATAGCCTCCCGTCATTTTTTATCCATTATGATCAATTTTTCTTCACGTTCAAATGCAATTGTTACCAACCATTTCATGCAAAGCCTCCCCCAGGATTAAAGAAAAGAGTTTGATTAGAATTTCTGCAAACATCTTGTTGCCTGTAATCCATAATCCCCATTTTTAGAAGGTTCTGTTCATAACTTTATGAATTGTTCTTTTCATTTATTTGGATCACCTACAATATAGAGTCCACATTTTATGCAATTCATGGATATTTGCCCATAACCTATTTCAGGCTCTGAGGAAACTCCGTGGCCCAAGGAGTTTGGCCTTCATGGAAAATTGGGATAAAAGTCAGCCGGGGTAGCAACGTTCCGCCTAACACTCACATTCGTTGGTACTTTCAAGATGATGGCAATAATTATATGTAAACCGCTAAAGGGTTCTCGGCCTTCAATGCATAAGAACGGAAATGACTGCCTTACGCTCACCCACTCACCCTCTGTCTCTCTCTCTCTCTCTCTCCACCTCCTTCTTCTCCTTTATCCACCCTTCTATATATCTGCCAAACTTCCTTTTCTTTCTTTCTACCTTGGGACCATCTTGCCTCATTTATTCTATTTGATCTGGTCTATTTATCAATCTAGATCTTAATCATATTTTCTTTGTGAAAAATATATGTTGAAGCATGCTGCAAGAGCATAATTTTTTTCAAAATTCATTATAGTTTGATAGCAAGATTGTCATCATTGTCATTAGATGTTCATAAATGAAAATACAGATGACCTCGACTGAATAATAACCATATCATTCATCAAGTCTACCCAAAACAAAGCATTACAGGAAAGGGAAGGGATTATAGAGTTGTCTTCTTCATGTAACTGCACTTAGCAACCTCATTGCCATGGAATTTTCATGTCCATGTCCATTCAAGGCAAGGGGCCTGTTTATCATTTCTGACTCGGGAGAAGGCCTTCAAATAGTGATCTGGAAAATATTTTGGAAAATAGGAAACAAGTCCTTAAAGCCAGAGGATAAATTTGGAGTAGATTTCCACATTTTTTTGTTGGGGGGGGGGGGGGATCATGAAAAGTGTATGAATTTTCAAGGACCATGAACCCTCTCACTGAGACATGCAAATTAATAAATACTGATGTTATTGGGAATATTTGTTTAATAATCCAACCAACCTTCTGCGCCTCCCCCCCCCCCCCAAAAAAAAAAGTATTTAAAAAATCAAAAAAAAATCGCCAAATCCAAATTTTGCTTCTGTGTATGAGCGGCCAACAGGTGTAATTGATTACATCTATCGGCAGGTGGATGGGTGACTGCGAGGGCAGGTAAACTTGCCATTTCCTTTCTCATGCTACCTTTTGCGACCTTCATGCCACTTCTAGCGTTTCATCCGTCATACAACACCCGTTGCTATGCACTTGACGGATTTCTTCAAATTCATGGATTGTTGTTGTATTTGTAGATTATTCTACATAAATATGCATCAAGGTGCATATCATTTTGGGTTTTCTTTCCATGTTGGTTGAGAGGCGAAAGGCGGAAACAGATGTTATGGCAAGTTCAAAAAAGGTTTTGCAAAGGCCTACCTGCCTCTGGTTTATCAGTGGCCTTTACCATCTTGCTGCTAGTCATTTTAAAGTCTGAATATTGTTTTGGTCATGTCCAGGTCATGGGTAGTCATAGCTATATTTTCTTTTGTTATAAAAAATGAAGGAAGGCTTATCATAAACATATCTCAAACAATATCCTTTGCAGATGATATATTCTGAATGACAATGATCGGTTACCTGAGACATGAAACCTTGTTGGAATCTAACCAACATATATCACTCACCTGAGAGGAGATAGTGCACATGATACATCAGTCAAGTGGAGAATAACGTGAAGAAAGCATGAAAGGGCAATGAAAAGAGAAAAGAAAACATACATTAGTATTCAGACCAGTGGTTATCATCACTCAAACTAGATAATTGTAAATCAGGTTAAGGGACTGCTTAACTACAGTTTTATGATGTTAAGGGCACTTAAAAATAGGCTCCTTCATTAAGTTGACATCATACTATCAACCTTGATTTGACAGGTTCAAATAAAAGGAGAGACCTTAAAAAAAAAAAAAATATGGTTTATATCATCTGAATTGGACCATTCCTATAGTTAATGGATTCCATACACGGGTGTGGCAATCCTAAGTAGTTTTGAATGCTGTAAGAGCCCTATATGGCAATGATTTATTGAAAATTTGAAGGTTTGAGAACATCAGATAACCATTTTAGTCAGCAGAAAAGGACCCCTGGGAGCGTATATCTGGAATCTTATTGTTGAATGTGTTTCCTATCAATCCGGTGATGTAATAATGTTTGGGGATCAGAATCATCTGCTTTGTGAAAAAATCCTCACATGAATGCTGACATATTGCTGACATTATTGCCGACATTAATGATTCTTGACATAAACAAAAGGTTACGGGAGAGCACAAAAAACAGTCTTCGGTCAAGAAAGGATTTTTTTTATACTAGTTACAACTCGAGATAGAAATCAAATAACCTCAAACAAAACTGACCTGCTTGAAGACACCCAATTTAAACAGATTAACCTATCACCTTCAATATTGAGAATGTCTATTCCTAACAATTCTTTTTTCTTTTCTTGTTTCCAGTTCATCATCACCTTACGATGACAATTCCAAACAGACGAGGTCCTGCCGAGCAAGATGCTACCGAAAGACACGAAAATGAGATTGGTTCTATCCTGGCTGCTTTGCGCTCAGTATGGGGACTTTTATGAGCTGGTCAGTAGGGGATATATTGATGGAGTGCCCTACAGACAATATTACAAAATTTACACTGTTGTAAATTGGACACTCTGGTCAGCTGTTGGAGAAATTTATCCCACCCAGCTGGAGAAGTTTTCTAGCTTATGAGTTCAGACTTCAGACAGTTTTCTTTCATCAAAATGTTAAGAAGTTCATAAGTAGCAAAGTATAAAGTATAATGCCTCATAAGAAAATGAAACACTCCAAAAAGATGTCACTACATATAGGCCAATATTAATTTACCACAAATTCCAAATGCAAAACATGGGGAAAATTCTTCAAATATCAAATATTGTTGTGATTCTTATATCACACCAAAGTTCACTGATCTTTACCAACGGCATTGGCGAGGAAACAAAAAATATGGAAGAGAGGCAAAGAGAATGGAAGAAAGGGATAAATGTAAATAAAAGCAAACTGAACCATTATTTCTTGCAACGTGCCGGGTCTCAAAATGTCACCCAATTTTCAATGATTGCTTGAAAATGATCGGTAAAAAAATGGAAATTGAAAGAGGGGAACTTCGAGGAGGGGAGGGATAAAAATCGCAATCTTCTGACCTTCGCTCCTTGAAAAGATCAGACCTAAATCCGAGCGAAATTCCACACTAACTTGACTGTGGGGCTGGATTTGAACTAGATCTCCAGATTTGTGCTGGAGCAACGAAAAAGCAACTGTCTGGTTGGAAAAGCGCAAGAGGTGTAAAGCATGCACAAAGTGTGAAAACGTCAGGTATTTGGAATTTTGGTTTGAGGCTTGTTTCTATTGAGAAGATTAGGTTGGAATTAAGGAACCCATTACAGGCCTATGCTAACACGATCTTTCATTGGCAAAACATGAGCTGGGGAAAGGGGGCAAAGGGGAAGGTGAAGACACGGAACATGAAAGAGAAAGAATGAAGATCAGAGAAGTGGGAGCACAGTCTAAGCTAAAGAAAGGAAGAAGAGAAGGAAAGGAAAGAGGGTGCAGAATTGAGAAGCCAACTTGAAAATGAGGGGGGGGGTGCAAATACAGGATATGGCCAAACATTAAAAGAAACATCCTAGTGGAAAGCCATATGTCTACATTCCTGCGTCCTAATAATGACCATAACGTGCTGTAGAGATGCCCTGGAAGTATTCCTGAAGTCCACATTCTTGACCATGTTTTGACATTGTTGCACTTTTTCAACCCCCTCTCTCTCTCCTTCTTCATCCACATCTTCTCCATCATGGTTTCTTCAATGATTGTCCTCCTCCATTGTTTTTACTCCTTAGGCCATGTCAATACTGGTTGACATGGAGTAGGAAAAGCCTCAAAGTCAGGGTCATCCCCCAAAGGAACACTGCAACTTGCAATGTCATGTTGGACCAATGATAGTCTCACATGCAGACTCGTTTCAGACTGATCAGGTGCATTAACCCTTTCTTTGTTTCTGTCACTACTGAGGGTAATCTCCACATGCTCAAGACTATTCAAATAGGCCCATGTATTGTAGTAATTCTAGGACACAACTAGTGAATGACAAACTAGGCTAGGTTCAAGGTATTGAGAATTATGGTCTCAGATTTATTCCAAAAAAATGAAGTGCTCATTCTGACTTTTTTTGACCACTATAGAAAAATACATTTTCAGATAATATGCATATAATGAGTAGGCCCATATCTTCAGCCATTACACTAGTGTATTGTTAAACTGTAAAACAAAGTTTGATTTCAAAGACCAGACAATCTTTTCAACATTACATGTTTTCATTCAGCTGAAGGGTTCAACTATTTCAAGTTATTCTCAAAGGCCATCTGTCTCAGTAATTGAAAATTATTACTGTCAGTATGGAAAGAAAACAATGTCAATGGAAATAACAAATTTTCCCTGAAGTTTCCTCCTAGTATGCCAATGTTCTAGAATATAATCAGACACTTTTCTTGTCCAAATTAAGCTTCTAGATATCTCCAAACTACTGAATTACAAATTATATGAAATATGAAATCTGGATTATCACTAATAATCTCTTTCATAAACACATGCCACTGAATATATATTACACTATAAATCATCATACATAGCAGAACACTAAGGCATAACTATGACTGAGTGGTTTTGTATAGCGATTGTGGCAGTCAGACTTCATTTAAGCACAAAATGGTCATTATTAGCCTTCCATTTTGAGGTTCAGTTCACAACGCTTGGCACGGTCTCAAAACTCAAATAAAGCAAATAGAAAGAAGAAAAGAATCAAGGAAGGAAAAAAATGGTTTACATGAAAGAATGGAAAAAAAAAGTATAATCAGAAGATCATTAGTAAACAGAGAGTGACAATGGGTGCCAAACAAAGGGCAAATTCTAGACATGTTAAAAGAATTTTTTGACGTGAGAACAGTTTTAAACATGGAAAATAATGCAGGACTTCCAAAAATGAATAACTTGCCTACTAAAGGGAGTTGCTAGTTGCTGCTAGGTATAATAATAGTCACAACTGTATGATTAAAAGTGCTCAGTGTTTTTATTTGAGAAAAAAAATCAGTAAAGTTTTCTGTGCAGGGTTTGATCATGAAATCAATGAGAAAGCCATAAAATAATCTTTACGAGGTCTAAATGATGATAAAATGGCCAGAAAATCAATTTTGTTTCATCTTTCCACCTGCTTTGTCCCATCTCCCCCTTTTCTACATAATTCATTTATCATCATAAACAGGGATATTGTGAGGAGAAAGAATGCACTTGGAATTGAATTTTTCGGTTGATAAACCATCAATTTACGGCTCTTTTCCACTGGTCAGACTACAAAGGATGGGACCAATTGGGAGCGTGTGCTAAACCCCCAGGCTATGACTTCTGAAATGATCAGTTAATTTTTTTCTGTTATTTGTCTACAGTATGGCCTTCATTTTGAAGTTGCAGAAGACCCACTGTCTCGTGCTTGGTTCTTTTTGGTGGTTATTCTCTTTATACATTGAGAAAATATAGCCTACATGTATATAGCTATAGCCTTCATAATTATGCATACACAAAAATTGAAAATGATAATCAAAGAAAAAATTAATCTTAAATATAATGAATCTCTCCATAGTATGGATGTACTGTACTCGGATTTATACAGGTTTCAAATACAATTGAGTGCTTTTTTATTATTGCTAAAGACCACAGAAGTGTAATAGATCAAGGTTATCCAATGATAACATAAATTAATACCCATGACTTTATAAAATATGGGCTTACATCATTAATTTTGTGTGGGGAGGGGGAATAGAAATACGTTTTGTCATTCAAAAACAAAATCTGTAATGCTACATGCACTCATCACAACCATAATTAGTTGCAACAGAGTCACATTTCATCCAAAGGTATTAAAAAAACACCTAGATTCAAACATACATAAAGATGAGTGTGTAGGACTGATGAATCACTTGAGGTGAAAAAGTATGCCTACCATTATACTGAAGATGATCGAGATGAACAGAATATTGTCTAAAGATATAATTCCGCTCGATGTTTATAACTATGCCTGAAGCCCCCGGGGCAAGAAGTGCTCCATCATTATCTGTCAGTACCATCGACAGTTGGCGACTTTCGGAAGTAGGTCCCCCTCCGAAACCATCATTAGCGATGACCCGTAGCCCTACGAGTCCCAATGTAGCTTGTTAGAACTAAACGCTTCCTCCTAATGCCTGTTCTGAAGTATTGGGTTGGGTAAGATGATAGGACTATCCATTTGAATGGGTCGGTCCACCCCTACCCCCTCTTTCTTTTCCAGCCTTTAGGATTATGGTACACATTATGGGCCTACAACTTCTACTCAGCAAGGATTCTAGACCCCGAAACCTAAACTGTATACTTTCATTTTGTCTGTAGATGAGAAGATTTACCCCCCCCCCCTCCCCAAAATCAAATCGAAATTAGTCTTCTCTACATCATATCTAAACGACTCTGACTAGATATTCCCCAAGTGGCCATACCCCTACACCCCCATCCTCTTTCTTACCCTCATTCCACCCCTCTCAATTTCTTCTTGGCTTTACGGTATGTCATTTAGCAAGGAATACCAGCTGACTTTGCATATCTTAATCCCAATTTTTTTTTTCTCTCTGGTATCCCCATTTTTGTTTCCAGACAGGATATTGCTAATTTGATATTACAAAGGCCATCAATTTTTTTGCTTCCATCACCACCTCTAAGCAACCAACCAACCAAAAAATTGACCTACCTTTTCCTCTCTTGTTCCCCCTTTTACTTCCTACCCCCTCTAGTTTCTCGCTTGCAACCTCACTTACTATTAAAAGACTTTTTGGATATGCTCTATAAATCATGAATTTTGATAACAGCCAAACTTCCAGTATCATCGATATTAAGTTTTAAATTTGGTTACATTTGAAAGCAACTAACTGCAGAATTGCCAAAGGACTTACCCATACATGACATATTATGAAGTTTCATGTATTTTTGTAAATATTTGTAAATAGTTATTTTAGACTGCCAAGTATATCAATAACATGATATTAAGCCATAATTATATCAGCTCCCCATGAGACCCCATGCACTTGTCAACAAAATAATATAACCAGTTGGGCATGCAATGCTCAAAACAAGTGAACCTCAAATAGCGACAAGTTATGGTCTTTAAAGATATTTTCATTCTTTTGTGTGTAAATAACACAAAGAAGTGAATGCAAGCAGTCGTATGTGTGGAATAACACTCCCCTTTTATTTATTTCTTTCAATATGACAGATGTGGCAAGAGGTAATTGAAAAGAAATGCTTTTGCTGGCCTTGTATGGAATAAAATACTAATTTTTTTTGAAGTATTTTTATTCAATATGCATGAAAAAGTGAAAAAAGAAGAAATCTTAAATTCATCAAACATGATCTGCCAATTGGCAATCTGTAATCAAATGAAAATAGGAGACATATTTCTCATGGGATTTTCCAGTTTATGATTTCGTAATTTGTAGACATAAACATCTGACAAGATTATATAAAAAGGAGCCTCAAATACTGAATTTCCTAATCTACTAGTAACGCAAACATTTTAATCATGTTTCTTTGGTTATCAAAACACATTAATGAAATCTTTAATATAATTTGGATATTAAACCAATGCCAGAAACTGAGAAAAGGGTTTCATCACATTCCTCTGTCATTTCTCTAATAAATTTGGTCCACTGTTTGTCAGTCTTCATGAACTTGTTTTGAAAGATAATTTTTGTTCAGATAGAGAGCACTCAACCCCATAAGACATTTCACTTTGGTGATATCGGTTTGGCCAAAGGCCAAAGTTGGATGCAACTTTCTCCCTTCTTATGTTCTAAACTATTTCTACATCTTTTTAATACCATAATAGAAAGCATATCTCAATTTAGACCTTTTATACACAATTTACTGAAGTCCTAGAAGTAACTTTAATGTATTAATCTATCACCCTGCTAAATAAATCTCAGAACACATCTAAAATCTGAACTATGTTGCACTACTATTTGTCACCATCAGAAACCTATTAGAATCCATTAATGTTAAATAATTGCCCGACTGAAATTCCTTTCTCATTTTGAAAAATCATTACTCAACCCAAACATTAATCCCTTCTTAAATGTGGCTTCTAGACACCACAGCTTAATGTATTACCTTAAAGAGACTTCAAAAGATATTCTTCTTTTACAAATACCGCCGATTGTGAGCAAATCACTCAAAAATCCTGAAAAGTCTGACATAAATCTGTGTCACCACCATAATCCCTTTCAATTACAAAACACAGAATTCTATTTTTACATAAAATCTGAGTTTATTTCCCCTGGAGGTGATCTACCTCATAGCCCTTGAATCCAACAAAATAATCTTTAATATACAAAAATTCTTGTTTTGGAACTCTTTAGAAGTGAACAGAATACCCTTATCATGAGCTCCATCCAGGCTTGTCATCCGAATTCTTTGATCATAATTTGTTTTTAAGGACTTCACACCGCACCCCTCCCGCTGGAAAGCCAACCTTTCACGTTATTCTGTGTTAAACAACTTGTCATGGTATTTGTGCAAAGTGAGTGATTTATCTTGTTCTGATAATAATACACCATTAAACTCTCCAAGCTACTTGTTAGAGTTCTATAAATATCATCGCCAGATAGTTCACCAAACGAGAGCGTATATCATGAAACATTTTGCTCACCTTTGAATCAAACAAAACAAAGTTGTCTTATGATAGAGAGTCATTAATTACATGCTCCATTTACAGTGTGGCAAATTACCTGAGAATAGAATCTATGTAGCCTGTAACACTACAGTAGGACATTTTCCCACCACTGAAGTATGGGCAAGGGGCATTATGATTCAGTTTACATTATAAACATGGGTGAACTTCATGGGGGGGGGGCTGCATAGAATACTAGTACATACCTGCTCGACATGAAGATGAAGATGAAGACAGCAGGAGATGGAGCCAGAAGTTATGTGGGAATAGAAGAAAAAGAGACAAGAAAAAGAAACAATTAGCGTTTGATACACAAAAGTTGCAATAAAATCATATATAAAATATAAAATTTCATACAATATCTCCATGATTATTCTCCTCTCTTCACAACTTCACTTCTTTGTTCCTCTCATCATTACCCATTTCACATAATTCTTCACATGGACTTATTTTCTTTTTAAAGCAGTTATTACTTAAGCATCCTGCTTTTTTCAAACCAACCCATTTCTACATCAGCCCTCAAATGGGTTCCCCCTCTCACCGAATAAATACCCAAATTGCCCTTATCAATACAGCATATCCCATTCCTAATCCTATTTACATTTTTCTTTCCATCAAATATTTCTTTTTATTTTCTTTCTCCTCGCGAGGACTAGGAATTGTTATATCGCCCTCGTTCGGATCAGGAGAGGAAGTAGTTAAAAAACTTGTGAAGCAGATGGCTATGCAATATAAATGCCTTTTGCTGAAGGAAAGTCTGTCTGGTCATTCTCTAGTCTCATCATTCAGCCCACTTGTATAATTTCTACTGACACAAAATCTTATTTCTGCCACAATTATGCTTTTCCATCCACAAAACATAGATGAACTAACTACAAATACAACATTCCATGAAGAAAAAACATCATAATTCCCTCTAACAAAAGCAGACTATTTTCTGAGATGCTAAAATTTGACTAAAAACACTGGTTTTAAAGAATGAGGTTTGAAATAGTTGAGGGTTTCAGACTAGACATGCACAAGTCATCGGCCTTCCATGCTGCAATATGTTTGACAAATATGGGTCATACAGAGGTTCTACACATTTGTATTCATATTTTTGTTGTCAGCGGCCAAGCTAATCTTTCGTGGCAAACATTACTGACTGACTCGCAACTGAGCCACTGGAAAAAGTCCACCATCCTTATCAAACAAGTGCATCCGTATGCCCCACAAGCTACAGCAACTTTTTTATTAGGATATATTTATTGATGCTTTTATACATACCTACTATGTAAATATTAATATTTCTATATGTGACCATACCTTAACATTCTTAGAAGTAATATATGGACCCACTGGCTTAATGATTCTATAATTCCCATCAGGTTCCTTTAGGCAAAGAGTCAGCTATGATAAACACCTACATATTTATATTTATATTAAAAATGAATTATCACTAAAATGTCAATATCATAATGCTCGATAGAGTCTGTAGAGAAGGTACAAAGTTAGAATTTTTAATCTTTTTTGAGAAACTTTACCCTGGTAAGAAGCACTGAGCATGACCCCTCCCTCTCTGAAGGGCCTCTAGACTCTTAATTAGGTCTAATTATTACTCAAGCTGATTCATAGACTTAAACAGGTATATTGTCCTTTGTCTAATTTTTGATCATCATTTGATGACTCGTACAGGTCAAGGTAGCTAGAAATGGCTTTAACAAGAAAATCTTCATAAACCACAAAATCTACATTACAGGAGCATTCTGTACAACGATCCATAAAAAGGTGGTTTTACCCTTTACCCATGGCTAAGAGGTCTACTTGAAGATTTATTAACGAGAGGGAAAGAGGCAGACAGAGAGAAATAGATGGGACATACATTTATACAGAGAAAGGGATAGGGGTAGGGGTTAGGGGGTGGAAAAACCAAGAGGGGGAGAGAGAGAGAGGGAGAGAGAGAGAAAAAAAAAACAGAGAGAGAGAGAGACAGAGACAGAGAGAGAGATGCAACAAAGTAATATAACCCAGTTATATTTCATGCAGTACTAGCTCTAGACCCCATACTTGGGTCGTTTCTAAAATGTCAGCCATTGAAATGCAGATTGTTCCTGCTACCTCCAGGCAGGATCAAACCAAAAATAGCTCAATCAGGTTTCAGATTAAATTTTCATAAATAATTGCCATGGAACCCAGCTCCTTTCATAAAGTCTAGTTCCTTGTAAATTTGGGTTTTTTAATAACAGTCCTGGGGCTCCGAGTGAGTGACATACAGAAAGGAAAACAGTAAGCACAAGAATGGCTCTTACAGTTCAGGTAAGATAAATGTTTAGGTGCAATGCAAAACTACAAGTGTGCAGCTTCTATTCCGTTTTAAAAATGTATATCAGCTTCATTTATGTAAATTAATTGAAACTTATATGATGAACACTCTGGCAGAACACTCTGGCAGAACAGTTCATTATGATAGTTGGCTCAAGATCAACTCAGAGTTCATAAGTTCAAGTATAGACTACCTGTGAATAGCGGTAATGGCATTACAGTCACATTAGAAATAAATTACCTCTATTCATAGGACAGAACTAGTTTTATTTGCTTTGCAAGCATGGTTAAAGCACAAATGGGAATGATTTCTAAGCACAATGTAATAAAAACAACTGTCCGGATCACATTTGTCCTTCGTAAAATCAGCACAGGTGCTCGTTTCAAGACACGCATCCCGACTTTTCCCACCTCTCATTTCGTTTCATTACATGCATGACCATGTCGTGAACTTGGACAAATCTTTGTTCTTGACGAGCCGCTACATCAGTTTTGCAGGAAAAATATGTAAAAATATTGATCAAACTGCCCCCTCGGCCCTCACCTTTATATTGGAGGAGATACAGTTAACTCCCCCACAAGAATTTTGGTAACAACCTGTTTGTGTCCTTTAAAAGGTAATTTGAAATTCCTCCAGTTCTCTCTGGCTTTGCTTTTTTTCTTCTCTTTATGAATGAATCTATTTCTATGTATCATGCATGGTAGGATGTGAATAGGTCTGTAAGCACACATGGCTGCTTTCTAAATATTTACAACCAAAAGAGCAGAACATGAAGAGATAATCCTTCAGTTATTGTCTCTTTTTTATGACAAGCACAGGTTTTTCAGAGCAGCCTGAAAGGAGAGACAAAGAGTAAAAGGGAACCTTGGATAACAAACACGGTTTTGGGTGAAATTTTTAATAGAGGAATCATGATGTAGAATAAAAGGCACTAGAGCTGAGCAAAGTTTTCAAAAGCAAGTAGGCCTACATTCAAGAATCTGAGAATACGTAACAGCAGAATCTCCATATTGAACAAATTCTATGACCATTAACTTTATAAGATTCTACAATCACAAAACTTTCTCCAGGGCAATTTAAAACCTTAAAATACAGCCTATACAAAGAGTCCCTGAGAGTGAGAAGGGCATTAGACCAGATGCTATGCAGGGGTTTTGTAAGGGGTCACTGGGATGGTTACACATTTTCTTAGATGGCTAGGCTATTGAAAATGCACAATAATTTATTTCTAGGAAGTGTTTGCTTCTCTGCAATTATGGTACTAGAAGAAGGATTAATAAAGGTCCTAGCACACCAGCATATCATCTACCGAGAGCAACAACAAAAAGGCAACAACAAAAAGGCAACAACAAAAAGGCACCAACAAAAAGGCAACAACAAAAAGGCAACAACAAAAAGGCAACAACAAAAAGGCAACAACAAAAAGGCACCAATTCTATGTAAAAGAAATATGTCAATTAAAGCCGTCAGGCTCCTAGATTCCTAGTAGAGAAAATCAGAAGAGCTACATAGTTAGGATTGGATGTTACAATCCAAATCATTCAACTGAGATCTCAAATGTAGCTCCACTCCAGGGAAGTGTCACACCAAACTGTCACACCAAACTAAGTGACAATATCACAGTGAATTCACCCAGATTGAACACCCAAAAATAAGTATACTATGGGACTGAGCAACCAATCTTTTATCAAAATGCCACCGATATTTCATCAAAGTGGATTAGACAGTCTTATTGGCGATTCTGATGTGTCAAGGTTAGGAAACACAACACCATTAAGTCGGGTCCTTTTCTCTTCACAGTGTGATTTCTGTCACTAGGCATACCTTTGAGTTTAACAACCAAACCATGAATCCCTCTGAACTAAAGCTATCCACAATTTAAAAAAAAAGATTAATAAAAAAAACCTGTTCCTGACTAAATATGCTCATTGATGTGCGGTGGGTCATAAGAATTCTGAGCCTTTTGACCTACTGACCTTCAGAGATATCATTTGATTTTTTCTAAAAAGAACATCAGTTTACGGTCTTACCGGCTTAGCAGAAAACATGTCAAATTTGTCTTCATATTGTGACATTTTCATTGTAATCCATGTCTAGACTACTGAACCAAATTCTTAATTAACACATTACTTACAGGGATCTACAGCAAAGACATAGATATATAAGAACATCATGTTTTTCACTGGATCAATATTTCTATAGCTAATCCACATGTACCAGGTCTAAGCTTGCCATTGAAAAGTAGTCACACGTAGCTACTGCGAATTCTTTACCCAAGGGTTCTAATACGATAAGGGTGGAATAACATTAGGCATGTTCAAATGAAAGAAAAACCCTGTTCTCTAACATTAATTTCAAGTTATTTTTTATTCACTGTTTTAATTTGAAGCTGTTACTTGGAAAGGTGTCGAGACATGAAAATGGCCACCAATCAGCTTTTGTTTGTGTAAATCTCTATTAAACCGGTTCAATACCTCTGACAACTGCCTATGTCTATATGAATTCAATTTATTCAATGGGTTAGCATTAGTTCTACACTTATCACATCAGCAAAGTAAATATATCGTCACTTTAAAATACTTTTCAATCTGTTCGGTAATGGCCTAATGTCAAATTCATTATCCTGTTCATTTCAGGCACCATTATGCCCAGTTACTGTGGTTAAGTTTTTCAAACAAACACGAGTGAGATAATTTAGTATCCTTTGTAAACACAACTTTCTGTCTAGAGTAACCAAACACCTACGAGTTTGATGTTGAGCTTGTTCAGAATAAGAGTCTCTGCCCTTTTGAACTTGCAAGTGATTTTGTGGACTTGATTTATAGGACATGTTCACCTCCTTTGACAAGGCTTTTCCTCCAAATGCCTTTCTCTTTCTTGTCTGATCACCTACTATCCATAAGAAATATACATTAATATCATCAAATTTTGACATGATAGTCATTTTAAATTAAACAATACCCCCCCCCCCCCCCATAACAATTCCTTTGAATGTATAAAGTTACTTCTTTGCTTTGCATGTTATTGGTATCAATGTCTGTACATGCACTGTGTACGTCTATACCCCTGTCATAATGGAGGCTCTTTGTAATGATGCTCTTACTAAACTTTGGTAAACGAATCATGCTTTCTTGGCAGATTTCTTTTTTTACAACTGAAAAGAGAAGCATGATGACCTTCTTCTGGTGGCAAAATTGCTTCATGATAGACCATTTAATAAAAGAAGTATAAGAATGTTCCCAGAATTCAGTAAGTACCTTCTCTAATGTTTGTAATATCATGGAATTCACAAACGATTCCTCAAATCCCTTGCATATCTCATAAACCCCACCCACATAAGATGTAAAACATGACATTTATGGGATGAAATAATACACAAGTTGCTCACATTTACATCATCGGGTTAATAGGAACTTTTAAGGGTGCACATAATCTTCCACACATGGCTTCATGTTTTCAAAGCACAAAATACTGTAAGATGGACCACAAAGAACTATTTCAAAAAAGAGAATGAAGCTTCTAGACATTTGTAGGATGCAAGATATAAATCAGGAAATATGTCATAGAGATCGATGTTTTTGACCCATTTGCAAGACACCTGTGCAATACTGCAAATAAAAATGGCCCGTAAATTAGATTTATGATAAACTGATGCAGATGAAGGGATAAAATGGAATTTTAGATTGAGACCGTGTTGGATGCGGTGAGCGGGACCTAGCCTCAATTTGGACAAGAAATGTCTTTCATATGTTGCACAGGCCCGAGGCTAGGCAACCACAAATGTGCTAAATTTGTGTCAATTTGCTGGAAAATTCAAATCAATCTACGGAGGGATTGGGCCTCCTGTGTGTCCTTTATTCCCGAATCAATCTTCGAGTTGAAAGAGTCGGGGATCTCCTAAATTTAAAGAAAACAGTGCTGATTATTCCTGTTCCATATGTGGTTTTTCCTTGCTTCAATCCCCGCTTCATGGTCTAGCTTTGTATCATTCAGATTGTACAGACGTATGTTTCAAACCGAGTAGTGTTTATGTTGCACATTAACATATTCGAATCTTGTGTCCCTTTTTCACCTCACACTAATATCTGACCAGAATTATATATTTAATATCAAGGTATGTGAGGCTATCTCTTCATTTCTCACTCAGCTACAGAGTATAGAATACAACTCATTAAGCTTCTCAAATCTCAACAGAGATAGATCCTTGACCACAAAAGAGCTAACATTAAAGCCACCCCATTATCTCCAGGCCAGGGAATACCAGTGATGGGGTGATTTATCAAGATTTCAGGGGCATTTTCGACTATAGTGCCTTTAGTGGATGGCTGGTGAGGCTTTGTTGGTCAAGAGATACAAAAAGGATGGGAAATAGCATGGGGAATTGCGACGAATTAGCCCAGCCCCAGAGGGATACGGCAGGGCTTTACTAGGAAGCGATAGGCTTTGAGCTGGGCCTAGATATATGCAACCTTCCCAGACATTTCCTGGGCCAGCTATGATGGAGAGATACATTGGATGAATACCTGTGCTATTTATCAATGGGAATACATGTACGTATAATATGCCACCTCTTCTGAACACGCAAGAAGCAAGTAGGATTATCAAAATGAAGGTGTACTCACTTCATGCAATTCTGTCTACATGTAGGCTTTCTGCCCTTCTGCCCCCTCCCTTCTCCCCCCCCCCCCCCTGCCACCCTTTTCCTATTTTATCACTATTTTATCACTATTTTATCACAATACAGGCCAAGAACAGACCAAGATACTACTGACAAATCATTCCATTTACATTGATGCACAATGCTCCTTTTACAATGATTGATGTCGTGGTTGGAAGCAGGAAACAAAACATCTTTTGAACAAATATTTTGTCATAGAAAGAAGAACTCCCACAAAGGTAACTGAATGATGAGCCTAGCATAGAAAAAGAAATACATGATGCAGAACATACTCTAGTTTACAATAGGATTCGGTTGAGAGTTCAGAAGAAGATGTTTCATGCTACTGCATTTACCATCATTATAATGTGTTTTTTGCCCTCTCGGTGAAGGCTCCAGAACAAACGTGGTTTTCTGTACTGTATTGGTAATGGTAAGGACACTGTCCCCTTCTTTCTTCTTTCGAGACGGTTTCCTTCAAAGTTTTAAGAAGACTTTTAAATGTTTCCATGTAAGCCTTAACCACAGAGCAAAACATCCTTGTCTAATTGTTGACCCCTCCCACCCCCCCCCCACCCCCCCCCCCCAAACAAAAAAAAATATTTGTCTCGACTTTTTATCCCATTTTTAATTCATGTACCCAAAACCACATTTTCAAATGTTATTTGTGTTGGTAAGGATATCATAAGTTATTCCTATTCCACAGAAGAGGGTAGAATGCAAATGATTACTTCCACTTATGGGACTTGTTTGCGTCAGAACACTTCTTGGAGATTGAAACAGATTATATCACCACAAGAGATATATTATTTCTTCTACTGGGCATTTCACAGTCTAGTGCGGGCACCTCTTAATGAATGGTACTGTAGAGTACTGTAAAGTGGTCATTTCCACCCTGTTCATGGAGAAGAATTGTGCTTATTTACTCTGCAATGCCTTGCCAATATACCAAGGTGCTTGTAAGCCCCACTTCTGCCCAACAAACATGCTTATGAACCCCCATAATTCCACTTCATGCCCCACAATGTCCGGCCCAAATCTATTGCTCCAAAAAGTAAAGAATGGGAAACTGTTGAGAGGGTGAAAAAATGCAAAGTGGTCAGTTTTTAAGCGGCTTGAGTGAAACACCTCTGGACGTTTGTTTTTCCCTTTCTTTCTCATCTCTGTATTTCACTCCAACCAAGTGGCAAAAACACTGGTATTGAATAGTCATAGCTGTTTGCAGGAGGAAATTGTTACAGGTTATATGTGGCAACTGGCTAGCACAAATATGGTCAGGGATAAAAGACAAACTTTTGCCCATTGGACAGGCAAGAAACCTATAGAGGCCTTGAAATGGGAGTTTAAAATCAATTACGTCTAAAACTTTTGTTAGCACATATCTGGATTCACTGTAAGCATGTAATAGGATGAAGAAAAGGGTCCGATTTAGTGGCCCAAGAACCTAATTGCAGTTTCACTTGAAAGGGTTCAAGTCATGTTTAGATTATATATTGCAAGAAAGATGGTCATTTACCTGTAGGTCATGTTCTGTTTAATTTTCCTCAACTTAAAAAAAACTAGCATTCATCAATATTGACATGGGTTTATATTCTCAATTGGGCCTCATTATTGACATAATTGGTTCTTTGGTTATTACGTCAACAAGCACACTAATTTTTCATTTGCAAGAAGGGATCAAAGGGAAAATGTTAATGTAGGTTTAAATTAATACCCCCTCCTAAATATAGAATGCAATTTAAGTTGAATAGGTCTTGAAATTACTTACTGTAAAATGGTTTCTTTTTTATTATCACTATCCCCATGTTTCGGGATGGACATACGAGGTAGCTTATCCCAGATTTCTTGGCTTAACTACTTTCCTTCACTCTTTGTGTTATCTTCTTTTATGCTTTTACGATCTTTGTACAAGTGGTGCCATTCTTTCCCTTACTTTCCAATGGATATGGCAAGCTTTCCCCTTTGAATTTAAAATAACTTTCAAAAGCACAAATTCACTAAAAAATAACCCTTAATCCATTGAGACCCATCAACTCTGATCACAAGAAGAATAGTTTTCTCCATATTGTTCAGTTAGAAGACACAAAAATTCTCCAAATTGTTAAAGTTTGAAGATAATGCATCCAGAGTCATGCACCTTTTCTTTCCTGCTGGTCCTAAAGCCTCCGAAATTCCCCGAAAGGAAGTAATAGACGTGGAATTACTTTGTGGCTACTAACTCAACTCACAGACAAAGCAACACTACAGGAAAAGAGTCGGACACAACCAATGGCACATCTTTTCGGATATCCTACCTAGACTTTATTTGTGACTTATTAAGGAAGAACAGCCTAAAGTTTTTTTGAAGTTTCTTATCTCCTTCTTTCCTCACTATCTATCGTTTGTGTCATGAATGTAAGAGATTGTTATGGTCTGTGAATCGGGCCAAACGCTCATTACTGTCATAACATAACATCCTTTGGAGAGGGAAAAGGGAAATAACAATGCTCCCCAACTTCCATTAAAGACTTGAATGCATTTATCAAACTGGTCTGGTAACATGACTGGACAAGTTCTACAAAAAAGATCCTTCCTTTATTTTTCAATAACTACTCAAAGGCTAGCTAAAAATGGTTTCCAAAACAGAGTGCAGTTGCTGTCTAAGAATTAGATCATATTGTGAGAGGCGATTAATAATCTTCATCGAATACAAATAGTGGAGTAGATATTAATTGCATCAATCGTGAAAGTATCTTTCCACTATCTTTCAATCTATGAAATTCATATGTTGTACATTCATTGGTGAAGACACTGAATTGAAACTTGAAAACAGTAAATTTCTATAAAACCGCAAATGTATCTTTCATCATGAATCGCTGAAAGCAATGAGGTACTTGACTGCTTCCATTATCACCATGGAAACAAAACTATTTCCTTCACACCTAATAACACACAGAAGGCCACCTGGACTGTGGTTTTGATTTTTATTCTTATCTCCATTTTGAGAGAAGATAATATTTTCTACATATGGACATTTTGCTCTATAAAGTCATGAAAAGGTCAAATTTGATGCAAACCTGAATGTCAACTTCACTCTGTCCTCACGACTTTGGGAAATCAAATATTCTATTTCTCTTTCAAATCTTCTGTTTTTAATCACAATGCCCTCCTTATCTCATCTAGACTAAACAGTAGCTCAGTTACTTTTCGGCATCCCTCAACGTCAGGCCAGAAAATAGGCCAGAATAACAGTTTCGGGATGACATGATGCCAAGATAAGATCTAAGTGGGGATATTCTCTATAACTGGTAATTTACACCTTCACAAAGCAGCGCTGCAGGTGGCCTCAGAGACCACATATCGTTTAATTTTGTACCATTCTCAACGCATCCTTCACCCTTGGTTATTCTTTATAGTCTTTGGAAATCATAAGAATTGTAAATTTTCTTTTTTCTTTTCTTACAAATATTCCATATAAATATTGATACTTTTCATATCATGGCTGAATAAAAGACAGTAATTCCTCCGTAAATGACTCTTGGAAATGACAAGAAAGGAAATCCTCTTCCCATGACCACTAGACTGCCCCAAAATAGTCCTCCAGAAGTGCTCAAGTTTGGATGTCTGTCTCTAGGGGGCTTACGAAAACTAGACACAAGATCCTTATGCCAGGGGTCTGTCCCCATAAACGGTAGAGTGAATCCCCCTGCGTTGCAAAGCCCCTTTTGCGTTTTGTTCCATGGCACATTACTAGTTGTATGCACTGGTAATTGAGAATCTATCCCAGACAGAACAAACTTCGACCAATGCAAAACTTTCTACCATTAAGGGTACAGCTTTAGGAACTAACCTTTAAAAAGACTAAAAGGGGATGACTGTTTTAACAGAAATTTTGGAAGAGACTTACGGGGGATATCAGAAGCTGATTTGCGCCTCTCTGATGGTTCAAACAGGATTTCTCGCTCCTAAGAGACCAGCTGACTCACCGACTTTCAAGTCTCATGGATTTAGCTGGAGACGAGTTAACTCTTTTCCAGTACATTTTGTATGGACACTTTCCTTGCATGTTAAACCTCATGATACATGACGGATCAGGAAGTGTGTTCCACAAACTTCTCGTGATTCAACAAGTCGATTGGAAAACGTTAATGCTAACAATATCACATTAATAATTCTTCCCAATGAACAACTGATTCTTTTTTGTGTGTCTTCTGTATGTTGGCTATTTTCTTTATAAGGAAATTAAAGGCTACGATTTCATGTGAATATCGGTCTCTCCCTTTCCTGTAAATGCAGTCTAAGAGAATACTTATAATGCCCATTATATATAATATTTCATTGCTCGTTACTTTGTCATTGAAACAAACCACAAGTTTCACCTGTAAAGAGTAGCCTTGATTATTGAAATATACTGATGAAAAGTGACATAACCTTCATCACAGTCTAATAACACAGCTGGAAGGATCTATCCTGGAGTCTCTCAAGCCAAGAGATGTCAAAAAGTCTCCATTCACCAAGTTCTCTACTACCCCATGATCTCAGCAAGCTTCTCAAGTTGAGGAATTCAGCATCTTTGCTTTCAGCTCGATTTCGAATTTCTTTCAACTCCAAATGTACGAATGTAACCTCTACCTCCCCCCCCCCCCCCCCTCTCTCTCTCTTGTATAGGTATATATTTAAAATGGCACTTGTCTGTTGACTGCAACAGAAGCCCTTTGGAATGTTGAACTCTTTGCTTTAAATTTGGTTTGGAAGTTTACTTAAGATGCTATCGATACATCTGGTGGAAATTTCAGATTTTCCTTTGATGGACACTTGGCTAGATATGGTTTCCTTTGGGGTAAATATAGAACTGAAAATGTCTCAACGTAGAATCCATTTGTATATGATTAGGGCAATGAGGAAAGAGAGTGGGTTCTATAAAAGTACACTTTTATGATGGTTTTCAAACTTCACAGACTTGGAGCCAGTTATTTTCTTTCAACTGTAGACAATATTCTGACAGGTGCTGTGTCTATGTACATGTATCTGTCATCGATTGGTACCCCCTTACCAAATGTAATCATGTCAAAGATAACTCAACATAAAAATAGACAGTAGAAGAGCTGCTTATTTCACTACATTCAAATCAGCAGGATATGATTTTGAAAAGGGTAAAGTTGATGGAAATCATCTGCGATTCCTTGCCCTCAGCTATCTTTATACAGTGCCATAGTACACCTTAATATCTTATTTCCAGCAAGATTTTTGACACTATTTGAGTTCATAAAGGAATATGGTTTATCATTGAGAGGGGAAGAGAGAAAAGGAGGAGGGAAGAGATGCATAGGAGATGAGGCAGAACGAAAGAAAGAGCAGGAGTGGATGGGAGGAGTGGAGGGGAGGAGGAATGGTTAAGCCATCAGGGGATGATGTCATGGAAGATAGGTAACCCATCACTTCAAACATCCCGAAGCTACAAGTGATAACGGATAAAGATATGCCCTCCCCCATCTATAGGTAATATAAATATAAATATTACAGCAAGAAGGAAAATTTCACCATTTAGAAAACCCAGTGGATATTCAAATGGAAGAGATAGAGACAGAGAAAAAGACAGAGAGAGAGAGAGAAGAGAGAGGGAGAGAGAGAGACAGAGAGAGAGAGAGAAAAAGAGATGCAACTGAAATCGCGTATCTTGTAACACATTGCTCCATTTTGTCTCCATTGGTCAGTTTAGTGGTGAGACAATGACGTTTCTGTCTCTAGCTTCCTTCAGAACGGCAATCGGGAGAACATAAGTCTTTTCTGTGTCTCTCAACCATGTATAATACATTTGTCCTAAATTACAGGCTTCCACACATTAAATAGGTATTGCATTTGACAGCATTCGCTCATGTTTGCCAATTTAACATGAAAAGGGAACAGATGGATTAACTTGTTGTTTACTGCCCTCAGGCTATCTTTCTTTGTATGAATCTAATTTCTTTATAACAGATCTTCCTTATAGTTGTTCTCCATCCTTGAGTTAACTAAGTCTAATTGATTACTAAACAATTTTTTAAATATATATTTGTAAGCTTTCTTCCACGTCCTTCACTTGATCTTTTTTAACGAAAAAACGGAAGACTGAAACAAAATTGTTCTCTACCATTGGGATTTCAGACTTCATACAAAATCTAATTTCTTATAAACAGTTAATCTCTGAAGACTTTTTAAAGTGTTTACAAGATGATATCATTTTGAAAGGATCTCGGGTAGTTGGCGGCGCTTTAATGGATTCAACTTCAAGGGAAGTGAGACCAAATCAGTCATGTCAGAAAACAGGACAAATTTGGCTGCAAGAAAATACGACTTACTCCCACAGGGTTGCTTAAAAAGTCTTCAACATCCATCAAAAAAGGGGCAGCGAAAAGTTTGTAGCCATTACCAGAGGCCGAGTTTTGTCAGGCGGTAAATACTGCTTTATCTGAGCAAAATCCTTTATTTAGAATACAATAAGGACAACATATTTTGTCCTGATTTTCTTTTTAATTTAATTTTAGGAACCTGCTTTTGAATAATACTAGTAGTAAAGTTATACATATGAAAATATCAAATGGAGACGTATCTTCAAAGTTAACTCGAAAAAAAATCAAATGGTAAGCCTTCTTCGATTTGGAAAGAGGCCTGGTGAGAGTGTAAGCACAATTTCTCTTTTCCACTGCCTGCCAACAATGGTAGGGGTAGATATCCCCCTATCCATCAAATTTGACCTTTTACATTCTGTGGATGCTTATAATAGAGGAAGGGAAGAGGACTTTTAAAAAGTCTGGAGTCATTCAACAAAAAATAAGAACAGTGAGATAGATTAAATGTGATTATTTGACAGTTAATAACATTGTTGCTTCTTCTTCAGTTTTAAATTGAAGACACTGGCATTCACTTTTGTGAGACAGTAAAGGTTACGTGATGTTTGTTTCAAAGCTATTGGAAGGAAGTCCATTTTGGGGTTATCTGGGCCATTGGAAATGGGAGTTCCGAAAGACCAAACCCTGTCGTTAAGATTTGTTTGATTAGGTAGTTGAGTAATGGTTGCTGAATCTTTGCAGGGGTAAAAAGTAAAAAAGTAAAAAGAAAGTCAGGAAAGGAAATAAAATTATGTTGTAGGAGTAAGAACATAGAGATGAGAGGTGTGGGTGAGGGGTGGAAGTGAGGGGTGGGGTGAGGGCGGAGTAGGGGTGGGGTAAAGATGGGAGGGGGGTGGCACATAGAAGTTATCCCTAGCTTTGGACTCAATCCTTGTACTTGAGCTGAACTCATCTGAGGGGAGATAATGTGCATACCAATGATGACCCTGACAGGGAGACAGAACGATGAGTTCATACAAGGGCTTTCTAGATCAGTATTCAGCATTTATCTCTGGCTCTCTTCAGTACATATTTGAGGTTCATTTGTGTATGAGGTGTAGTTGGCCATGGTGACAGCAATTATATTTCCATTGTATCCACAATAAAATATAGCTTAAAAAAGCTTTAAAATCCTTAACCCAATCTTGGTTCCATATTGCTATTTGGTGCAAACATAGCTTCAACTTCAGCTTGTGAAGTTGAAGATCACAGAGGGAATAGAATGATGAATTTGTATTTAGACAAGAGTTGGTGGTGGCTGCCTGTGTCTTTTCTGGGACCCCAGACATTACTCAATCCCTACAAAATAAATCTTGCGACCCCGCTCTAACCTCCCTCTCCTTGTTTACCTCTAGAGGGTCGTAGAGGAAAAGAGATGGAGAGAGAGGAAGGAGAGAGAGGAAGGAGAGAGAGGAAGGAGAGAGAGAGGAAGGGACAGAGATGGGGACCGAAATGGAGAGTGACGCAGCAAGTCTAAGCAGATAGATGATTAAAAACATGGGGTGAGGAGAGAGGGAGAGAGAGAGAGAGAGACAGACAGACAGACAGAAACAGACAGACATTTAGACAAAGAGACAGAGGCAGAGAGAGAGAGAGGGGGGGGATTAAACTGAAAGATGGATACAACATGATATATAATTGACTCAAAATGTAAACAATATAAAAGACTAAGCATGTACAATCGTAAGTGAAATAGACTGATGTACAGATGGGGGAACATAGAGAGATGCAGAGAGGGGTAAAGTTTCCCAGGAAGGCTTTAAATACTTTCATGGCTTTGGGTTGGGGAAGTCCGATATTTATCAGTACCTTCCTCTCCTAAAGGTGCAAGGAAATGACACGAAAGAGGCTTCAGATTACATGCTCAACACTGCTTGCCTGTCGCAAGAAATGTGCATCTATAGTATACTGCATGCCATACCCTCTACTATGGTCGTACCTATTGGAAATGATGCTCGAGTCAATGAATGATACTTTGATCTTTTATTCTACATGTTAGGGTCTTTGCAATCATATCATGGAAAACAATAGTAGTTCAACATATTTTCTATTTATCTCACTGTTGTTTTCCCTAATTGATGCACAATTCTACAGATGGCTCTACCCAATCCTCTTTTAGTAGCAAAGAGAATCTGATTTA
The DNA here is from genome assembly GCA_035222895.1 of Strongylocentrotus droebachiensis. NCBI lineage: Eukaryota > Metazoa > Echinodermata > Echinoidea > Camarodonta > Strongylocentrotidae > Strongylocentrotus > Strongylocentrotus droebachiensis. The sequence continues at coordinate 362,942 of JAVYIG010000081.1, forward strand.
AAGAAACGTTGCGTTTCCAGTCATTGAAAGTGACAGAACTGCATCCACCCCCCCCCCCAAAAAAAGGTACAAGTTTGACACATCTGTCTTTAGGCTATGACCTCATTGGGTCAAACTCTCTGCCATCCCTCCCTCCTACTACTACTACTACTACTACTACTACTAAATCTTTATTGTAATCTAAACATGTTATGAGAAGCAAGTGACCTGTAACATGTACCCTTCTTGCCCTGTCTGCCCCCAGCCTAGCTTGACCTTAAGTGATCACCTAGTCAAATACTGCCGGTGACCTTATGAGGACACCGCTTGACCCCAGGGGTAAAGGGGACTGGACATGTGGTCAGAATTAGGGGTGTGAGGTGACTAAAGAGGGAGATGGGAGGATGATAACAGATCAAAAGTGAAAGAGGATAGGAAGAGAGAGGAAGAGGGGGTGAGAGGGAAGGGGGGGGAGTGAGATATTTTGGTATGGAGGCTATCTATTAGTAGGTATTTTAAGTGTGCATTAGGAAGTAACCTTTTGATTGAGGTCAAGGAAGGGGTGTAATACTAGCCCTGGTTTCACTTTGCGCTCTGGGTCCCCATTCATTGCCCCCTCCCCCCTCCCCAAGCTCATTCTGTTGCATAGGTGGATGTGTTCTGATCTTTGCTCAGACACAGACATATCCCTCATCAAATTCAATGTATTCATGCAGGCACAATATATATATTAAGCCTAAACATTATAATAACTTTTAATACTCTTCTCATTTTACAACTAATTCAAGCTAGGACTAGCGATCTATCAAATCTATCACTATCACTATCACTGTGTATTCATATTTCTATATTTATTGTGTTTTTCTTGTGTCCAAGAATAGTGCACAGAATAATGCTGAAATCAAGAAAAAGATAACAGTTCAACTATGCAGTCTATACCATCCCCCAGGGTATATATATTATACCCCAATAAAAAGATATTATTCTATGGCTGCAAGCCCAAAGAAAATATTGAAACGGATTGAATTCTGAATGAGAGGATTTAACCTGGCAGACATTTATAACCCCAAATCAACAAAGAGATCCTATGATAAATGAGCCATTTTGGTGAATTGTATTTGTTCTCTGTCCTTAATACTACTGTTTGGTCAGCATTCCAATGCCCAACAAATAGTACTGAGCACAACAAAAATGGTATTGAGAGCAGAAAATAATACTGAGCACAGAAATTACATCTTGTGTTTGTGCACTCATAAAATGTCTACGGTTTGTGATACCAGAAAGAATTTCCCATTTATGTTGGTCATCTTGAATTTCTTTAGATGCCTTTCCACAGGTGTAATCCACGGTGGTCAAAATCTTCCTTTTGGGGGTAATTTCTTGTGTGTGTAAAATTACCGTAAAGGGGGCAGCTTATTCAATTGTACACTTAACTCGAAAGGGGGTCTTAAAAAGTGCCTTTGGATGTAGTAACTCAATTTGTTCTTCTTTATACTTTGTGTCCTACAACAAGCAGCTGAAAGGCTCTGGGCTATTTACGGCACTGGACGTTACAAAGTTTCATGCCCAAAAAGTTATTGAAATCAATATTGAAAGTCTATGGGGCTAATCTTTGCAATAATGGGCAACAAACTCTGCTTGATGGATACTTCTAGTTTGTCTGGCACTCATAACCATCTTTATTTTTAAATATATATTTCTTGCAGCCCTATCAAATTCTCATTTTCTACCCAAACAATATTTTTTCTTTATATTTTCTTCATTTAACAAATACAACTTTATCATTCAGCGTCCCATGACAGATTCTTTGACACAAAGTTGAAGAGTAGGTAAACAACAAAAGCAAATGAGGAATATTCTGAAATATTGTAGACCAAAATGTAGGGGGGAGGAACATTTCATTAACAAAATATTTCCTGTAACATAAATCCTGACATCCCAATTCATCACTAGTTACAAATATGCCCCTTTCTTCCTCAATCTGCTGCCAATTTAACGAGCGAAACCTTGAGTAACAGTGGGATAAGTGGATAACATAGTCTCTGGCTGCTTAGCGGATTAGAAAATGGCATTATTATGTCACCAATATGTAAGCATGAGCCGCAAACATGAAGATGATTACAAGGTACCAAAAAGAGAGGTTTTAAGTGCTAGGAGGTCATTACATCAGCATGCAATTATTCACATTTTCTCCAGCTCATCAATTCCATCACACTTCCATTCAACACCCAACTTTTCTTGGATTAAAAGATATAAATAGCTGAGAATACATAGAAAAGCAGATGTTTTTTTCATTCCTATTCTCTGCCTAACGAACACTTCATAGATCATTTCAGAGATCACTCTCTTTGAAAGGAGAAGAGACTTTTGTACCAGTTGATAAGTACTCGCCATAAGTATTCAACATAAGCTCAAAATCATTTTCTCCTCGAGTCTGGGTTGAGAAGTCTAGGATATTTCTTTCTGTGCAATGTTCGGGGAATTGCTCATGAATCTCAAAGAATGTTCATCTTTTAAGTTGAGTCAGGATGAAGAATATATCCACCTTAAAGTATGATTGGGTAAAGTGAAAGCAAGGACACTGGAGAATGGAAGAGGAGCCGTTGTCTAAGAAATAATGTTCTGCTTGTTAGAAGCAATCAGAAAAACAGATTGAGGAATGTATTATTCTGTCGAAGTATAGTATATACGCTAAAAATTGTGAAGTTCTGCCAAAAAGGAAGTGATGTAGGAATGTTTTAAGATGTCTGGTTCTTTGTTAAAGAAAGGAATCTTGATGTCTCTTTAGCATTAACTTCTTCTACATTTTGTAAATGCGTTTTTATTTTAAGATGGACATGGATTGTTTTTCTCCCAAGTCCCAAATCATTATATAATTTTGAATAAAATATGAGCCAATTGATCAGGATATGAAATGTTCATTTTTATGGATGGGAACTATCTGCATTACCAAGTAGACTACATGAACCCCCTATTATATTAATTACAGATGAAGCCTTAAGATGATGATATATGTGATCAATATCAACCCAAGAAGGATCAAAGCTGCAATTGTGTGTCAGTATCAAGAAGTCAGCAGGGTGCACTATCAATAGAAATTCCTTAATGAGCTGACAGTATTTGGTCTGCCAAAATACTATAGATTTACCCTACAGGGGCGTCTCTTTTTAATATCTGTCTCGTTTGTCTCACTGATCCATGCAACTCTTACAAGTCGTCTTGTTGTGTGAAATAATTACATGCTCATTAATTTTTCTCAGTTGGGGCTAAATACTTTGGCGCTTTGTGACTGGACATGAAAGAAAAGATGGTGCCTTTGGATACCAAGTCTCCAAGGAACAGTAGTATCCAGTGCTGCTTTGGCCATTATCCGCTGTATGAGCCCCACTTTTCTTGTATTCCTCAAAAGGATTAGGTTTAATCATTAGAAACCCTACTGTCTGTTTTGAAAGTTCTTTTGGTTGGCTTCCAGGGGTGCCTAAAATAATGATTGCCATGTTTGCCAACTGATGTAAGCCTAGGCACTCCCTCATTGTAGATTTGTATAATCTGCCATTGTAACAGTTTTTTTAATATCTCAATTGCAAAATACTGGACCTATACCGTGGCAGGTCCAATTCTTACATGAATTACAATTATACAGTGCACTGACTTTTATTAGGACACTGGCGCTGATACACCATTCCAGATACAAGAACAGCTTTGTACAGCACTGATACAAGTTGCATTCTTGGGTAGCGTTTGCTCAATGGTTGCAATTATTCACCAGGCTTTTCTTTTCAGTTTGATTTCTTTCAATTTCTTTCGATAATGAGCCAAACCATTAATCAAAACCAGATATATCCCGAGAGAGGAGTGGTATGAACACAACAATGATGGCACAGTGTGCTGGTCCGAATGACCCATTCACCAATAGGTCATCACATAATTACTTTCTAAATAAGAGGTGTGTGGTTGGGACATTAGTTAGCACTGATTCTTTCTCTCTCTTGGGTCTCAGCATCAAATTATACAATGCTGAAAAGGCAGAAAGAGACTTTCTTTGTATCTTTAGAAATTATTCACTTTCCTTGTAAAATACTTGTTGTACTCTTCTTTCCCTATCTTAATTCCTCTCTCTCTCTCTCTCTCTCTCTCTCTTTCTTTATCTCAATTTCTTGATATCTTCCCTATGAAAAATGAGCACCACAAAGACCAGCCTTTCCAGAACTGCAGACGACAAGGCAGGGAGAATTAAAGGGAGCAAGAAAGAGAAAGAATGAGAGGTAGGGAGGGGGAGAGGGAAAGACAGACAAAAACTTCACCCCGTCTGCAAATTGGCCATTTGGAATTTCTGGCTCTGCTTCATATAAACCAAGCTTGATCTATGGAGCGGCTTCAGACAAATCCATCATAACATGAAGATGGAATAAAAACGGCAAGAAATAATGACATGCCCACATAACCCAGGTGCATTATCAGCCAAGATCCCTAGTAAACCCATAACCATCACATTTTCACGCTGCCTTCACGTACATCCAATCTGCAAACCAGGTGCCAAGGAATTTAATTCTTGATATATCTCAATACAGGGTATTTATGCCTTCTTCCAATGTAAGTATGCACTTTTGATATAAGCATCTAGGTCTCATGGTTAAATTTAATTTCCAATTTAATTTTTATCAGATAAACTTTATCATTTATCAAATTAGGTAACTATCAATATTGAAATTATCAGCATAACATTTTGGGGAACACATTTCACTTGTCCCTATCAATAACCTTATCTTGAATTATTACTTAGATTATTAGGCTTCCTACAAACTCAGTCTTATCTGTATTTTATCTTTATATCTATCTAAATGGCATTTCATTATATTAATTTGCAAATAGAAGGAAATCATTATAGGCGTATGAGTTCATCTTTCCGAGTTTAGACATTATTAGAATGTTGTAGTCTGTAATTTTACTACAGCAGAAACTCTTACAGCCTCCTTTGGTTTCACTGGGGGCACAAGCCCGTTATCTCAATTGCTTTTAATTACTTCCTTTCTAAGGAAGCACCTGCCTATTTCATGATAGGTAGAACTGTCAAAAGCCATATTGAATAAAATGGTGAGGATGTGTTTATTTTTAAACCCAAATTAAACATTAGCCCACATTCAAACTCAATGATTACCCATTAGCCTAGAAAAGGTGAATATCCTGAATAATTTGATGGTAAATGTGCGCTACATTTGTTTAAATGTTGATTTTTATAACCTAGCAATGAGCAGGTGTAACAATAATGAAACTTTACCTATAAGTATTTGTATTTCTTTACTAATCAATAAAAAAAAATGATAAAAGATCAACAACCTCCATCTTAATTTCTTCAATGAAATTTTTGAGCAAGATGATTAACAAGGCTGTCATAAGGAACTCCTGTCATTTAGCATTCATTATTAGGCGTTAATTAGGGGGAGCTGTACATACATAATGTGTCGTGTAACTGTGACAATGGTCAGATTAATGAGCATCAGCTGGGCATGTGTTACCAGGAGATTCCAAGTGATGTAATGCCTTGAGGAAGGGTTAATTGACCTTCTATTATCTAACAGCTTGTGAAATAACAGCAGTCAATACCTTCTGGCCCCTAGAATCATCTTTGGACAGTTGAGGTGTTGATGTACTATACTTGTCAGCTTAGTACCAGAAGGGTGTATATTGGAATTAGCACCAGATTATCATTCCTTTGGCTTTCAATTATTGATTTCTAACACCTAATTGGATTCTAATGTGTCAAAAACAAACTGGTGCCCCCTTTTGCAATCTTATTCTTAGAAATGTAGCCTCTGTCAACACTAATTCACAACATTTTCTATTCTTCATATTTTTCTTTTTTAACCCTTGATTTCCCTATAGGACCTACTTCTTGCCAGTGCCAGGCCATGTAATTCTTTTCAAGATTGTAGTCAACTTGTACTAACTGGTCACACAAAGTATTATTTGTATACTATGTATGAACTATAACTACTTATTCATTTCTTATTTCCTGAGAAGGAATTTGTGTAATCATCACTCAAGAACCTCACAAAACACCTACACCTTGACAAAAAGCACATTACCCTCCAAGTAGGAATCATAAATCAAAGAGATCAAGATTCCCAGCTGGATATAAGTCTTGGCTTCTGCCAAAAAATTGGATACAAATTGCGAGTGAGTCGAGTTTCGGACATGCAATGTCAGCTGGCCCAAGATTTACAAGACTGATCAGAGCGCCAACTTGTCCATCAGTTTGTTCCGATCTTCCAAAACGCCCCTAGTCATTTCTCGGGGTCAAGTTAACGACACGTTTTAAGTCAGACTCCATCACATCAGTTAAACCGGAAAACACATCTTTCCCTCGTGCATACTTGGTAATCCACATAATAATGGGCATCGGTTACTTGTTGCACAGTTGTGAGAATCTATTACAATTGATATCAGATTTCACCTAAACCAAATGGCAGAACAGTGCCCTCTTTTGAAAAATGAGGAAAAATCAAATTAGCCTCCCTAAGTGATGAACGTGCCACAATAAACATTCTATTGAGGTTTGGGTCAAATCCAGGAAAACGTTACTTATTACAATGTCATTATCATGGCTACACTGTGTCATTTTTGGCTCGGCACGGACCTGACTAATCTAATTTCTGAAAATTTTCTTAGCGATATATCTAATTAGTGGCCAGACGTTGTTAATGAAAAATCAAATACGGGGGAAGAGAATCGGAAGTGTTAGAGGCAGGTGGGCATATGGTTCCTCAAATGGACACCCCAGGGGATTTATTTGAACCCCCTAGGGGAGCAAAAATGCACCCCTTTAGGCGGTGTTTGGCATGCTTCAATAATGTTTAAATACCAGTAGCCATTGCCCAGTGAGAATTGGACAAAGGAATGTTGAGTTCTATAGATTAGACATAATTAGAATAAAAATGATTGAATACCAGATATTGTTCAATCAATTTTTATGACAACTGCATATTGTTTGTATTTTAGTGGAATCCCATCATATATTTATCAAGTTTCAAAGTTTTGTAGCAGCGTAATTTAGGCATACCAATTAAGGGCAATTTCAGGTACAGTTGCAAGGCCAGTTAGTGTCATTTGCTTAATTGTGATCATTTCAGCCAAATCATTAGTGCCTTGAAAAATGTGTTCACTTGCCACAATGACTGTGTGTGATCTTCAAAAGGGATTTAATGGAGCTCTTTTCTTCCCCTCCCCTACTGAAAGACCTACCTCACATATTTAATTTGGGAAATCTATTTAAAGATAACCCTGACATGTGCACAGTTAGTTGATATGCCGCAGAAGGAAAGGACACACCCTTGCTTATCATCAGTTACCCTAATATTTCCTTTTCCCCCTCTTTTGGCCTCCTATATTGCTCAAATCTTTCTGAAGTGTGCTCATCACTTGCAGCTTCTTCCCCTGTGGGGGATTTCCACCTTCCATCATAAGATTAGATCTCAGTTTTTATACTGTTTAACATGTACGGAGAAGAGAAGAGGTTTCGATAAAAGAAAGTCACCTTCACTCTTCAGAACTGAGTCTTCAGAACAATACTGGTCATGTTGGAAAGGAAGATCCACACTGCCTCTTCATATGTGAGTCTAATATTGGGAAACACAAGTTTCCATAATATAAAGTGGTGTCCATGGGAACAACCACTTTGGCCATTGGCTGTCAGAATCAGTTATGCAAGATGTTTTTCAGACAGATAGAATAAACATTGAGCAGTACTCCCAGTTGTTCATCCTTTGTTTCACAAGGGACTTCATTGTATTTCTAGAAGACATCAACTGATCTGTTTGCTGAACAAATGAAGTAAATGCTCTAAAAATACATCAGAAGCTAGCAATTTCATGATTATTTTCATTCTCTTCTTCATTGATTTGAACAGGGAGAGTGCTCCTATTTTGTTATCCATGCTATTGTATTTCTTCTATAATTTTGTATAAAATAAATCCTTTTCTGTCCTATACCCTCACTTTATTTATTCTGATCCCTTAAATTGTCTCTTTAATTAACTTGGGCAATTATAACAAAGAATGCCCATCAATCTTGGCTTTAATTAGCATTCCCTCACTGTTTGGCATAAGTAGATTGAGATTAAGCAGAGATCAAGAGAAATCTGAATTAGCCTCAAACAGATTAAAGAAAATTAATTTAATTTAGTTGGCGGCTTCCTTATAAGTCTGCAATCACTCAGTGTGGGAGGAAACCCACATCTCAGCAATTCCAGTTTGGAACAAATATGAATAATTAGAATCAAATGATATCGACTTCCTCTTTTCTTGCTCGCTTAATGAAATCGTGACCTTTCGTTTTGGAATTAAAAAACATTGCCAACTCCTGGGCGATGACAAACATTTTCATCGTAAATGCCGCAAAACAGGATGTCATGATTTGATCCCCCTTCTTCGTTATACCCAGGTGTAGTATGTTGTTCATGTTCGCTTCAAGCCATTTAAGAGAAAAGACACATTTTGGCTGCTGAAAACCAGAAGGTTGTTGACTCATATGACTCTTTGTAAAAGTATATGCGACTTAAAAGGGAAATCCTACCTTATTGGCAAATTACTCTAGAAGAGAGCAGAAAGATCTGAAAAGCATAAAATTCATTGACTAAATTGCCAATATGAGATTTGCAAAGCTGTAGTGATCTCATATTTAAAATATTCATAACTTTCTCATTATTGGTTCCAATTTATTTCAAACATTTGCCATCTTATTTTTTCAGCTTTGATTCAAATGAACTTATTACAAAGATTGGAGTGCCCTTTAATTATCACCCCTTTGGCTCTAGCTAAAAGGAGATTTCTTCTTAAGCAGTCAATCTACATCTTCACCCACAGGGCTTTCACAGAAGGGTGAGCCTGATTTTGATACTTTTACAAATTTGCAAACGTCTGTGCCAAAATGTCTGCCAGTGAAAGTGAGTCAACGTTTCCCTTGATCGAGATTCAGTTTTTAACGGGAAAACGGATAACATTAATTGGGAGCTAATGAGCATGGGAGGGGAAACGACTAGCAGTAAAGGTCATTCACAAACAGCCCACCTTCACAAATTTGATATTTCTCTTGACAAATTTTGTCTTATGATCAGATCAGCCTGTATTATAAATTGATCTAATTATTATTAGTATAAATCTCACTTAGGATGTCTAAGAGATTATTTAAATTCCATTAGCCAGAAGTTCCATAAACCCTTCAAACAAAGCACACATTCATATTCTATAAAGCACCTCCTTTCTCTCTCTCTCTCTCTCTCCTGTTTTGTTGTTTTCTCTTTTTCTCAAGCCATGTCTATTCTTCTTCTCTTTCTCTCTCTCTTTCTCTGACTCATTGTCTTACCTGCATCTCTGACGGATACAAAGAATGTATCACTTGTAGCATCGACATTATTGTAGATCACATACTGGATGTACATGTTGTTGACATCACCTGAAAGAACAAAGTAAAATAAGTGATTAGCTAAGCTGTCATGAAAAACTTCCATTACATTTGATAGAACCAAATATGATTTTAAGTTGAATTTAGGCAATTGAGAAAATTTCCAAAAACAGTATGGAACCATTGTCATCTCATCAATTTCATTCACACCAGACATCATTCACATGACTACTTAAATCAACATTCATGTGATTATAGTTCAATAATTCATGTGGTTGTAGTCACATCAGACTTAGCAAGGCTCACACAACCCACGAGCACAGGAAACCTTCTCTGCAGTCATGTTTTCGGCTACCCAGATAATGGATGTCACTCATGGACCGGCGGGATGTCAGTTTGGTCCAAATCATAATTTCCGTTCTGATTTTCATGAATCACAAAGCAAACATAGGCCCAAGGGAGGATATTGGAGTAATATGTGAGTAACGAGGGGAGGTCGAAGGCATTCAAGGAAATCTAGAATGGCAAGAAAACTTGATTTTGTATAACTATTTTGGGACATATGCAGCGATGCACATTGTAATGATCAAAGAGATATCAATGATTTATGACTCATAGTCCAAGAGCAAGATGGATAGAAGGTCCAATCAAATTGAAATGTTAATGTTCCTTAAAATGATTTTCAACTTGATTATCTCGACCACACAACTATAGAGGAAACATTACAAAGTCATAACTTTGAATCAGACAGACAAATTCATCAAAAAGTCCTTCCAGTAACCGATTCATCATCACAATTTAGTCATTACAGGATTGATGGCTAAAGAGCAAACTCGGAGACGGGGCATAAAACAAATTTAGGGGAGAACGTGAATGGAGATAATGTCATCTTCCTGTCAGTGATGACCTTCTCTCGCTAAGTAGTTATCAAATTAGGAGCTACCGACCCTTCTGTGACTGTCACACACCTGTAACCCACTCTTACTTACCCCCCCCCCCCCCTCCCTCCCCCCATCTTACCCCCCTATTAGGCTTTTGTTAACAAGCCAGACAAGGTGAAAGTTGTGTAATAGAGTCATGCAAAGTGCATCGGAGTACATGACCGTGACTTTTGACCACCCTACAGGTACCTGTGAGATTTTCAGACAGAAAGAGGATGGTCTTTTGCAGAATGATGCATGGTCCCTAGTTGCCTTTGCATATCTTATTACGAAAATCTAGATCTAATCGAATTTAGATGGATGTGTAGCTTGAAATCTAAGTTATTATGGTTGCTTAAGTTCTTTATCCGATTTCACACAAGACGTTAACATTGAGGGCGCCACAGAAGTAAGAGAAGGAAGAGCAAAACATTCAATAGATTTCTTGTCCTTATCAAGTTATCGCAAAGAGGATATCAACAGAAGACTTGTTCAAAGGAGCGCTTGTCACTCCCAAGAACATTCCACTCAAAATCATGAATTCCCCAAACTGATCGTAAAATCTTACTATTTCCAGAGATATAAATAACACCGCTCTCTATCTCACCTGCGCAACTTGAACTCCTAATCACACCATTCATTACGCCAATTTGGAATTTTCAACGAACCTTGGATATGGAAAATTTACGCTCCAATTTCAAAGGCCTCAATATCAGGCTCGAATCTCACCCGGGGAATAACTATTATGATTTGTTCTTAAAACCTTTCACAGTCGAACTTGATGGTGTCGATTTTGAGGTGATTAGATAATTAAGGAACATTTTATCATGATTCGCACCGTGGCATGATGAATTCGCTCGTGCGATAATGCACTTTCTTCTCATTTTATTCAAGGGTGCCATGCAGAGGCCAAATCTGAACTGTAATATGGAATGATCGTAGAAACTTTGTGTATTTTCTTGGTTCTTATAAAAGTGCATTAACCAGTCAATGACTGAGCCAAAAATACACTAAAAATGCAAGTTCAATGAAACTTGCATCCATATTTTTCCCTCTTGGATTCTTTATCTTGCTTAACCCGCCCTTCCATTTAATTTCATTCCAATTTAAATGCCTTCCTTCATATAATTCCACTGTAATTTATCTCATGATGCAGTAAACTCTTACAAATTACTTCATGAATTTTAAAAAGTTTGTTTTGACTACAGAGGGATAAGAAATAATATCATGCAGTTGATTATTGCAGTATCTTTAAATACATGCACCCCTTGAAATAATTAATAAGGCCAGCCAAATACCAAAGCAGCACGAGAAGTTTCCCATTTCTAACTCATCATGTGGAAACCAGAGCCAGACGGACAAATAACATATTCTTTTAATTATGCCTTCTTCCTTCTTTCCCTAAATTAGCCATGGAAATTAAGTACTTTCAAAGCAGACTCTGACTGACACGTGAGTGGTGAGTGGTTTAAACAGCACGGAGGGGATTTTAGTCTCATAATATTTATAAGTCCCATGTATTCTAAACGATGTGCAGCATTTGTGTAATCAGAAACAACTGGTGTTTCCTGCCTACTCAAAATAGTTTGCACGCAATCTCATGATTTTTTTTCTTCTGCTCTGTTAATTTTCTAGTTAAAGTTCACATTCAAACTTCAAGAATCTTTGTATCTGTCAACTCTTACTCTTTCGCCAGAATTTTAAAAGTCCAAATTTCTGACAAATTATACACAATTGTTATCTAATCCCTTCCAATCCCATGGATATACACATTTCCAACACATGTGCAATTGATCTTCCTAGCTATTCATTTGGATACCACAGGTGCAGGAGCATTTTCATTCCCCAAAGTACATGAACATTTCTACAATTCCATTTCCATTTCTTCATCAGATATGTCATCCTTGAGAGATCAGAACAGACGCACTTCCATATCACCAGGCGCTACTGATATAAATTGTGACACAGAGCTGATATGAAAGCACAAGGGACCATTCATCATCCATATAATCTACATCAAAAAGTCACTAAATATTTCCTGTAATGGATTCTGCGGACACATTTTGAGAGGTTCATATATCCGGTTTAGCTCTAAAACCACTAGACTTTGAAGATCAAATATTCAAAAACAAATATTCAAAAACATTTAATTGTATATGTTGGGACTATGCATTTGCACGAAGGCCTTCATTCATAAACACTTTTAAATGGATGAGGAGTGGGGAGAATGGTTGAAAATATTAAAGCTAAGACAAGCACTGTTCACTCTGCATTTAGCTGTGATCTTGTGTTGTCAAAATATATTTCTAAATAAATTTTAGAAGGAAATGAAAAGTTCTTTGACCCTGTAGGCAAGTTATTATTCGGTCCACCCAACTCAAATCAAAGTACATTACGAGGTAGAAAACAAAAATGACTTTGCAATGTCAGGTTGTATTTCCTTGACCATATCCAAAGCATCTCAAGAAACTGTCTGCTTTTCTTTCTTCTTGATTCTCGTTTCGCTTCGAGGTAGGCGGGAAGTCTTGATCAAATTATCCCACTCCATGTCTGCACTGCAGACGTGCACCATGGTCAAGAGGTACACGAGAGATAGAGAGGGGAAGATGGAAAATATAACCGTATCCCGGCGGGGCTCAGGGATGATAGGTTTGTTTTTAGCCATCCCGACATGACAACATTCAAACATGGAAGTATTAATTATTGGCTCGATGCAAAGAAACAAGTCGGAGGCATTAGCACGGGGTGAGTGATCGCGGAAACCGCTGATGAGAGGTCTGCTGTGTGTGTTTGCTCAAAAACAAGAAGCGGATTCTCTTTTTATTTCAGTGGGCGCAAAAGCCTTATCTTAACGATCTGATCTTTGTCACATTACAAACGTGATTACTTAAGGCTATCATGACGATTTAGGAATTGACCAAATGCACCCGTTGACAAACAGAAGCTAATAGTTTCTAATTGGCATGAAGGACAAAGCTGGCAAACGAGAAATCTCACATTTTCTATGTCTGTGAATAACCATTCTTGCACAAGCATCTCATTTTCAATCTGTCTGGTTCATAAGAACATTTCCATCATATTATTGTTTTGACTGCTTCATAATCATGACGGGTCAAGTGTAAGAATATTTTCCAACTGACAAAAGCTTAGCTTTTGCAAAATCAAGAGATACTCTTGGGGAAGGACAAAACACACCAACGGAAGTTGTCATTAAAAACAAAGCAAAGAAGACTTTGGACAGGATAACCTTACTTTCTTACCGATAAATAGTATAGCACCAAGGTGTTACTCTAGGCAAAAGAATCAAATTCTTAACAAAACACATCTTGTTTGACAAGAGAGGCCAAGTGTATCCAATGTACACAACCATAAGAACCCAATATTAGATTTCAATGAGCATAAGGCTACCACACTTACTTACTGGTCATAGTTAGTTGCTAGATAAATGCAAAATTCTTCCTAACATGTTTCTGAACACTTCGGAGGATCTTCCATACTCTATTCCATAGTGTAACAAAATCATAGGAAATCATATCAGATTTCAGATGCAAACACACGACTTCACAAAAAATACAGATTTGATTGATGCAAGTGCATGATGACCACATCGTGTCATGTCCACTCTCGTAACCAACAGTCATGGTCAGCATTCTCTACCCACATATCTGGAAGTGTGTCTGACGTGACATTTGCAACAGATGTCTCGGTCATCATGGGTTACGGATGAAAGACACAGAATTACTAACACAGATTGAAAGTATGTGGGACTGAGCGTTTTCTGTTGTGGCAACAACGATCTATCAGAGCACGAATCTTGGCCCTATCTTCTTCTATTTCCATCTTCAATCAAATGCTTGTAATCTAGATTCACAAGCTATCTTTACTGCCTACATGCTAGCTTTGAGCCAGAACCTTGGGCATTAAAGAGAATTCCAACCGTGATAGCAAACTACTCTAGAAAAGTCAGAAAGTCAATTTTTTTTTAAAACAGGTTCACTTAGCTTTGAAAAGCTTTGATAACATTTGGCAGGAATGGTCATTAGGTCAACAGAATTCTTTCTCTACACAATCCAGAGAATGTAAATGTAATCAAACCCCTTGTTTACAGTGTGTCTAGAAACCAAATGATAAACAAGGATTTAGTTGATTAGCTATTAAAAGAGCACATGCATTTTCACCTGAATCACAAAATCAAATACTAGCACTTGGTAATGTGTAAAACAATCTTTCTCATTTCATTCAATGGATAAAGGATCTACAATCCTTAGGATAAAAGTATGGACTAGATTTCTTAAAAATGTTCTTTTTCTTGTTCTACTATTCCGATCCAAATTTAGGGTCAGAGGGGTCGGCAATGATATCATGATCCTAGGTTGATCCAATAAACTATGTCACATGTCAACATTATGTTATCTTCCCAGCTGGGGGGATCGAGGCAGTCTTGTTTAACAGAATACCCTCCGCTTTACGACTGTATTTGTTTTCACAGGGCAAACTTGACAATTCCTGTCCATTTCTTGAGAGGAATTGTCATCATGTGTTGCATGGGATGGCAGGGAGCGAGCGAAGACAGATGAATAGCATTATGACGATTGCCCAGGTTTTCTCTTACAAATCATTGAATTTGAACATTTGCTTTCTTAATCTGGTGCTGACAGAAAGATAATTCCCCCACTGCTATTTTTACTGTACAACGAGGCCAGGAGTATGTCTCTACGTTTATCAGCACTGGTACAAATGTTGCCCATAATTCATGTTTAACATTATGTTAAATGGAGACATATGGGGATGGCCTCGTGAACAGCTATCTCCTTAAAATGCTGAAAGTAAACTTGCATGGACATAAACATCATTAATTCTTCTTTCAATTATCCAGTTATGGGGATTATAGATTCATTTCCTGCCAATAGAATATGGGTATTAGCCACGGTATACATCGAACTGTGCACTATATTCACTTTACCCACAAAAGTGGATTTTAACAAGTGCAGGCCCACATATTTCATTACTGGGATTGGTGTTCCATTCCAAAAGTCTACTAAATACATCAAAAGACTACAAAGAGTTATTGTCACACAAAGGATTTGGTGTGAAAATATCAGTGCTTGGTTTTTTGGCCAAGAGAAGGGAGGAAACAGATCCCATCGAACGTCAATCGTAAGGCGATAGCCGTCTGCCGCATTTAGGGTGGATTTGGGCCCGGATTTGGTTTCAAATACTCGCAGAATCGGCTTTACACCTAAACATGCGCAGTCATCCTACCTACCTACCTACGAAGACCAATGTTCAGTATTACACCTGTATTTAATATAGCGACCTAACGTCTCGGCCATAGTTTGACATCAGTGATCATCAGAACATTCCACTGAAGATTTTGGCTGAATTTGCAAGGTTTAGAGTTCTTCTTTTTCCTCTCAATCATGTCACATTGAATTAAAATCCAGTGTGAATTTTTCACCAAACAGTCATGAATGTGATATAATTAATACTTGCTCTTTATGTACATTCCAATGCTCCCAAACTTTTACCCCATCATATTCTGAATTTGATCATCAAAAACCTTAGCACGCACACATGTATGAAAGAATGTCATATTTGCACACATATACACATGTGTCAGCACATCGAGTGTTTGAAAAAGAGAGAGAAAAGCAAAACCCATCAGGATTTTGACTTTAGACTTCATCACCAGCTATTCGACAAAATGAAAAGGAGGGCAAATTGGGTTCAACAAGGCCCAAGTAGAACGTTCCTTTATCCCGCTAAGCATTCATTGCTTATACACATAGCCAAGGGGGATTCAACGTTGAAAGATGAACATCCATAGACCAACATTTTTTCTGTCCGCCTTTTATTCTCGCTCTTTTTTTCAGCGTAGAGTTCATTTTTCTTGAATACAAATGTTGGCTCCCAGGTAGATTGATAAAAGGATGGTGGTTTTCTTTGTCAGAGGGGGGAAAGAATGAAATGTGAGGAAGTAAGGAAGAAAAGGGAAGCTAGGGTCGATGGTTCTTACAAAGCTCAGATGCCGCTACCTTTGTGCATGTTTCCTATGCTAGGACAATCATTGTATAGTGTAACAGGTTCATTTGTACTCGTAACATCTGCCCCTTTAACATTATCCCCTATTGTAGTGCAGTTTTTGTCTGTATAAGAGGGGGTTTTATACATTAGTAACATTAGTATAAAATAATAGGATGACAAGAAATTTGCAAAATGGTTACGCTATGTAAGGGGAAATATCATCTGGACATAATTTCATCACAAGGGGATCTTTCAGCTTTCTTTCTCTCCCCCTCTCTCTACCTCTTTCTCTCCATCTCTCTTGGACAGGAAAGAGGAAAAGGCTTGGTCACTTCAAAGGTGGTGTTTGACCCTGACCGCCACTTTCGGCACCGATGGGTGAGAGGGGGGAGGACGGATACTTAGCAGTGTCCCTCTAGGTTGGAGCCATAGGATCGGACACTATCCAGAGCTGACTGAGGAGTGTCCTCAAGATAGTCACGCACAAAACTTGACCAGGTCTCGTCCGTCCTGTGGCTCCACGGAGAAGGAGACAGAGAGGGGAAGCTGGGAGCATATGGTCAGAGTTAATCTTGACTGGTGTAATCTGTAATTGCCCTGATTAGAGATGCTGATATGGGGTGAAATCCAATATTATAATTACCCCTCAGTATACCAAGCACAGTGGCAAGCACCAAAGGCAAGATTGCTTAGAGATTAAAAAGAAAATAAATTGTTCTAAAGAATGCAAGAATAAGGTGGAAGCATCATCTGCTATGAAGCAGGTCAAGACCAATATTTAAAAGTATATGATTTGAGCAAATTACTCCCAACTTATCACAAACAGAATTACTAAATATGTACTAAATATCAAATATCCAATTCATGTATATAGTTCAGTACCATGAAACAAAGAGGATGAAGTATTAACCTCAATGGAAATCTAGTTTTTGAGACTAAATCCCTGGTCCCCATTCAATCTTTCTGGAAAATATGATACATGGGTGTAGCCAGGGAGCATGTGGAAAACATTAATCTAAGAAATTCTTTCTCTCATCTGCGCCATTGCCAACCCAAAATTTTAAGTCACACCATATGTTTAACTAACAGAGAGTCACAAAGACAGAGTCAGACTGAGTTAATACCCCTTCTTAGCAATGGAGACCTGTAGAGTTTGCATCTTGGCTTGGCTCACCAGGGTACGAGGAAGGGTACCGGTCTCTCAAGTGCAGGGTGAATCACTTCCAGGAACTTGCCATTCCTTTCTATCCCTTATTGCTTTCTCTCTAATTTCTCTCGCTCTGAATTTCTCTATTCATCTCTCCCTTTGATTCTGTCCCTCTGCTTCTCCCTCACCCTCCATCATTCCATAATCCTCATCGTTATGGTGTCCAAAAGGGGCAGGTCAACCTTTCAATATCGATTGCAAGCCAAATAATTCAGTTCCCCTCCCTAAAACCAACCTCAATTTCCGAAGACATTTAAAGCTTGGATAACCCCTAATGAGGTTACACATTGTGTTTAAAGAAAAGTTATTGATGGCAATGTCGGTAGACCGTTGTTTTTCTCTCGTGGAGTGGGTGGCGAGTTTAATCAAACTATTTGACGCACGAGTTCTCGCCACATTAGGTCAAGGGTAAGTGATCACGTAATCAGAAAAACATGCACTAGAAAGCTTTCCTCGACCCCCTGACAAATTAACAATCTCCAAAAGCAGAGAAAAGGCATCAGAGAAAACTATTGGAGAAAACTATCGAGGGGAAACCAGCCACTCGTAAAAGGAAAAAATGAACACCTTGGACAGCTTTCTGGAAAACATTGGGCCTCTGTTCCTTAAACATAAGCTGTGAGGGACTTTGGGGTAATGTTTCACTTAAATACATAATCTCTTTGTGCCCTCTCTAGACTGAAACCTGCCAAATCTTTGTATTTTGGAATAATGTGCTGCATTTATGTACTCTGGTTACAAAGGCCAATATTTGTCCAAATCATACTCCTCAACCTACCTCACAAATATTGATCAAGGCTGGGGCTCTGTTCATGGCAGTCTAAATCACAAACCTTGACTCTGTATTATATTTTCGCAATAATGCTTACAATAAAGGTACATAATATTGTTTTGAAAAGATAGACCAAGAAAAAGTAACATTTTTTCCCTTCAAATTCTGGTTCTTTTGGTATAAAACAAATGTTATTCATCTAAAAATCAAGCATTTTGGTCCCAGTTTTTGTGGAACACGACTGTGTTCGAGACTGCACAGGTTACTAGTGAACCACGAAAAGTGTAGAAAATACTGTTTACAGAGTAAATATATGAATATTGTCCATAGTGTGGCGAAAAATCTACCACCTCAAACAAGACGGGCTTTTCATACCGTATCCCAGACAATGGATCACAGAGGCGAGTGTGTATGCATTGCTCTATATGCCTTATATGTTACAAATCTTTAGTAAGACTGCCAAGTACATTGGGTATAAGAAACAGCAGACATTGCAGGTCAACATTCGTGGCTGACATGATTTGCGATTTTCATGAGTATGAATGATTCTAATATGAACTAAATCCCAGTGAGACACAACTTAGCAGCCTTGTATTTCATAAGAAAGGTTATAATTTGAAAAGAAAACAAGCATTCCTTTACTGACCCAATGGGAAATGGGAAATGGAAAGCGATAACAAAAATGTTCAAGGTGTCCTTGAAAAGCAAAAAATGAAAACATGATCATGCACGGAACAAGTACAGTGAGGGGTGAATTTCAACATCAGGTTGAGAATTTCAATACTGTCTGACGAAGTTTTAAGAAACAGTTCACACCCCTGTACGGAACCATATCCCCTTTGGCTTTGTTCAAAATCTTTCAAGGGATGTATCAATGTGGTGGGGTTGGTGGGTAACTGCCTGGTACACTCCAACCAATCCAATTCTGTATGCTTTGGCTGTTCTTTTCAAAATCATGTTATTCTAGCCAATGAATTTCAATATAGTGGGCTGTTCTAGTTGTAGACTTCATAAACAGTCTCAATGGAATAGTCTCCTCTCCCAGGCTCTAAATATAATGTTACTTTTCAACCACTGCAGCATGTAGGCCTACACTACAAGTTTTTGCCACTTCACCAAAATAAGCTTTGAATTCTGAAAACAAAACATGGGAGTAATAAAAGCCTGGAATTGAAGACTAGCAACCAGCATTGCCACAATACAGCTGAGAAAGCACGCCTGAGAAAGCACGCCAGAGAACCCAGCTCAAAGTTTTCATCAACAATCCCCAAAACTTACCCACCCATGATCCCCTTTATCGAGACCAAAATATTTTGGCAGATTTCAAGACATTGAATAGGAGAATAATATTCAATACTTGAAAATGTTTAGAACTGGCTTGTTTTTGCAAACTTTGTCTGAAGATTGTGTCTCTGCTATGCTCTATAATGAAATTATCACTGCTCAAGTGCACTCTATAAGAGCCTGGTGTGGTCTATGAGCTAAGCACTGATCATGGGTAATCAGGCTGAAGAAAGTATCCCATTAAAATGCCAGATTTTATTATCAAACAAGGTGATACCAAGTTCACATTGGATAAGCATTATTACTGGTGAAATGGACCCTTTCATCTTTTCTTTAATCACTTTTTAACACAGAGCCTATCACATTCTCAAACTTCACAGGATTCATGTAGGCCTGGTTTTTTAAACAAATGCTTATTGTTCTCATGTTTTTCTTTTTTATTGTAACATTTCATGTGAATGTGTTGTCATTTGTAAACGATATGTCATGAATCAGGCTGGGTGGTCTGTATCCTAGTTCTCATGTTTGTTGATTTAATGCCATGTTTTTAATTCCTAATCCGGATGTTAGTATACATATAGAATCATTATATTATGCCACAGTAATATTAAGCTCTTTTTTTTTCTTCCTTGTAAGCATTTATCTTTTGTAGGTTTACTGTTGATACAGAAGTGCAGAGGAAGTACAATGACTCCGTTAAACAAATGATATACAAGAATGAAAATGTGAAAATCACTACTTTCCCTAGTAAACACAGGATGCATCCAACCAATAAGGAGTGCATCATGTACATGATATAACACTTTGGCCAGGGCCAAGATGGATCTCTCTAAAAGTGGAAATTAAGGATGGCATTACCATGACAACCTTCTCAACTAGGTTTCAGATCATACTGCTACTACCCCTCCATCAGAATAACGATGACCCTTTATAATGACCCATAAATGTGAGCTCCTACAGAATGTGGACGACCCCTTTAACACAAGCCTGCGGCTCGTAAAACCCTAATGTTCCTGCCACACCCTAACCAAGTTCAATAACAGGCCTCGGGAGGGTTTGAGAGGATGAGCTTACCAGAGACGATCCTCTCCTGAAAGTATTTGGAAACCCCCTCCCAGTCTGAGCTCGATAAAACCCCAAGTAACTCCAGCCAGACAAGAAAGAAGGGCTGTTCCAAGATCTGAGTCAATGTTGCCCTTCTTCATAGCCCTCTTAGGCAAATTGAGGAGGAATGATCGCAATTTGAAACGCTTTTTTAATGCTCGACTCTCTCTCTCGATATGTTCAAAATGATACATGTACAAGGCTGGTACGTGAAGACGTGTAGACCTACATTGCATCCCCTGTTGATTTTTACCATCACAAATATGAATTCATATATTTTAGATGGTGGATTTAATCATATAAAAGAAACATATTCCTAATCCCCTTATTCTTCTGATTCCTCGACTACAAAATTAACACTCAATTTGATGTCTCCAGCAGGGGTTTAATACATGCTCTGATTACCTCCATAGAAAAATTTCTGAAGGTGCCCACGTTTACATGATATTTTTCAAATTTGTATTCTTAACCACAATGTTCATACAAATTGGTTAAAAAGAGGTGGGCTGTTTGCTATCCTCCCACTCAGCCATTCCACTTATTTAATTCTAACTGAACACGTAGGGAGAATATTAAAGTTACTTTCTGCTCTTGAGTGAATTTGCAATGTATTCTGGGATATCGCTTGTTTTGGACAAGAGTACCTTGACTTGGAACACATCTCCTTGGGCCCCACATATATGGTCAATAAAATGTAATATAAAGTCTGATATATTCTGAAATAGCCTGAAAAAAATAACAGTGAAAGATCGTAAAAGTGTGCACTTGACAGACAACAGAAGACATGAAAATGATAAAATCACAAATCATCCGTTATAGAAAACAGGTCTACTGTGTAATCTACATAGATGTAGTTCTCATTTCAATAATGCAATGTGCCACATGCAAAGTACATGTACAGGACTAACCGCTGAAAAAACACTATCATGAAATGTGCTCCGGCTCTTATGAATTTACATTTTCACATTACAAGGTTGTCTGTCTATGAGCCCACTCAGGCAAAAGTTCATAACAAAGTATGGTGAAAACCGCAAAAAAATATTCACAACAAAGATTCTCTTCAATCTGTATTCATTTCAAACAATCCACAAATTCGGAAGAGGAGTCTTTTGACTGGATTTCTAAAGTGCTTCAAAAAAGGGAGATAAAAATAGAGAAACGGGTTTCCTAGACCCGAATCCACCAACGCTGAAAATTCTTTGAATGTGATGTCATATGTTTTGAGGCGATATATATATACATAGGCCATTATGCCCCTGTTCTTTGTGAGTGTTGGACTCGAAGGGTAAATCACCAACTGGAAATGGTCTAGACTCAATGTAAGGCCTCTAAAAACAAGGAGCAAGAGTTCTGTTTCTGAGCAGTAGTTTCGCTTATAGACATATACAAACTCACAAAAAGAGTGGGGGCTTTTGGGTATTTTCTTCCTCTATGGGTATAATCACAGGGACTTTGTGACCTTTTCAGCTCGCACATAGAGCTGCGAACAAGACGTTCCTGTGTCTTTTTCTCCAAACCCCCTTAGGGTGTGAGCAGTAAGTATATACAGATTCAGGTCCTTAGTCCCATCCATTGAGATCGCTGTATGTATCTCACCTGAAGTTTTATGAGCTTGCATTGTGAAATTGAACTTGGGAGCCAGCTTATGAAATGGCTTTTTTTTATGGGAATGAAAACCACAGAGGCCCATTCACAGAGCAATTTGGTTTGCTGCTGCTCCCTTGTGTATTAAAGGATACTAGAGTGAAGTATAGTTGCTTTTATACCATGAGTAACATCATAAATCAGCTATACTTCGGCCATTCATCTGGACACAAAGGACAAGAAAGACTGCCTGTTTTATCTGCAAACTCACTCCATTACGTATAAAAGGGAGAACAATGTAACTATAATTTTCCTTCATAAATGTATTCACAGCTGGGATCGACATTCCACTTCCAAACAAAAAAACTGCAACTCAATAATCTGCTGCTATTTTTCTCAATACTTGACAAGGTAATCTCATGTCAATATTGATATACATGCAGATTAAATTTCCAGTAATTTTTCAAGAAACTGGAGATAGTGATCTTTAAATCCATTTCTAATTAACAAGAGTCAGACATTTTCAACTAAATAAAAATAGACAAACTGTATACCGGTATACATGTAAAGAAATCCCACTATCAAAACCAACAGCATTGTTTAGCAGTCACAGCGATTAACCTCGCTTACAAATTTGGATATACCCTTCGAGCTAATCGGAGGTATGACTTTCAAGGCACTACTTTGCATCAATTGAATGACCTCTTCAGATGAAAGTTTATCTTACTTTGGCGCTTTTGTCCACCTCACCTCCATAATAATTATCCCCTTCCAGTGTTTATGTAAACTAGCTTCTCTCTCAGGCTCGTTTGTTTGTCAATTTATGATAATTTCATCAATATTTTTGACAGGATGGACCCCAATATTGCTGTTAATATAAATATACGTGGAGGATATTTGAAGAGAGCAAGAAAGGTCATAATCATTCTGGAAGAAGTTAAATAATCCACCTCCCCCTTAGATAAACCACCAATGGGGACGTCATAGTATATTTTGTTTAGTTTGGCGAAGGAGAGCCAAATTTTCAACAAGGAACAAGGTGAGTGAACTTCTTGTCATAACACTGGACGGCCACCTTACTAAGTGACCTCTGACCTGTGATCTGAGATGACATCTACCAGTGATTGGACAAAAATTGTGCCAGGAATCTCCATTGTTTGCCATGGAAACCATTTTGGGGGATGAACCTTTGATTTGCTTCAGACAGGGGAGGTTTGGACTGAAATATGATTGGCAGATGGGGGCAGTATATGTGATCCGTTTTTCTCCCTGCATGTTTTTATGCTTATCTACGTTTGATGACTGTGCCCTAATAAGTAATCGGTTAGTGATGTGCAAGTTGATTGGGGGTCTTTCAGCATCACTTATTTTGCAATACTTGTTTTAACAGAGAACAGATATATACTGAACACGTTAGTCCTCTGCTTTCCTTAAAGTTTTCTAACCTACTTGAAATCATTAGATATATCAGAATATTTAGAATCAGAAGGCTATTAACTCTGTACAAAAAATATTATTTACGAGTTGAAACCCTTTTGGCTCCAAACGGACAATATCATATACCGGTACCCATCCCACAACAATATCAAAGAAAACCACAAAAAAAATTATAATGCCTCAAGCATATGAGGGAACACATCTTTTGACACCTATGTGTATGATTAAGTTATGGGGATACCTTTACACATGTTTTTATTTCAAATGTGAAAATAGGTCACAAGAAAAACATAAGTCAAAGAACCAGATATATCTTAAAATCTGTATTGAATGGAAGGGCTCAAAAGTTTCTCATATTTCTTCTGGATCTAATGATGATTTCACGCTCATTTAGCACTGAGCTCTTCAAACACTCCGGCTAGATTTATGCAACCCACTTTTGCAACGATTTGTTATCCCACTTTTAACTTGAGATTTTTCATCCAAAGAAAATAATGAGGTCAAACCTCCCCTTCTGGAGTTGGAATCGATGGCAACTTTCGAGCAGCAGTCAAAAGTGTGAGGGCGAGAGATTTGTTTTCCTTAAATTACCACATTGAGAATATCAACCTGAATAAGATTCATTCTTTAAAAGTGATTTCATAACAAATTGACAACAACACCCCCTTTTCGGAACCGCAGGGGTGGAAAATTAACAGTCCTATTATTCTGAGTGAATACTGTAATTAATTTCACATTCAATTGCTTGAGAATTCCACTATGAAGCCATGACAACCAATTTTTAGGATATTTATAGAGCCACAAAAATTCCTTCCCTTTATGAATCCACCGCAAATTGTTTCAATTTTTGGGTGGACTAAAGAGGTAGGAGGTAGCGAACGTGAACCCGATCTGAACCCTTGATTGTATGATTAATGAGATGTAACTAATGCACACGCAGATGTTTTTGATAAATTTAAGATATATTTCCTCTTTATTGGCAATGACTTTGCACAGCCAAACTTTTGGGTGTGATAGTTAGGTCAATTATAGCAGACAGGAAAAATTAACTTAGCCTGTACTTTTTTTTCTAACTCTTGCTCTTTTGTGAGCATTTTTATGAGGACAAAGACAAGAATTCATTGAAAACAAAAAAAAAGGTTTGAGCATTAGGCATCATGTTGAAATGGCTAAAACATCACAGATGAAAACATATGTCAATCTTTTTCATTTCAAGAGCAGACAAATAAGAAAATTCCCTTTGGACATTAATAAAAAGCCCCTTCAAACAGAGGAAAGTTGGGTTATTGGGTAAATAACCACAAATCTTGAAATTTCATGAACATGACCCGATTCAACCTTCTTAAAACTGTCTGTAACTTTTGAGGACACTTTG
The DNA here is from genome assembly GCA_035222895.1 of Strongylocentrotus droebachiensis. Taxonomy (NCBI): domain Eukaryota; kingdom Metazoa; phylum Echinodermata; class Echinoidea; order Camarodonta; family Strongylocentrotidae; genus Strongylocentrotus; species Strongylocentrotus droebachiensis. The sequence goes on from JAVYIG010000081.1 coordinate 388,027, forward strand.
ACTGCCAGTTGAAAACAATCTTGTAACATTTTTCAGGTGTAGTGTTATCTTGGTGGCTTGTTTTTACCTATTTTGATAATCAATTCCTAACCATTCATCATATGCACAATCCCTACTCACAAATTGAAAATGGATTGTTTGGGCTATCATGCATTGCCAAGGTCCTATCAATGAACAATTGCACAGGAGACAACCCCCCCATAACACCCACTCGAAATAGTACTTTTATCACCCACTTATCACAAGAATGTGTACATATTGACATTGAAAACATATCACCACTCTATGCACACTCACATAGTTACAAACCCATTTTTTATATTCTCAATGTTGTTATTTTGTCCCCGAGAGAGATTTGAAGAAAAAAAATCATGGTTACTTCATTTAAATCTGATAGTTTGCTTCTTCGAAAGAAGACAGAGCGTGAAATGATGTTGCTTATGTAAACGGGTTTGGAAGAGCTTCATATTTTGAGGGAAAACATGAAATTCTTGACTTTGGGCCGGATTCATCGTCTTGAGTTACATTCTTGCATTTTTGGAGCGGGAAGAAGAACGAGGTCTTTATGTTGCTTTGCCAGTAATAATAAGACGGTCTAGGCATGTTATCAGTGACAGCTAGACAGAGAAGAAAGATGAACGGACGACGAGAATAGTGAGAGATAAAGGGTAAATATAGTTCAGTCATATTTGATCTAGGAATTTCTTTCAATTGAAGATGGAGTTGGGGCTTTCATACAAGAAGTCTTTTCTACTAGAGTAGAAGTGTACTGATACCAACTTCTCTTCTAGACAGGTGAAAGGCTTAGTATCTGACAGCTCAGAGGATTTCTCCTAGTCACAGAGAACTTAGTGGGTGACTTGCCATCACCCCCACCTCAAGACCTACACCGGTCTCCTCTCGCCCTCTCGGAACCGCATCACTCCATAGGTAGCGGTAGAGGATGGTAGGGAGGGGGTTAATGCAAACCCTGGCGTTGTACCACACCAGCTAAGGTTGCCTTTGGGAGATATGTTTGTTGACGATACTCCTGGTCGCTGTACCCACATACATCAAGATTTCTGACGTGATAATTTGTCTTGCTTTTCCATTCCGAACCCCCCTTCCCTAACACTAAGTAACATTATAGAGATGTATTAGCTATAGTATGATTGAAGGGTACAATAAAACAAGAAAATAGTCAAAACCACTAGTGCTTTTCTGTCCCAGTCATTGGGGGGGGGGGGAATGGGGTCCAAGTTCGTGACGTGATTTGTCCGAATGCCCTTCCGTTTCTGAGGCAAAAGATTATTAAAACGATAAGAGAAGTTATTGGAATTTCCTGGCTGGGGATGTCAAATCGTCGTTCCAATCTGTATATCATTTACAAGATATAATAAAGGCATGATGATGTATAATAATTTGATTTGGAGTTGGTGACTACTTTGTTACATCCAAAAATTCTTACTCTCTAAAATGCAAGGTCTTATCATCTACAGATGAATAACAACGCAAGTTAAGGATCATTTTATACTAGGAAATATTGAGCAGCTCTTTAATATTCTATGCTCAGACTTTGGCGAACATTCTGATCTAGGTAGGGGCCTAGGGCTCATTACCAAAAGCCGTCACAAAGTTCGGAGACGAAAGAGCGGGAAAAGTTGCTCACTTAGGAAGTTCAATTTCACAGTGACGAGTGACAAGGAGCCAATATCTCAAGCAACATTCAGTTTGGAAAATAGAATTTCTTCATTGGCCGTTAAAAGCTAAAAAGATGCATTCACTCATGAGAACATTAGCAAATCACTAGACAAACTAGACAAAATCAAGTGCAGATAAGTGCATTGGTTGAATATGCATTGCAACGTTTTAGAAACCCTTATTATTGCCAAAAATTAAAGTAACAACCGGAAATCAAGCCAATGTATGTATATGTGTCCATGTGGCAATAATAGACCTGTCCATCAACAACGGAGTTGAGCTTTGTTGAAGCCTTGCCAAAATTAGCGAAAAATTGAAGCACTGCCTAGCGTGACTTCTGCATGTCGACTATTGTACAAAACGTTTTGTTTAAAAAAAACTTGCGAGTTTGATTCTATTTCTGTCCTGTGCATGGTCAGGCTAAATGAGTGCACATCCTCGAAGGAAGCAGCCATTTTTTGGCTAATTTTTCTTGCTCCTCTATTTCGGCTGCCGCCATCTTGGAACTGAACCATGAAATGTGCCCTCGAATGCTAATGTAACTATGTGAAAGTCTTAAAAGGACATTTTGAAACATTTTTGTGTGTGGATGTAAGAGGTTATTAAATCATTATTCAATTTTGTAGAAACATCTTCCATTACATTACATCTTCCTGAGTTATCTCAAGCTTAGTATTCAAAGAGTTAAAAGGGCCTTCAGTTTCTTTTCAAAGAAAACAATATATTGAAAAAGGTCAAACCATCTACTATTTGTGCACTATAAATCATCATTTTGGTGCCGAAGAGACAGACGTACAACTCTCATTTCCTCTTTATACATGTTGACCTTCTCTCCAATTTTCAATTCGTCTGGAGCGATTTACGATAGCTTTCACATTTGTATTCCTCATCCAGGTTTGTATTAACATCTCCACTATCTCCCTAGTCCCTCTCTTCTTTCTCCATCCCTTCTCTTTCTCCCCCTCTTCCGTTCTTTCTCTCTTCCCCCTCCCCCCTTCTCTCAATTTTGCCCACTTACCCTTCTATGGCCCATCCCATCCACTTACACCACACAGCACATTAAACATACACAAATTACAATTTTCTACGAAGACATGAGGAAGATCTTTCGATGGTGAGTAATAATCTGCCGATAAGAGTACACTTCCTTTCAAGCTTCAAGAAAGCTGCGCTATTTAACCATCCTTTTCACTCGTTACTGCACTTGCTAAATCCTTTAATCTGTGTCGCCAGGTTCTTTTTCTTTTCTTTCTCCTTCCTCTCTCTCTTATTACTGCTCAAACACATCAATGCATAATGTGCCTAGTTCTTGGTTCTTCCACGAAATATACACAATTAGTCTGAATGTCCGCAGTCTAAAAATCAACAAAGTGTAAAACTCTTTCTCTTCCTTTGAACCAGGATTCCTCGGTATTCCTAGCGCCCAATCTCTAAATCATCTTCTCAGTCATCAAGACAATGACATGGGCTACTTTGACCAACTTGTTTTACCAACAAAATAATTAAGTCTATTTTGGTCTTTTAAAAAAACTTTGAATTCGCGATGATTGATCTTAAGTTTACAAAGAGCTGGACCTATTAAAGGAGATGAACTAGAGTAAAAAAGACTCCACAGCTCTTCGCCAGACTGGCTAGGGTCTATGGCTGGTCCCATCAAGCGGGACCTGGACCAAAGAATATTCTGGATTAGATCCCATTATTTGGACCACTCCCCTCTAATCACCAATCACAGGGATTAGTGGATGGTGATTAGGCCTGCTTGGCTGCATGTACTTTCTCTTTCCGGGGATTAGCATTGAAAAATCTAGACAATCCAATTCGGGGAGTCAAAATAATAGCATTCTGTCCAAGAAATGGAAGAAAAAGCTGCCAAAGTCTTTCACTCATTTTTATTGCCATGCATAATTTCACCTCAAAAACAAATATGACATACCGGTAAGGCTTCTACCCAGACCAAAAAGCTTGAATTAAAAAAAGATCTGTTTCCTCTGACATAATGACTTGTTATGCAAGATGCCCATCCCACAACAATGATCATGCCATTTGAACACACAAAGATAGCTGTGGAAACCAAGGTATTAAATATTTCTTTACTGCATACTCTTACAACCCACACAATCACCTGCCAGATTGCACTCTCCAGTGTTTTGTTGGTTTCTCCAATGATTTGCCGCTTTCTTGCATGTTTTTTTCTTCTTTCCATTGCAAATCCTCACCCCAAAGAACCCACTGAATAGTATACCCAGTCACCCCTAAAATCCCCAGCAGGAGGCGGGCATTCCGAGGGAACAGGTTCTATACAGGTTTCTTCCGACCAACAAAATATATATAAATCCATGAAGCCCTTTTCCTAAGCCCACCTTACCATTTCTTCCAAATAAACTCATTAAATGGTTGAATCATTCTACCAAATAAGACTCAAATTCTTACGTTGGCTTCATATAACTTGCAATTTGGCTACACAAGTTTTCCTAATGTTTGTCATAATTGAAGATTCAAACAAAATAGCTGTCTTGAAAATATGAAAGATCAAAGTATATGTTTACTTTTTTTATGTCAATAATAAAGAAGAATGTATGCATATACTATTGAATCTCATATTTGTTTACATAGAGTAACCATTTCAAGTCGATCACACAGAAAATCCAACTTCTAAAATTCAGGACAAGCCTTTCTTAGGTATATCGATAGGCCCTACAAGTATTCAAAGCATGTAGACCACATAACAGGTGAAAATCTGTTTTTCTTTATCTTTTTCTAATTCTCACACACAATACAAAAGATTGCAATTCATTGCAGAGCTAATTTCCTAGATTATCTATACAACCCACTTGTGCCATGTCATGGAATTGGACAAATTCTGAATAATTTGAGACCTAGATGACCCTCATTATGTAGAATCATTATGTCACTGGATTAAACTAATATGTCATTGGGTGAGTGAAATGATGATATTCAAGGAATTTCAAGAATTTTATGACAATCTAAAGAATGTTATTTTTATCTAAAATGGCACAAGATCCAGCCTACTGAATCGCAAGAAAATTCCTTGTTACTCCATTTCTGTATCCAGGGTCTTCAAAGCATGAAAGGGGCGTAATTTAAATTCCTGGCTTTTTCTCATACCTGTAGGATTACAGCCATTAGGATTATTTTATTATCATCATTTTGGAGCCATAATTGCATTTTAAGACTGTGTTAAAGTGCAAGAGTTAACACCGTTGAGGCTCGATCCAAACGGACAATATGTGCAGAAAGTCAGAAGGGTATCCCAGAGCTGCCAACCTCCAGAACAGAAAATCAGTAATCACAAGGCTCAAAATCAGTAATTTGGGGTATAAATCAGTAATTTCTTATGCGGCGCTATGAATCTAAAAAAAAGACACGCCAACACTGCGCGGACGCATGATTATCTGAAATTTTGGGTGATTTTACTCACACAAAGATGTTAAATATTGAATTTCAGGTCATCACAACACAGTTTATCATGAAAAATGGCTTCTATTCACAGCACTCGCTACGATAAAACATATTTAATTTATAAAAAAAAAAAATAAATAAAATAAAAAATAAAAAAAAAAAAAAAAATAAAAAAAAAAAAACTTTTTTTTTAAATCCGTAATTTGAGACAACATTCCGTAATGGTCGTTAATTTCCGTACCAATTACGGGAAATCCGTACTAGTTGGCAGCTCTGGTATCCTTACTATCAACTCGATCTTAAATTATAGATACAAGTTGATGCCCTTCTACCTCTACCTCTCAGCGAATTAGACATAAGTCCTTTAAGCTCTCAGACAAAGATAAAAACAGACAATATCAGATAAGAGATATGATAGTCCTTAGAATCTGGTTTAGTTTTAAATCTTGAGCAACACATTTGATCATAGAGTCAATCTCCTATGCCCTTGATGTAAGCTCAACATCTCTACCTGGTGATTTAGAGGGTACTTGGCTGAAAACACAACTAAAGTCCCTCACAAGTACCTGGTATTAATCACACACACTCTTTCAGGAAACCTATAGCAATGACATTGACCTGAAGCCGATATAATGTCCTTCCAAGCCAGCAAAATGAGTGAAATACACCCCCAAATTATTCCCACTTGACCAGAGAGCTGAACTTGTGCAATTGGAACCTTGTCCAGAGATGGACTGGTCCAAGAATTATCGGTCCCAGGTGTGAGTGTATTCTTAGGAATAGGAGAAAGCTGTAAGGTGTGTGTTTTCCATTGTGTTGATAATGTGGACAATCTGGATGCAGTCAAAGTTGTTTCAATGGCTTGACCAAAGTTTTGATGGCCTTATGATCCGAAATAATTTGCTGTAAAGCCCATTCATAATACCAGAAAGGATTCAAACTCGACCTTGCCTTGGACAAACAGTGTGCAAAGGTAATAACAATATGAAGGGGTATCAAGAACCTGTCCATCAGATTGAAGTTCAAATCTTAAAAGACCTTTGATTTCGACTCTATTAACTCATCTTTCTCATATTCAGTGCTTTCTGCTGAATAATTCCCCAGAGGGCATATCTTACACACATAAGCGTAACATTGAATATCATTTACAGCTCATTGGCAAATATTTGCACATGCTGCAAAAAAAAATCTACTGGATGGATACCTCCCCTGGTTACAGCGTTTCCCGACATGGTGGTGTCAAGTCACAAATAGGGATTCATGCATTTGGTGTTGACCCTAGTTCTGAACCCCAGTGACAAGGTGCGCTTTCTAAACCCTTGTCCCAACTCCACGGGAACATCTTGGGACAAACTCTGTCCAACCCTCTCACCCCCTTGTAACCCATGGAGATGCTAGCGACTCTTTGCAAATTTATCAAAATAAGGAAAAGAAGGTCCGCTGTTGATAATAAGACGGGTTCGCAAGATGGGAAGGAATGTTTAGGCGACTTTCAAAATTTGATTTGGGGGTTGAAAACCCGTTTTTTTTTTATTTGCTACCAAGAGGGGAAATTTTGCCCACACTTGCAAATTTGTGTGGGAAGCACTAAGCACAGCATGGGATAGTCGACTGAGTTTTAAGTAGCTTGATCCAAAGATTAAAATCCTATGGGTCTTGAATGAGATTTGTACGAGCTTTCCCCTTTGGTTATGTACTTTTCCTCTGGTCTGCCTGTTCGTTATTAGGCAAGGCCAGAACAGACCCCTTACTCAACTCTGCTTGAATTTTTGACCCAGTTTGTGATGTGCCAGTATGACTTAAATCTGCAAGTACTGGTCCTGTCAATGAAACAAATGGATGCAAGATAACTGAATGGGATGTTGTGGGTCACGTACATGACCTAATTCATCCTTTTCTCTCAGCGATGCAACCATTTTCGCTCTACTGATATGTAACAGTAGTAGACCACCAAAACTGAGATGATTTGAAAAGGCTCGTCTGCAACTACATAGAGCATTTGATAGGAGTCTGTATCAAGGAAAGACCATTATCTTGTTAGATGACTAATCACTTCGTTATTTAGACAATCACATGAGTCATTAAAATCACGTCCTGGCAAAAATAGCTTTTTTAATGATAACATTTTAGGTTTAATAATCCCCCTCCTGTGTCTACAGAATAGTCTTGGAATTCACATTCTTTATTTCAAGAATGTTTTCTATATTTAAACAATACATTGATGAACTTAAAATGAATCAAATTTCAGAGCCAAAGATTTGTTTTATGTCGAGACAATGCATCACCCCAACATGAATCATCTCCTCTTAGGATGCACGGTCTATTATGATTTAGGAGACTACATGCAATGTACAGACGGTAACAGTAATATGACATCTTTCAGCGGTTGGATAATTTTGTTTGTGGTTGCATTTTGTAACAGACAGTGGGGCCCCTCTAACTCATTCTCATCCCTTTCTATTTTCGAACAGCATTATAATGTCCGCTTCGGTCGGATTAGCAGAGAGCGGGAAAACAGCACACTTTGAGGTGCCTGAGTGGGGTCTTAAGATTCTTTCCTCTTTATACAACTTGAAAAACAGGAATGAGAGGGAGGCTCAGGGGAATAAATAGCTCACAATTATCGTCCATGGAAATCTTGTGGGTGTTCTTTTTCTCTTTTTATATCCCTTTATTATTGAAAACTGTTATTATTGAAAACTGTTATTATTAAAAACCTTACTCAGAAACTATTTCTGTCTCATTTAATTCATTTCAAATAGTTGACAGATACAATAAATAAAAGGCAGAGGGGAGGGAAGTAATGTTTTCGAACAATACTTGACCACAGCATGCACTCCTTTTGGTTTGAATTGTAAAGTATTCCGAAGCTGAGTGGTCAAGCTTCAAGGATGGTGTACATCTTGAGTTAGGGGGGCAAATACTTATGTCACATTTGATGACAAGTATTTCTTTGCAGTCCGGCCCCTCCTTGCTATTCCTCGTAATAAGAGTGGATTATTTAATGCAAGCGTATTCAGACACAAACAAGCGTGTCACATGGCTGCACAAATTCTACAGCACAAAAGATACACTGTACCATGAAAAGAAAAATAAATGCTGACTCTCTGATGGCAGGACGCCATTTAGCATACATGGGACCATGTCTAGCTTGGACTGTTTGAGAGGTTCAGTTGTAGTTTTGTGAAGGCTAAGAGTTTCCATATTGGCTGAAATTCATCCTTGGGCACAACAGGGATGCAATCATAATATCCATATTAGGGTTCATATGAACTTTAACACGCAATATATCTAGCAGTCATAAAAATAAAACCAATAGGCAACTACGTACAACTCAAGTGTAAGACTGGATTATCATTCCAAGTTTTTCTTAGCACTTTCACTAAATTGATTTATGAGTCTATGATACGCCAGTGTCAAGAAGGATAAATCAAAATTAATTTTTGCCTATGAAGCGTACTATATATTTCAATGCTTTTCCTGCTGTATCATAATCATGAAACACTTCCAAGAGATTTCAAGAGACTGCAGATACTATGGTCTATACTTGCAGTGACATGGAGTGAAGAATGATGAAAAAAGAAAGACTTCCTGGCTAGACATGATGTGCATTTCAAGCCCTCCCCTCAAACCCAGGATAAGGCAAACAGACATACAGTTAGATCCATGATCAGGCAGAGGGAGTTCATACTGTATTGACCGTTTAGTAACGTTTTGTTTTTAAACACCAAACAATGTGCAAGATGATGTATCTTTAATTAGTTAAATCAGAACTGATTTTATTATTTACTATATAAATCTATGTATCTACCTATTATTGCTTAGTCCTCCAGACAAAGCAGTCATCGAAACAAAACAAAAAGTCACCGTTGTGCATAACCCCCCAATACCCCGCTATCCCCTTCAGTCACGCTCGCACTACGACAGCATGCAGACTTCCTCTCTCAAAGCAGTCCCAGATACAGAACAGGGACATGTTGCTAACAAGGAGAGGGGCCGGAGGGAGGGACATAGGTAGATACATAGATTTATATAGTAAATAATAAAATCAGTTCTGATTTAACTAATTTACCACAATAAATCATATGTATCTACCTATTATTGCTTAGACCAACACAGATGAAAGCGGGTGGCATGTCCCAAATAAAAAGGTTAGCGGGGGACCAACGAAGACGAAGCCGCCAACAACGAAGCCGTAGCAAAACGTTCTTCACTCGCTGGCACATCTTTCAGATAGCATGAGATGAACGAATTAGGCGATGACCAAAAGGCAGCCTTCATAATATCCTGAAGGGCAACACCATGAAACAAGGCCCAGGAGGTACTAACACCCCTGGTGTCATGCGCCCGAGGACGCACACCCTCCGCGAGAGCCTCAGGGCCCGCGGCCTGAACTGCCTCAACCAGCCATCGAGAGATGGACTCCTTCGACGCCGGAGAGAAAGGTTCCCGTGTAATAAGGAACAACTGCTCACCCGTCCGGCAACCCTTTGTCCTGTCCAGGTACCACTTAAGAGCCCGAACCGGGCACCAGACCTTGTCCTCCTCAACAGAGGAGACACTGGACAAAGGACAAAGGAAGATCTCCACCGGACCAGATGAGACAGTTTGATTCTTTGCGATAAAGGAAGGCCTGGGAATAAGCCGTACCCCCTTCCTCTCCCAACGGATGTGACCCGGAGAAACACACAGGGCGTGGAGAGTGCCTCTCCTCTGCCCTGACGCGATTGCAATCAAGAACAAAGTCTTGATTGTGAGGCAATGCAACGAAGCCTTGGCCAAAGGCTCAAAAGGAGGCTTAGCTAACGCAGCCAACACCTTAGGCAGGCTCCAAGGAGGAGCCAACTTCTGTTGGGGCGGACGCTCCAGAAAAAAAGACCGCAACAACATTGCCAGACGCGGAGAATTCGACACACCCGAACCATCAGGGAACCCCGCATGGATCGCAGCAATCGCTGACCGATACCCCCGTAACGTGGACAGCGATCTCCCTTTATCAAATAACGAAATAAGGAAGTCCGCTATGACACCCACAGATGCCAACCTGGGAACCACGCCCAGAACCTCACACCATTGGTGAAACGCCTCTAAACGAGAGTTGTACACTGCTCTAGTAGAATCTCGACGGCTCTTGACTAAAAACTGAGACGCTCTCTCTGAGAGGCCCTCAGCCCTGGCTACCTCCCCGATAACGGCCAAGCGGTCAAATGGAGGACCGCTGGCCGAGGATGAAGAATCCCTGAAAGAGGCTGAGCCACCAAATCCCCCTTCAGCGGAAGACAAAGCGGTTTCCCCACCAACAATGCCAGGAGGTCCGGAAACCAAGACCTCCTCGGCCAATGAGGAGCGATCAACAGAACCCACGCCCCGTCCGCCTTGATTTTCCTCAAGACCTGAGGAATCAAGCCGAACGGGGGAAACGCATAACTCCGAAGAGACCCCCAATGGATCGAGAAGGCATCCAACGCCCAAGCCTCCGGATCCCGGACCCGAGAACAATACCTTGGAAGGCGGTGGTTGAAGGGGGATGCGAATAGGTCGATCTCCAAAGGAGACCAGACCAACAGGAGAAGATCGAAGACCTCCAAATGGAGAGCCCACTCCGATGGGAGACACCTCCCTCTGGACAGGAAATCTGCCACCAGATTGTCCCGGCCAGGAATAAAGGACGCTACTGGAGTGATTTCCGCCGCCCGACACCACCGCCACAGCCGAGCAGCTAACTCGTTCAGGCTGGACGACCTGGTGCCGCCCTGACGATTGATGTAGGCAGCCACAGTTGTGTTGTCCGTCAGCAACAGAACCGTGCGACCAACTAACAGCTGTCTGAAATGACGAAGCGACTCGAACGCCGCCAACATTTCCAACACATTGATGTGCGGAAGGACGGGAAAATCCCAAATCCCCGACACCATGTTGCCCAAACAGTGACCCCCCCACCCCAGGTGGGAGGCGTCCGTCGTCAGGGAAATCGAAGGAAGAGGCACGCGAAAAGGCTTGCCCTGAACCAAAAAGGCTCTGTCCACCCAAGGGGCCAACAGAAGCTTGATCTCCTTCGGCAAAGGAATCCTGACCGAAAGGGAATCTACACTCGGCCTGTAGAACCGCAGAAGATGCCTTTGAAAAGGCCTCATGAGCAGACGAACATCCAGAAACACATCGACCAGGCTGGCCAAATAACCCAGCCACTGGAGCCACTGCCTGGCCGGAACTCTGCGGGAACGCCGCAGAGACCGGGCTGCCATGGTAATCGACCGAACCCTGTCCCCACTGGGACGGGCCAACTGACTCGGAAAGTCCAGCTCCGCCCCTAGATAGACCAAACTGCGGGCGGGCGACAATTCGGACTTTTCCCAGTTCACCAGGAACCCTAGTTCCTGCGTGACCCGCAGAAGCAGAGCCAAATGCTCCTGAAGGCGAGGCTTGGAACTGGCCACCAAAAGCCAATCGTCCAAGTAGGCGAAAAGCCTTAGCCCCCGCCTCCGAAGAAACGCCGTGAGCGCCGAAACCACTCGGGTAAACACCCGAGGAGCCGGTCTCAAACCGAACGGGAGGGCCTTGAACCTGAAGGTTTCTCCCCGAAAGGCAAACCCCAGAAGATCCCTCGAACGAGGGTGAATAGGCACATGGAAGTACGCATCTCTGAGATCTAGAGATACCGCCCAATCCTCCGGACCTATCGACGGAAGGATCGTGGCTAAATGCTCCATGCGGAAGTGCATGGGAGCGATATGAAGATTGATCCTCTTCATATTGAGGATCATCCTCAACTTCCCCGAGCGCTTGGGAATAATGAACACTGGAGAGAGACTCAGACCAGGGTGGTCTGAAACCCGCTCGATCGCACCCTTCTCCAACAGCATGAGAATCTCGCTCGAGATGTGTTGCTGGTAAGGGGCGGACAACGGAGGCGGACGAACCCGAATGGCGCCGCCCGGGAGGGGCTCTACCAACTCTATGTAGAAGCCCTCTCGCACGACTGAGAGCACGAAAGTGTCTTCGGTGATAGCTTCCCAAAAGGGAAGAAACTCCTGGAGCCGACCGCCGACCCGGTCTACAAACGCTCGGGGCAAACCTTCAAAAGGGCCGCTTGGATTGAGGGAAAGGCTTGACCGAAGACCTCGGTCCACCACCACCTCTAGCCGAACCCCTGCCACGACCTGAACGAGGCTGGGACACAAAAGAAGTCCGAGCAGGACCCGTAGGCCGACGAGGAGCCTGAAACGGAGCCCGGCGAGGCGCCTGAAAAGGAGCACGCTGGCGAGAACCAGACGGAGCAGGCCTCCTAGGAGGTCCTGACCGCCCCCTGGGCACAGGATGCGCCCGGAAATGCCGCGCCAAATCAGCGGCCTGCTTGCGCCTATCAATCTCCTTTTGCAGCATTGCAGTAAACTGCCCTCCGCAGAGGAACTGCCCCGACGAGGAAATACCCTCACACAACGAAGGGATATCCCTCTCCAACACACCCAGCTCCGACAACGCAAGCTGACGGCGCTGAGACGTCAACACTACAGATGTACACGAAATGGAAGACCACAACAGTCCCGAAATCAACAAAAGGACATTGTGAAGTACCAATAGATCATCTGCCGAAATCTCCAACTCGCCAGCCCTTGCCAAGAGGCTGACGAGAGAGCCAAGGTAGGCCGAAAGGCGAAGAGAAACCCCCGTCATACCAGAGACCAACTCGAGCGGCTTATCCCGCTCCTTGTAGGACTTAGTCTTGAGGTTGACCCCCAATCTAAGTGCCACATTCACCAAGTCTGGTGACAGCTTCTTGGAAACAAAAAAGTCACGAGTAACTTCAGAAAGAAAGGTGAATGCAGAGCTCTGCGATTTCACATCCCGAAAAACCCCAAAAGGGTCAGCAGAAATCCTCTCAAATTCAACCTTAAACTCCTCTGGAAGAGGGATAGACTCTTGAGAACAACGCTGTTTAAACAGAGACGAAGGCACACTATCAACAGCACTAGGGCGAGAAAATGTATCAGGCAAATACTTTGCAATTAAAGCCCTCGCATCAGAGCCCAAACTAGAAAATTGACTTGGGCCTGAGTCCAGCTGAGAATCCTCCGAGACAACGGAGGCCGAGTCCCAGTCATCCCGACGATCGAGAGTGACCGAATCATACGACTGGGGGAAAACCCCCACTGAGGCAAACGACTCCTCCCCCGGCGGAGCGCCGAGAGAAGCGGGCGCCGGCGACACAAAGTCTGACCGGGCGCCGACTGTGCGAGGCAACGATTCTGACGTCAGAATAGCGGCACTCGAAAATTCAGAAAAAGCCTCTGAATCTGAAGACAAAGAGACAGGCACCGCCTCCCCACTAGCCAGGGCACGAGGAACGGAAGGCACCGAACCTACTAACGTGCCGGGTGACAAATTTGTAGCCAAAGTTTGTTCACCTCTCGATACCGCTGGGGCGCCCAGCTGACCGAACATCTGCTCCAACATAGCCCTGAGCTCTGCCTGCGCAGAACTCGAAAAAGACGACACCGGCGTCGATTTCTTTGCCTTCTTAGTCCGCGAACCGGCCGAAGCCTGGCCGTTCGAACTCTTCCGCTTCTTACCCGTCGCAACGGGGGACGAAGGGGACTTCTTAGACTTGCTAGCTTTCTTAAGCTTAGCTCCACGGTCAGATTGACCTGGCCCGCCTCGCTTCACTGCTTCCATAGAAACTTGAGCGAAACCCTCACGGTCAGTGTGACTGAGGCCCTCATGCTGCAATACTTCCTGAGAAGCTACAGCGACACCACTACGGTCAGTGTGACCGGGGCATGCTCGCCGCAAAGTTTCGCGAGAAACTCCAGCGATCCCCGCACGCTCGGTGTGACCGGGGTCTGCTCGCATCAGCGCTTCGTGCGAAGCAGCAAGCTCAAGACCACGGCGTGTCACTGGGGTGAGTACAGGTACCCCATATGTGGCCGCAAACCGGGTCGACTTCACGCTTGAAAGCATGGCTCGTGCATCGCACGGCTGTTGTCTCGCAACAGAGCCAGGGGCCGTAAAGCCCGAGGCCTCTGTAAGTCGAGCTAACCCACGAGGGGGAGAGCCGCTGACAGGTGTCTCTTTATTCAGTGTCAATGAATCTACAGACCTCGCCATACCGACGCCGGAGCGCAGCCCGCTGGCTGGCTCGGACGCGGTATCCGACGGAAACTTACTACCGGGCAAAGCCCCCAACACCCCAGGCAAAAAATACCCAGAGTGGGGAGCCACCTGCCTCAAGCCTGCACTTGAGTTGCCCTTACCCCCCCCCTCCTGCCGCACCAAACCCACTCGCTAGCGAGGTGGTGACAACAGCCACTGGGGGGAGTGAATCCACTCCAAAACCAGACTCCTCGTCCATTGGAAAACCTGTGGATGAGAAAACAACAAACTTTCGAACGAAAGCAAAACAAGAAAACAAAGTAACCCCAGTTACTAAGAACAAAAAATCGACGAGCAACTAGCGTCAATCACAAACAAACGTCGTTTATAAACACACGACTAACTCGAACAAAACAACAGCGTCATTTATAAACACACGACAAACTTGTAACAAAACAGTGTCGTTTATAAACACACGACAAACTTGAAAACCACCCTAACGTAGCAAACAACTACGAAAGAGAAGAACGCTTACTTTAGCGCCAACAAAAGAAAACAAAACACACAGCGAGCTCAAAACAAAAGAGCCGCACCGTATACACACACTCCAACAACACACGAGGTATGCACAACAAAAAATCCCGTAACATTCGAGTTAACACACACAGTGAAAAAGCCCCGGTACACAAAAAACTGTGCCCGGGACTGAACTCAAAAAGGAAGTTCGCTCGGCAAAGTGAACACTAAATTCTTGCCAAAACTAAAGTGACTGAGGGTTAAAAAACCGAACCAAAATGTATCAAAACAAATTGGAACTGGATAATGACAGACAGAAAGCACCCAAAACGCTTGCGAGGAGCAAAAACTCCAAATTTTAGCGCTAGCGACTTATCTGCCCTATATTTCGATAGACTGCGAAAAGAGAGAGGAAGTCTGCATGCTGTCGTAGTGCGAGCGTGACTGAAGGGGATAGCGGGGTATTGGGGGGTTATGCACAACGGTGACTTTTTGTTTTGTTTCGATGACTGCTTTGTCTGGAGGACTAAGCAATAATAGGTAGATACATATGATTTATTGTGGTAAATTTTGCCATTTTTTTAAAGAATGTTTTACACAGAGTTAACACCCTTCTGGCTCTAAACAGACCATACAGGCCTACTTCTGTTTTATTGCCCTGTTCCTTTTAGCATACAACTTAATTCAATGTATACTGTTCTACTGTATGTTTGACTGCAGTAAATCATTAAAAATGGTCTAATGATGCTCATCTTATCTGTATGAACACACCCCTTGTGATCATGGAAGAGGTTAATTTGGTAGGAAGGGAGCAAAAGGGGTCTAAATAAAAACCAATTTACCCCCCTTTAGAGGAACCAATGCCAAAGGGGAGTTGAATTTGGAAAGGTAACCTATTTAACCCCATTTGGACCAATTAGGACATTACCTTCCCCTCATCAAGTATTGTCTACACAGGGGCAGGTGGTGATTGGTCGAGCAGGTATCGAGTTGAAATATTTACTTTTGATTCGAAGGTTTCCGCTTTTAATGGCATTGAACTTAATCTTGCTACAAGAGGAGGAGAAGGTGGAGAAGGGGAGATGCGAGTAGGAAAGTTTACTCCATTCACAACAAGATTGCAGAGACTTTTTAAGAGATTTACTCCAGGGCTATTTAAATGTTCCAGCTCATCACTTGCTGGAATGTGTGAATCTTATAACTACCTCTCATGTCATACGAAAGCAACAAAATAATTACCGTTAGTTAAAATGGCCTTTGAGCGGATTTCTCAGTAGTGAAGCATTTGCAGTATTTGAATTTCTATAAGAGCTCTAATTTTGTTTTTCTTCACCCACCCTAGCCCCTCCCCCTCTCTCTCTCGCTTTATACTGTTAAGCTGAAATCCACTTTTACCCGTAAAGAAAAAGACAAAGTCAGTCATATTTCAAAGCACAATAAGATTAACCTAAATGTATCTAGTATGCACTGGGTAATTTCCCTGTAAAGTTCTTATCACATTACATCTGTACTGTATTTCTATGGCTGTATTTCATTGAGACCTGTGAATGCGTTGGAGCTCAAAATACAATATGGCAATGCTTCATACACCAGAGATAGTAATCAATCAACATAGATGTGAAACAAATCCAACCATACAGAAATTTCCACATATTTGCATGTATTTTGTGCATGTAAATACACAAAGGCTTCTGTAATGCAATATAATTATCATCACCATCTTCTGAATTTGCAGTTTATACTTTCTTTGACTCTTACAAAAAGTCATCAGATATAACAAATTCTTGTATGTGGTACTAGCATTCCAATGGTGGCTAAGGAAAGATTGTACTATGAAAATGACAATAAATTGGGCATACCATGTTCAGGTTATTGAAGCAAATTGACAGGATAACATGAATCCTATCCAACCAACAACTACACATGCCTAGTCCATACAGAGCTTAGGTATTATTATTTTAAGGTCTGTGAGAGCAGACTGGTCTTCCGCAAAGCGCTAGGTAAGACTCCTGATGCAATTCTCACCAGAGTAATTGAAAGTTGGGAGGAGGTCTAAACCAGCCAATTAGGCTTGTTTGCCGGGGATTGGAGGGGCAGGTAGCAGCTAAAATGGGAGAACAGGTTGCAGCACAGGTTGAAGCGTTATTGGAAAAGAAAGACTTGGTTTACCTCTACAAGTTGGGAAAATTTGAAAATGAGAAAGATATTGAATACAATTCACAGGCCTAAGATAGTCCTAGGCCAAACAGATGCACAGCAACGGTGTCTCAACCCTGAAATCTAATGAATAAGTCTCTGAGAAGCCATAATGTACTAAACTTTTCTTTCTGATGGTATGAGGTAATACCATAAACTGCTTACAAATGCTTAAAGATTACTTCTCCTTGCTACAATTAAATCTGGAATTCTTTTCAGACCAATTCTATTGCAGGATCTCATCACCTCGATGATTCTATGAATTTGTCAGGGTTGTGCTAATTTTAAGCCACCATGCTAAGGTCTATCTTTTTAAAATCAAACCTTGTCCTATTCACCTCTGCCTTTTATCATGATTGCTGCGGTAATGCTGGGAAAATGTAATCTAGGTCCATATAATCTTGATGCCAGTCATGTAAGTAGAAATAGAACATTATTGAGACAGTTGTGCAGACAGGATAGAGCATATTTGGAGCATACATATATATCTTTATTGTTGCGATGTTTGTGTCCATTGTTACTGTGTGTACCCAAATCACACATTCTCATATTGATACAAACCCTAACTTCAGCTGTATTTATGATACCTGAGCAAACGCAACACCTCTTTCTCTCTCCTTAAATAAAACCAGCCCGGAAAGACATCTATTTATTCGCACCTGTAGAGATAATTGTTCTAGACAACCCTTAAGAAGCAAGATAAAAAGGTATTTGGTATTGGGTCTAAATAAAAGAAACTTCAAAGTGCCTACCGGTAGTTCATTTCAACGACTGTCATCAACGAAGCAATTAAGAAGGTAACAGCCCTATCTGAAGTGCAAAATATACACATAAAACTGGTCAAGCTTAACTATCAGAGTGATTAAATAAGGTTTACTGTGAAAAAGAGATGATCTTCAATATGGGTAAGCAAGAGAGGGAGTGGGTTTTTATGCCCCTTATTATGTTATATAGGATTGCTGAGAACATAATTGCAAAGTTGCTGGCAGTTTCTTGATTCTTGCAGAGAAATGATGCCAATTAACATGTCCATGAAGACAGTTAATGCAAAAAGTTGTTGATAAAAGCTTTGATTAACTATGGATTAACTAACATCCATAGAGGGTTTTTTTTAAGGTCAAGTGTAGGAAAGATTGCCTTTATCTCCAGAAGTGTAAAGTACCTATTAAAGACCCAATTATTGCTGGATATAGCTAGATTTCTGTCCCCCACTCCTCCCCTCTTTCGTTGATCCCTGTGATCTTTTCGAGTCCTGTCCCTGCTGCATTAAACAGTTCTTCCCTTGTCTGGCAATCAAACTGGGTCACATAATTTTCTCATTAGGACAGGAGGTCGTGATCTTAACGAATCCTCATTTACACTGTTCATACCCCGAGGGTATTGACCATAGACTCGCATTTAGCTTGCTTGGAGAAGAAAAAAAAGTTTCCCAAACCTCAAAACAGTGGGATGGCAACTTGTTCTTGCCCCCAGCACCTGTAAATAATTCTCATAAAACAAATAAAATTCTGTTCAACATTTCCCTTTAGGAATTAGCATAGCTTTTTGACCTTCCCTTCCTCCTGAATCCTCCATGAACCATTGAGTCAATTCAAATATGAAAACCTAAAAGCTAACTCCTACATGTCAAAATAACATCATGAAACGAGAAGCTACTGATGAAAGGTAGAGTTAGAACATGGACATAGATACGATAAATTGATAGGCTCTTAAAAATACATATCAATGATAGCTGACCCCATCATATCATATCTCTAGATCATATCCCATTCACCAGGCAATATTTCATTTCAAATAATTCATGTAACAGATTGCTGTCTTCCCCTTGCCTGCTCTAGTGAGAAGGGGGCAGGGCTGCTGATACATGTAGGTCAATATTGATCCAAGGTGGAGGACACTGGACACTTGATGGGGCTGGACAAATTGAGATGAGGTAATACTTCAGTTGCTCGCAAGAAGGACCTAATAACCTAGTAATATCCTTCTTGCAGGCAACATACAAATAACTTCTTGGACAGACTGACCAAAGTTGAGAAGTTTACCATTGGAAACAATACAAAACAGGAAGTCTGAGGAAGATAGATATCAAAACCGTCAGATGGTTACAAGTTGGATGAGCCAAAGAAATTTGTTAAATGATTTCAACCATAATGGTGAATTAGTACAAGATAAAATGGGAGGTTTCCTTTCTGAAGTTGGGAGAACTAAATTAAACACCCATCAGGTGATGGTCAAAGTATGGGCGGGACAGTCTTCTCAAACTTCTGAGACCTTTTGCATCTATGCCATGTTCAGGGCAAGATGTTTTGTTTACTGCTTGGTTGCTACGTCATACACAATCCCCAACGAGACTTAGATTTCAATTTAGATGGTCAATTTGTCACCTTACATCAATCTTTTTCAATTACAGGCCTATCACCTCACCAAGGCTGTTTGCCTTAAGTGTTGCACCTTTTGGCAGGGTGGTTGGAACAAGGAGACACACAATGGACCCAGGAATGGTGCGAAGTGCACACAAGGGGAGGGGAAGATACTGCAAAACCTTTCAGACCAAAGAAAGCCAATGTTTGCAGGACTATTGTCTATAATCTACAAATGTGTTGATTGTTAGGAATGAATTGATCACTGGTTACCATTCACTGGGGGTGGGAGGAGTGTTTAGAATTCTGATTTATACAATGTTTAAAAGGAATCGGGAAGTATTCATACCAGTTCAGGAGAAGAAAAAGGATCTGTGCGCACAATGGAGGGGTAACAAAAGAGGGTGCATGAATGGTGTCAGGAGAATCAAAGGGGGGCATTGGCAGGGGTGGGAGGGGGTGAATGGGGTAAGGTGGTAGGAGCCTAGGAGGGGTGACATGTACCTGACAACTGAAGTCATTAATGTCAAACTGTAGATGGTTAATATGTAACTGACCAGAGATAAAGATTACCAAGGGTATATTCATTGATAGTCTGATTGAGGAGCAAACAGTAATGACATTGACATAAAGGGCTTATTTTGAAGAGAGATTTGAGAAATTAATCACATAAAATGTCTTGGTGCACATTGATCGGTTTTCACATAGGCTTGACTAATGTCAAAAGTAGCCCAATGTAGATAATGAGGTTTTTTTTAATTGCAAACTAACCTAGGTGTGATCCCTTTTGAAATTGGTGAACTATAGGCCTATATTACCTTATGCTTAGTTAATATTGGATTTTGAAATTATGGGAAGGTATCTTGTTTCAGGCAGAACAAATATATATATATATTAGCCTCATTTAGATTGTTAACTTACTTCAATAACAGTATGAATTGCAGTTACAATATTTGTCCACGCGTAGGCTACCTTCCAAACTCCATGAACATAATTTAAAGTGTGGACTCTCATTTCCTTTGGCCTAAATACTTAATCTGATCTCCCAATGAAACTCCTGATGTTTCTCTTCGAAAGATGCTCTAATCTTGCCCTCTGTGACCTGTGACAGTTTTCAACACCTGCTCCCGAGATAAGCAGGCACATTTTCGACCAAGAATCATCAATGATTCATGGTTCCTTAGCATGGACAAACATCCCCTGCCCTACCTCCACCCCCCCCCCCCCCCCCCCCAATAGAGAAGTATGTCTCCAGACTATCCGTTACTACCATATAGATCACCATGCACATCTCCTGTGTACGATTAGGGATTATACAGTACACATTTTGAGCCATGAGAGCAGACTGCAGCCACTTAAACTTTCAGTTTCAAACATTTATGCAATATTTGTTGAAGGCTGCCAGTTTTGCCCATCTGTTTGTCTCATTCCTCACTCCCTATATAATCTCTTGATAGTGAGATGTGCATTGATTCTGGATAAGAGGGTATGCCTTAATGTTTTTGTGGCTTTCAGCAAACAATGTACTCCATTTATCTCTTTCCTCATAGTTAACTTTACACAAACTATGAGCCATATTTGCCCCTCCCCCTTCTGTCAAACAGAATTTAATATAGAGGCCTATAAAGGTTCGTCTCAATATCACGCTTTCAGACTTTTCCCTTACTTATGATAAAAGACACAAAGACTTTTAAATTTGTCTTGGGAGTTTGTTAATCCCTGAGATATAACAAGAGGAAGGTTGGAAAGCAATGCACCTGTGTTTTCACAACAGGATTATAGCACTTTTCTTTCTTTCTTGTTTACCTGTTGTAGACAGGTTTCACATAATTGGTATGGACAGGTATTGCCTGAAAGAGCTTCCTGAGCATGACACAGTGAAAAAAAAGTATATCTCAATTAAAGGGACACAAGTGTATACAGATCTTGAGCAAATTTGAAAAAAAAGGAAACTACACAGGAGACTATACCTATGCTGAGATATTTTCTTATCTTTTAAATCTTTTTATGGTGAAATTAGGGTTACATACCTTGTATGACCAAATTAAATACAATTCCAATTCATGCAGGTTTTAACAATAGCGTACAATTAGTGTTTATTTTCTAGCCCTGCTTTTATCATCTTTAATCCCCTTCTTCACCTTCAATGTCTGAGAATTATTTTGGCTAGCATTTATTTTCTTTATTCCAAACAATTTGTGGCTGTTTCTCTGTCCTGTGTGTCATCTTTGTTCCTTTTCTCCACCTCTAAATATCTGAGCATTGTTTGAGCAGAGAAAACATCCAAGGTTTGGGTTTTTATTTATGTGGTTTCCTTGAGACTTATAGTAAATATGTGAAACAGGGATTTTTCTTGTGTTGGCCATTTTGTTTGTCTCTGTGGTATCTTAGACAGATGCACAAACTTAAAGACTTCATGGTCTCCTTGTCAACATGAAAGAAGACTGACTTCATTCATTACAACACAACCCAGTGAACTTTTAAATAGTTATTGACACCCCCCACCCCCCTCAACAAAAATAAATGAATTAATGACTAAAATACTAGAGACAAGAAGAAAATGAAAAAGAGAAGGGCAACTAACTAACTAATACCTTAAGGGCTTACAGTGCAGCAAACAACAAATTAGCCTATTTTGGGGTTGAATATATAAATCAAAAATATTAAACCATGTTCCCTACACTGCAAGGCACTGTCACAAATTAATGCCAAAACAATCTTTGCTTCATATTCAACCATGCCTACGTTTACTTTACAGTGTGTATCACTATGAAAACATATCAAAGAGGGGGGGGGATACAGGAGAGAGGGGTAAATAAAGAGAACGGGTGGGCTGATAGAATAGATTACAGCGCGATTCAGACGCAATTGAAACTGACCCATCTAATGATGCAAAACTATCACCCATTGTCACTTCATCATTGATTTTGTGAATGCAGCATTGTGGAGCATCAACCGTACTTCCTCTCTCTTTCACCCTTTTTCTCTTAACCCCTTTCTCTCTCTCTCTTTCTCTCTCTATTTATATCACTCTCTGTCTCTCTGTCAGCATTTCTGTATCTCTATCTCTATCTGTATCTGTATTTTTCTCTCTCTCTCCCAGCAAATCCACACAAGGCTTGTCATACCAGGCTCCTTAGTGCTTTGTATCCCTGAATTATGCCATATGTTGTTGGGTACTGCTTTTATAGAGTTCATAACAATATCAAATCACACTCTTGCAATCTTAGTTCTTACATCATTTCAAAGGTAGCCATTGCAGAAACGGTGTATCAGGAGCCATTGTTTTTTCTTGTAACTTCTTTGATTGAAGAAAGAGATCTGTTTCTGTTCCTAATAAGAACGGCTAATGATTCATATAGTACATTCACCCATTTCTCCTTGCAATGCTCCATGTAATTAATTATCTAACAGTTCACGGTTCTGGTGACACATACTAGAGTTAGTCGGCCTAAACAATGTAAAGTCACGGTATGAAGTTACATCATATGACCAGAGCAGTGTATACCTTTTTGGAAAGTATGTGTCATCTGCTGAAAGCCAGAAGGGCATTAAATCCTATGACATTACATAGAGTTAAAAGCAGATGAAATCGATCTGTACGAGATGCTCACATGAACTATGAGAGCATAAAAACGTGACAATAACTTCACGCCAAACTGGGCACCAACCATAACTGATTGACATATCCCACGCAACAAAAGCTTGATCAGCAAGACAAAAGATCAGAGTGAAAAAGGACAAGGATTCCCAACTTTTTAATTCCTAAAAATTCTCACAGCTTTTCAAGTGCCTTAGAGATATTCTCTTCTTGGGTGACTCTAGCCCATTTTTTTCTCTTATCTTTTTTGATACGTTGACAGGGCAAGTGATTTTGATGTTCCACCTGCTTGCCACTTCATGCACCAGTTGGGGAAACTGGCCATGAACTCTCAGTGGCTCACTAAAACGGCAATGGAGGTGAGAGAGGGAGAGATGAAAACCGGGGCAGGACGCAGCTAGCTTAACTGACATGTCCGCTGCTCAAAGTCAAGTTGACTTCACCCCCTTCACTTCTGAGAAGTCTCACAATTTGGACCAAACCCTACGCCCTTTTCTCTAGCATTTTCATGACGGCATGATGCTCTATCACCCAAACAGAGAATTTCCAACCCCTCATGCGATATATATGGTCTAAGGACATTGAGAAAAATTTGTGAACTTTTCAACTTTGCTTTACTCCAATCTTTCCTAATACTTATCCGTTTCACGTAGTTTGAAGACTTATTCATTATCAAATGTCAAAGTTTACTTAGTATATGGCAGTCTTTAGAATTTGGACAGGCTAGTTACGAATAGATGTAATTCTAACCCCTTTCATCAATTGTGCTTCTGTATTCATAGCCGATAGCTAACTTGAGATAATATACCAAGAAACTACTATGAATCAACATACTTAGGTTTCTGGTTAAGCAAAGAAAGCAGACATGTAGGCCTACAAGTAGATGCAACATGCTCTCATTGAACATTTCGCACATACATTTTGTGAATATGGACCACTCAAGTATTTGTTTCTTGTATGCAACCATTTCTGATTTTCAAAGTTGAAAAATTAAAAATTCAAATAAACATCTTTTATCTACATAATCATATAAATTAATGGCCAAAGCATGTTCGCAAATGCCCTTCTTTCATTCACCAATTACATGCACTTTTTAAGAAACCCTATGGAGCCGTGCAACTTGCTGCGGAGCTTTTGTTAATTTAAAGACTTCACAAGTTCATTGTGGCTCTATCAAATGGACTATTTTAAGAAGCTCTAGAAACGAATATACTTCTAGGCTGCATATTACCTACCAAAAGAGCCAGCACAATCGCCCAAATCCTTTCATTCCACTGTATAGCACTATATCCCCTACCGCTCCAATCATATTTCATAATGCCACATTTGGCTACTTCAATTCTTTGCTGGCTTTCAGGGAATGAATGTAATGGAGCTTAATCCTCTGAAACTAAATCATTGAGCCCATTTGTTGGATGACCTTGACCAGACTGAAAATCATCATTGTGTTTCGTTATTTCTTTCAAGTTACAGCCAGGTGAGGTGACCCAATGCTGTGGATATATCTTGCAGGCATAATATCTCAAATTATGCGCACATTATGCTGCTTGGCCAAACAAGAGGTTATTGATCGGATATATCGCCTTGATCTCAAAATAAGGTGCGTGTGGCCAATTTTACACCCCTTAATGATGACGGAGCACCCCTTGCATGAGGTACGTGGGCCAAATTTTCACCCCTAATTATGACGGAGCAACCCTTGCATACATTTAGGTCTAGTGAATGCAACTGCATCTGACGCTGAACCATTGATTAAACAAAGATATTATGTTATTAGTATTATTTACAAACAATTCTTATCTAGTTATGGGATAATTGGATAGGATCCAAGAATTCTATTGATAAAACTTCTGAATTTACCTTTTTTTCTTCTTCCCATCTCTTTTCCCCAATTTTTCTAATCTTCTTTGATCAATCTCCATTTCCATAGTCCTACCTAGTGACCCCTCCCTCTTTAAATACCCCCCTCTATTGAAAGGACCCTCCTCAGCCTGGGCCTATTCTTAGGCCCAGCATGGATCCTCTTTTGGTGCAAACAATAGGCCTAGACCAGCTTAAGATCTTGTGAAGTTAAAAAATATAGCGAATGTAACTAGAAAACTCATGGAATGGGTCTTACTTTAAAGGATTTCTTTAGAAAAGTGGGGATTACAGAAGTATAAAGGGCTAATGCCAAAGTCATCTCCTAAAATGAGGTTGGCTCTTCATGTATTGATTTAACACCTCAACAAATTCAAATTGTAACTTGACTGCAAAAAGGCAGATCTTAATCCTAATCTCTTGGGAGAAGTTAATTTAATGAAAATCGGCCCTCCATGCAAACAACTAAACAAACTGGTAATGATTTTTTTTTTTTTTTTTGGGGGGGGGGGGCGTGGATATGGATTACAACCTGAATAAGGACATGAAGTCATAATCTGCACCTTGTGCTAAACACATTATGGAACATTTATTTCTGATTCCTGCAATGTTTTTTTTCTTTCTCTGAGCCGAATGACGTCAATTCTTGACCACAATCTCTGTCATTCTTTCAAATCGAAATGTCTGTCACTCCTAATTCCCCCACTTCAGATGTTTATAGTTCCCTTCATTTCAATACAAAGACATGTGCAAAGAAGTTTAACAGATCTAGAGTCGAGTAAGGCATAATTCAATCAGTTGTGGTAAAGGAGGGGTTAACAGAGAGAAGATAATGTTTGACAGGTAAGGATGGAGTTGCTGAATGTCACATGGTGCCAGACAAAAGCCCACTTCATTATCTTGTAACGAACATTTACAGAACTTCCTCCATCTTGTTTGCTCTTGATGGAGAGAAGGCCTAAGCTCTCTCTTCTCTATAAAAATAAAAGTGGAACTTTATTCTTACATTTCCTTTTGTTGAACGCTTAATCCCTAAACAAAAGAGAGTGATTTATATTGTACTCTCTTGCAAACAATATGTATGGAGTGTCGCTTGTATGTCAATTTCACTCTACACTCTACATTGAGTGTTGCAACTGAATTGTGGGCATAAATTGGCAGTCATGAAAAAGGGCTCAGAGTTTCAGAACTAATAAATAGAAAGAAAGCCTCCACATATCCATGTGAAGTCATGGAAAGAACAGAACTGATGAGGTTTGAGGAAGGATTTACCTGTGGTAATTGTGTTTCAGCTTTTGCACCCCTGTTTTAAGTCTAACAACAAACACTTGACACTTCAGTTTGGTATACCAAAAAAGGAGGATGTCATAGCGATTGGGGAGAAGAACTGGAAGAGTTCTGAATTATATGTCCACACTGAAAGTATGTTAAATGAATTCTTGGTGAAGGAGGTGATAGTTCTAATAGAAGTCTATACCAAAAGAATAATGTTCACAGCTTTCAAGAATATAAGGAGACACATTCAGTGGCCCTAACACCAGAATAATTGGGTCTTGATCGATCCCCCTTCCCAGGACTTCCTCACCCCCTTGCTGTGACTGACCAAAGAGACCTGTCCAAACCATAGCAACCTCAACTGGACACTTGACCGCTTCTGAACCAACATATTTGCAGACAAACACTTCCCAAAAAGGAGCAAGTCATCTTGGTAATAGAATAGAAAAATTGGAAGGGGATAAAGTCAAATATCCGGCCTTTAAGAAGACATCTAGTCGCCCAGGGATACGAAAAGTGGCAACTGATAGGGTGACTGTATTGTCTATCCAAAGTCAAGTTGCCTCGACCAATAGAGGCATGTGAAAGAACCCAACACTCCATGTACTTGTTTTCTACCACAGCATGCCTCTCTTTGTGCATTTCTAATGCAAATCTAATTCATGCAAAACCATTATGAGTCATCACGTTCATTTATTTTCACTAGGTCTGGGACTTTTATTTCCCTTTTTCTCCCTCTTTTCCCACTCCCAAAAGTTAGCAAACATCTATTATGCAGCTCAGCGGCATTAAGAATACCTTTAATTTGGTTTGCTTGTTCTCTTGGGTTTCTGTATGTAAATCAATGCAAACATTATACATGCCTCATGGATTACGTTGCATCAGATAGCTATCTATAACTGTATTCTGTACTCTTTTGTAATTTCAGTGACCTGAACATAGGTTCTTAACAGAGTGAAAAAATGGTCTCCATTATTAGAGAGATCTTTCATAACATTCATTAGATTCTATTGTACTAAGCTTTTAATTACCATTAAAGGCAACTGAAGTGAAACAAGCAGCGACAATGTGTGTTAAGCACATGATGAAGTGAACAGGCAGTGCGAATGGCAAAAGCATTCACAAAACATCGAAGACAGCTCTCTAACAAAGGCACTAACCATCCATCACCAATAAATCAATTCTCATTGCTGTCCGCCCGACAATACCGTGTAAATAAAGCCGACGAACCTTTTTATTACATCAGTGATTATTCACCTATTCATGACCAACAAATCAATTCTTGGTTCCCCTAACATCTACACTCCCCTTTCCTCCACCTTCTACTTCTTCTATAGTAAGTTCTGTCTCAACACTTTCTAGCACTTTTGGAAACAGCATTACCTGGCCTACGATAGTACTTTACAGGGATTGGGAAACTGATAAAAGTAATAGAGTGCTAATAGGTTGTTCTGTGTTACATGTAGCTCTGCTAGAGTATGTTTTTCAGAAGCAGGCACGTTGGGGATGATCTAAAAACACCCGCAGCAAACAGTCTGAGCCTTAATAGCCAATTTCCGTAAAATCAGATGTCAAAACAGGTCTAAAGTAATCAATTACTTTGAAGATTCATAATATATGCAACATGTTGGTCTAGACACCGAAGACTCCAGGCCCCAATTAGCCTTTCATACCTTAACAGTGTCATTCAGAACACCCTTATAATCTTCCACAACCTTTTCTTGGACTCTGAAATGCTATTTTGGATTATCCACTAATCCATGAAAACAGGTTAATCAATCGTTTGGGAGATCAATAAGCCCAATTCACTCTTATAATGGAAAGTTAATGATGGAAGAAAGCAGCAAGGTTGACTTGCAGGGCCGAAATTAGAGACATTTTGTTGGAAGGAAGCATCCAGAATAGGGGGCTTTGAGTTCAAAAGAGCAACTCCCAATCCCTTAATGAGCCCAATTATCTAATCAATGAACTACTGGTCTAGATGGACCCAAATGAAATTACACCTGCACAAAGGGATGGGAGAAGAGCTAAGGAGGGGTGTCTCCGATTCTCAGGAGAAATTAGAATCCACTAGCACTCTCTCTTGTGCTCTGATATATAGCCCCCTCAGGAATTAAACATGGGATCAATTAAGCCGTGACTATTGCACAATTCAATCAATATGGTATAGATTTATTCTTCTCATCCATGAAGAATCTGATTATTCTTCAAAGCATGCGGGAGGGAGAGATCTTAAAAGCACAAATCCCAAGGGGAAAATTGACACAGATCACTCTAATGTACTAATATATATGAACCTTATGAACCTTATCACATGTCTAAATAGGAGAAAATAAAGGAAATGGGGATATTTTAGAAATTTGGGACTCTGCCTTTATCCCTCCCCAAATATATCTTTATACCACTTACATACAAAAAGAAAGGTTACAATATAAGACATTGCTTATCGTACATACAATTCTTGTACTGTACAGCAAAACGATGAATTCTAGTACCGGTAGTCAGAATAAAGGGTGAGATAACCTGAACCAAACATAAGATGAACCATTTTTTAGAAAATATCATTTGAATAGAAGAGAAGGCTTGTTTTGTTTACTTAAAAACCAAAGCAAGGTGAACTGATTGTCCCAAAATACAGAATTCTAATTCAACTCTGAGCAAGTCAGATTGTGAAATTCCTGATTTTCAACCTTATCAATCATTTCTAAGGTGTGTATTGTATTGTTTATGAGGATGGATGTACATTCAGGGTAGATGTCTGCCGTCTCCAAACCATAAATGCCCACTCTAATCAAGCTCAGAAATGACAAATAAGAAAAGAAGAGAGAAGAAAAGAGAGAATTTCACTCTATACTTTGAAGAAAAAAAACTTTGTGGGCAAAGCAATGAAAATCACCAGACTGGAAAAGCAGTGCCCAATTCTCTTTTACTTCTCGCTTTTCGGAACCGAACAAAAACACACCGCAGCCAAAGAGTATTTTTAAATGGAACCCCTCGTTCTCTCCTGCACAGAATTTTGATAAAAAGGGCAGTAAAAAGAGCTGTTGCCTCTCCTTCTTCCCATCCATCAAACACTTTTTCTTTTTTGTTTAGATATATCTTTTCAAGGATTTTTGTGATTCATCTTAAAATTAGTCTAGGTGGGAGACCAATTCTGCACTTTGGTTTTCCAAAGAGAAACCTACTTGCAGCAACTGGTCATTTTTCATTTATCAGTGGTGGGTAGATCATTTCTGTTGACATGACTTTTGACATGACACATTGCTTTATTAGCTCTTGTCTGTTGGCTAATCACAGGAAAAATGAATGGATGTCCTAACAAAAGAATTTCTTATATAAAGGGGAGACTGGGCAAATTAGGGGGGAGTAAGTACTGGACTCTCCATGAGACAGACCACCCTCATTCCTACTTTGCTTTAACAATGCAGCTTAAAATAAGCTTTCTTTTGATGCCCAAACCATATAAGGCAAGTGATCATAACTGGCCTTTTAAAGCAAAATCACATCAAACTTATTACCTGTCATCCCTTCTTCTCTTGTACGATAATTTGTTGAAGAAACTCCTCAAGGTGACTACAGATATTTAATAGAAACACTTGCAACCCACTTTTTTTACTTTTCAAATGAAGTTACATTACTACTCCGACATGGATAAAATTAGGCAAATTACGATTAGTGGAAATTTGATTTGTTACTTCACAAAGAAGATGGAAAAGATATACCTTGTTGGCCTTGAATGGATAAAGCTCTTGAAAACCCTCAAACAAATAAAGGGTTTTTGGATCTTTAAACCGAGACATGATTTGGGGATTGAGAGGGCAGCATCAGACATTCAAACAACACCGAACAAAACTGTATGTACCTTGTCGGCTTGCAGCCTAGCCAGACAATCGATAACCGCCTTATTCAACCCATCCTTTTGTTACCTCTCGAGATTTCATACTCCCACAAACTCGAGGCACACTGATAAATAATCCGAAATCTTTGGAGCTATCACCTCAAAATGCTTTTACAAATACAAATTCTTAATCAGCTATTCTTTTTTGTTGAAGATAAGTTCTAAATCTGACAGCAAATATGTCTAGGCAGTTCTGTTTGAAGATTCAGCCATATCTTGATTTGGACTGCTGCTGATGCGACAAGATGGCGTGGTCATGAGAGCAGAAAGATGTTTTGAAGCTTAGAAAATTTAATGGGCATTCCTGTTTTTCTCCTCTTATTTGGCTCTAAACAGACATGAAAGAAAACCTGGCTCTGTTCTTAGCACAGGATAATAGTTCAGAAGGGCTTAACTTAACAAAAAGTTTCTAAAACCAAACACCAGAACTATTCTCCATCTCCCCTGCTAAATGCCAGCTATTTATTTTTCCTATCTTAATCCCTACATAATTGGGTGTCCCGGAAGGATTTACTTTCATGGTGCAATAGTACACATGGATCTATTTGGAATCAATATTGACTCTTCATATCTTTTTGATTTTATGTGCACTTCAGATTTGAGAGTTATTGTTGAATGGGGGGGTTCTGTACCTGTCACGTTGAAGTGATCAGTAAAGCTTGAAAATATTCCCGCTCCAGCGAGGAAATGTCAAAGCTTTTGAGGATTCCTACCCTAATCCTTACTGTAAGACCTAAAAGATTGTTACTAACAATTTACCATCACAATATCATCAGCGCAAAAACATGAAGGAGCAAAGGAAAGGGAGGCCCATTATCTCTTAGATCACAAAAGAAGTTACGATCCTGTGCACACCGATGAACTTGAAATCCCTGTCTTTGTATTCGGACCTATCATGCATGCACTACAAAAATTTCAAAACCAGGCAAAAATTAAAAAGAAAATAAAACAGAGCTGCATGGATTTGATCTTTTGATGACCCTTTTTTCTCTTTTCCCACCCTTTTTTTCTTTTATTTTTGGATGGAAAGGGGACTATTGTTATAATTTTAGTTGATGTTTTTACAAATTCTGTCAATGAAGGGATAACAGGTACAAGAAAAATATTTTGACAAGAGGATTTGTTATATTGATATCCTGAATTGATCAAAGGATGCCTGTGTTAGTTCAGATCGAAGAACTTGGATTTTCTTTCCTCTGCAATATAGTTATTCTATTTCAGATTCTAAATAAATGCGAAAACTTTGAGATTTGATTTGTTATGGCTTTTATGTTTTCACAAATTTACTTTCCTGAATATTGGAGAAAGTGCCATAATTTATGAAAAGGCAACAGAATAAACAAATACGATTTTCAAACTATACATTTTCACGGCTTAAATACATTTGATAACCATGGATATTATTATAAATAAAACCATTAATACAGATCTTTTTTCTAATATCTCCTAGACATAGACGTGCAGTCTATTCAGAAGGGATTATGTGATCCTAACAATAATTGAATTGAGTCTATGCAATTGTGCCTCAATCTATGTTTTGTGGACTTTCCTTACATGTAAGTTGGATTATGGGAATTGGGAATGCCGTCTGTGATATTTTGTCACATACATGTAATCTTGTTATATGGCTGACTGATCGAGGAAGAGGGATCAATACCATTTTAGGCCTTGTTTCTTCCCTCTTCTTGGAGAAAAAGTACACATATAAATTTAGAATCCAATTAACCCACCCACATTTAGCAAACCTTAAAGATGTGCGACCAAAAGAAAAAATACAATGCAGCTTAGTTATAAAAAAACATGTTTTCATAAATTATCAGACTATGTTTGAATTTATGAAAATGTGATTGCTTCTCACAATCTTTTTCTTCTGGTAAATGAACTGAGGTAAAAATTCTTAAGATTAAAAAAAAAGTGATCTGCTTATTCTGTTGAAGGGAAACCAATAATTTCACTCCATAAAACTGGGAGACAAGAAATGGGAGAGGATAGGCCTACAAGATGTACACAAAAGAATTCTATGATCCCTCTTTAACAAAAAATAATGTCTGTATGATCAGTTATACCAAGGGTCCCAAACTGATATGTAAACAATCAGAACCCTGATCTATGTCACCGTAATCAGCATGAAATATCAAATGAACTCCTGACCCCGCCCACCCCATACCACCTCCAGAATTAACCAAACAAGCCGAAAGCAAATCGACAGCAGTGCTACTACGTTGGAAAATCTTTGCTACTTGGACTTGGAATCACAAAACGAATCAGGCTTGTCATTCGGGCGCCCCACTGTCTCTTTGTTATCGGAGCATCAAAAAAAGAAGGTACAATACCGTAACACCTTCAACTGAAAGACAGTCCATACCAACACCCAATGACTCTATGCCGACATAGGCTGGATGTTGAATTTCACTCTGGGAAAACTTGAGGAATTATTAGAAATATTGATGGTACGAGGCTTCCAAGTGCCAAATTCAAACACAGGTACAATTGGAAGAGTGAGCACTACAACTTGATAGCGCTGTTGTGAAATGTTGAAATGTCCACACCTATTTTTTGTTGAATTGTGACAATTTCAGGTACTTCTGAAACAGGTCAGGCATTTAACAAAACACTGTAAAACTAGCTTTCTATGCATGGGAAAATGGAGAGTCAATATCAAATAGATATTGTAGATAAAAGTCTGATTGAAGGTTGACTTCATGAGAAGTTTCATTAAGTTCCAGGTTGCTCTAGTTTTCGTCTAAATTTTGCCTAGTCATAGATACCATACTGTTCAAAGAAGAATTATGGTGATATAACTACCTTATTCAATAACATTTACCCCATTGCTATAATGTATTCCTCCCCAAAAGAATTGATGATCTTTTATTCTAGTTAAGCAACATAAAGAGCAGCTTTCATATCATGGCTCCTACATGATTAACAGAGTCGCCAAACAATTTTCTCAAGTATTGCCTGATTACACAAGAACTTATGACCCAACCCAGATAATTAATCAATTGAAAATTCTCATCTCCCTTAAATTGTACTTTCACTAAAGATTTTACAAACACAATTAAATGTAAACCCCTGCTAAATACCATCTTCACTGTTCCTTTTCCCCCCAAAACGGCCCACCCCTTTAAATAAAGGGATCATTCCACAATGGAAAGTTACTGGTGCAATTCTCATGATCCCAATCTTTTAGAACAATCCTATCTCAATCTCAATTTCAAGAGCAAAGACCACACCCTACACTTCTTAAGCTGCTCATCATAGACTAATTATGCAATGAAAAGAAAAGGAATTTTGGCTCCTTAGCTTTTTAATTAAATTTTGAAGAATCCATTTGGCCTATTCATAGTAAAGACCAGCTAAAGGCACAGTCTTTGTGAAACAGTCCCAAGAAGTCTATTTTATCTTCAAAGTACCCATGGTCTATAACCTTGGTGTATAAATGTTACTTAAATGAGTTGTATAAACGGTTTAAGGACTATTTGCTCACACCTAGATGTCCGAAGATCTATTTGCCAAAAACTTGAGAAGATACTTAGAGCAAGGTTGAACTAATATACTATTCTCAATGATAGCTGATATGATGTGCTCGATATCACAAAACATACAAGTACTCAAAAGGTCACATACATGTAGGGTGCCACTATAGCAAAACATTTGAGAAGTACATGTTCCAATTCATACCAATTCAACACTATAACACCCAAACAGCAGCATGCATAAACAAATGATCTACAGATGCAAAAAGTTGTCAACTAATCCTCTTCTTATTTCTTCTTATTAAAAAAAAAGACTTTGGGTTCATCTCCAAGCTTTTTAGTATTTCTGACTATTTCATTTTACCATTTGAAATCCAACATAATTACATGTCGTGTAGTTCTTTGAGAGAAAGAAATCCCACAAAATGCTCATTTTATTGACATCTGAGAATCTTATAAATTAACAGTCAAATTTGTATTTCTTTGCTAAGTGATTCTTTTGGAAGCTATCGAACAAGGACCCAAGTCTATATATTATATGACCCTAATTATTAAATAGGGGCGTTGTACAAATACGATTTGGAGAACTCGAGAGTGTGTGATAACCTGACAATTTTTTGCAACTAACATCATTCACAGAGTCATCCACATGGAACTTACTTTGAGTGAAGTTGGTGACGGAGACGTTTCCAAGAGCGATGTTCATGATGTAGCCATACTGGGGTTGAGTGGTGATCACGTAGAGCAGGCTGTTGTCCACACTGTCCCGGTCCTCCGACATCAGGTATTTGTTGGTGATCATGAAGCCAAGCTCTCCGGTGCCAAGGAGGTCCAGAGTTGGGGCTCCACGGTTGACCACGATCTGGGGTGCGCCGTTGTCCACAGGAACGATCTCGATGGGGACCCGCTGCGGCTGGCGGGTTAGAGTGGTGATGTCTGGAAGGACATAGAACTCGTTGTGGGTGCCATCAGTCACGATGAAAGAGAAGGAGTCACTGGTCTGCTCAGAGCCATCATGTTGGTAGCTGATCAGGTTCTCATTGATGTCATGCATGGTAAACTCAGTGACCAGTTCAGTGTTATTTCTCAAGATATTGCCATGGATTGGGAGTTGAGTGATGGTGAAGCGGAGGTTAGTATCAGGAGTGTCTCTGTCATCTATGGCAAGCTCAAAGGGGGTAATGAGCTTGTTGTCACCTTCCTGAAGACGAACAGTATCGTAGCGGACCACAGGTTCCTTGTTGTCGATATCGGTGAAAGAGATGCGGAAAGTGCGGACTACAGTGTTGAATCCATCAGTAACCTCAAACTGGAAGCTATCCATTCTGATTTCATCCTCTGCAGTGTGCACATAGTAGATCTTGCTGCCTGCAAGGTCAAGCTGAGTAAAAGAGTTGATGGGCATGCCTGGATTGTCGGTGCTTTCCAGATGACCCTTGGTTGGAGCTCTGGTAATGGTAAAGAGGAGATCCTCATCAGGACTGTTCAGATCACTTGTGCTGATGATGCTCGTTGTCAAGGTAACCCTGCTTCCTTCCTGCATAGTTACACCAGCATTGATGATGGATGGATGGACATTGTCGATATGGTCAACGGTCACATAGAAGTATCGGTCAATGAGTGGGTTTGTGCCATCAGTAATGTCAAACTTGATGAGGTCTCGACCACCAACATCACTAGTGTGTACATATCGGATGCGCTGGTTGTCAACTTCCCACTGGGTGAAGTTCATGCCAAGGGTAATGTTCTCGACTACAGAGCCATCAAACTTGCTCAGTCTCTGCAACAAACCATGATCAGGTGCATAGCGAACAGTGTAGGTGAGGTTGGAATCAGGGGAGTCAAGATCTGTAGCCTTCAGGATTCGATTATTGATTATTCTGGTGTCTCCGATTTCAATGTCAATTCCATCGTTGATAGTAAGACGAGGAGTCTCATCATCTACGTCCAAAATTGAGACAAAGACTTCCTTAGTGACTTCATACTTTCCATCAGTCAGCAAGAGGGTGAAGGAATCGTCTGTTGTTTCAGAGTCATCATGAATGTACTTGATATCATTGCCATTTGCAATTTGATCCATGGTGAAGTTCAGGATTGGAATGTCGCCTTCAAGTCTGGTATATGTGATGGTACCATGCTGAGGTGGGGTCACAATGAAAAAGTGAAGCTCGTCAGCAGGGATGTCACCATCTTCAGCTCGGAGGAGAGGTTGATCAATGATTCGCTGCCCTCCCTCATCCACTGTTATCAAGCGAGCATAGACCTTGGGTTCCTCATCATTGACAGGGATGATATTGATAGGGAATAAGAAGTTGGGTGATTCGTTCACTCCATCTGTGCAACGGAATGTAAACTGGTCCTCCTCAGGCTCAACACCCCGATGAATGCTCTGGACATAGTTGATGTGATTCAAACGCAGATCCTTGATGCTGAAGGCACTGATTGGCATACCACCACGAGATTTCTCAGAGCCCGGTGCAGGAGCGATGTTCTCTAGGTATCCAGTACTTGGGGCAACCACTATGGTGCACAAGATGTCATCGTCTTCGGTATCAATATCTGGAGCTTGGAGATGAGTCATGTTGATATTTCCTTTGCCTGATTCATCAACGTAGAACTGGACGCCCATAGTAACATTAGGAGCAAGGTTATCAACTGGGAGGATGGTAACATAGACTTCTACTTGGGTGATCTGGTTTCCTCCTAGAATCCAGTCAGGAGACATGTCAGACAGGGTCAGGTTGAAGGAGTCTTCACGCTTGATAGGGCCAATTTCACCTCCAGTGTGCACGTATCGAACAAGTCCATTGACAATGTCCTGTTGGGTGAAAACATCAGTTAATGCACCATTGCTCTCAATCCTTCCCTCTCTTGGTTGTCTGTCTACAATGAAGCTGAGGAGGAGATCTTCAGTATCAGGATCAGAAGCACTCAAAATGTTAGATGTAATGAGGCTGAAGGAATTCTCCTGAACTTCCAGAAAAGAACCAATTGTGCCTGGTGGAAGATCTAGTGTTGGCGCTTCATCATCAATTGGAGACACGCTGACATGGATTACAATGGGCACCACATGGACACCATCTGTGATCTCCAGATGTACAGTATCACTCAATTCTTCAGCATTACCGCTAACGTATGTCACTATTCCTTGCTCAATGTCCAACAGAGTGAACTCATCACCTTTCTCAAGAGGAATACCATCTAAATAGACAACTCCAAATTGAGGGGGTTGTACAACTATAACTCGAATAGAGCTCCTATCTGTGTCTGGATCAATAGCATCAAGCATGGTATTGTCAATGACGGTGGTTCCTCGCTCGAACACCTTAATACCAGTATTGGTGATTGTTGGAGGTTGGTTATCGACTGGACGGAGCAGAATTACAAAACTGTGAGGAGTACCCATGTTTCCTTGAGTATCCTGGACAACGAATGAGAAGGAAATGGCACGTGGAGCAATTCCCAGTTCTGTGCTTGGTGGCCTGTATGATACTTTCATGTGGTTGATTTGAGCTTGAGTGAACATGTTGATTGGGACATCTGGTTCATCAGTAAGAACAATATCACCGACTGGAAGAAGATTATTTTCATCAGAGTCAGCCAGAGGAGAGACAATGGTGTATTTCAAGTCCCTATCATTGCTATCCATATCAGTGAACCTCAGATTCTTCTTCAAGATTGGAGTAAGTTGAAATTCATCAACTGAGAGCTGTAGAGAAGTACCACCAAACAATTCAGGAGGCTGCAAATCTTGTGGCATTACTTTTACCAGGAATTCCTGTACAGGAGATTCATTTGGCTGTGGATCTGAACTATCAACTACTCTGAAAAGGATCCTGTCGAAGACTGGGTTTTGGTTGTGACTGCCACCATGTCGGTAAAAGAGATGCCCATTCAGGATATCCTCAAGTGTAAATTCTGTGACTTCACGCTCATAAAAATTGTCCTGAGAAATCCAATTCTGAGGGTCAACTGGAATCTGAACTTGACGGAGAAACAAGCTACCCATATCAGATAGTGGCAGCTCAAGAACAAAGCGGATTTCAGTATCGTCAGAATCGATGTCTGTTGCACTCAAGACGAATCCTGTGATAGGAACCTCGCCACCCTCATTCACAACCACTCCAGTGTTGACATCAACAATTGGAGACTCATCATCAATAGGGGCAATGATGATTGGAAAGAGGAATTCAACTTCATGCTGGCCATCAGTCATGCGGAAAATGATGTTATCACTGTATGTGTCGGTTCCATAGTGGTGGTATGTCACAGCACCTTCGATAAGGTCCCCAATAGTAAACTGCTTGATGCGCTGGCTTCCAATGCGAAGTTCACCATACCTTGACCCATTGATAGGAGCAATGATCACATCTTGAAGATTATCTTCATCAGAGATTCCAAGATTTTGGCTACCCAAAAGAGGACGTGATTGACCCTCAAATAGCACCAATCCTGTGTTGGTTGTTACAACCGGAGCAAGGGTATTCTTTGGCTTGACGACAATCGTGAGAGAGTGAGGCTCAGAGGTAGCCAGCTCAGAATCCACGATCTCAAACTCAATCTGGTAGAAGTTCTGGACATCTGTGTCCCTGGGAGGGGGCTTGTAGGCAATCTTCAGATCTTTCAAGTCCTTCTGGGTGAAAGAAGTGATGGGTTGGTTACGGTCATCCGTGCTCACAATCATGCCATCATCTGGTCCAAGGGTTTGAGAGGTGATGTTGAAGATGAGCATATCAGCAGGTGTTTCGACATCCTCAGCAGCCAAAATGGAAGGGGTAATGGCAGTCATCACAAACTGATCAACTTCCATCATCATGTCACTTGTGAGAACCAAACTGGGAGGGGTGTTTTCCTCTCCATTCTGGATCCTAACCATGCTCTGGAAGTATTCCTGCTTCACCACTTGTCCATCCAGGTTCTGGAGCTCTACAACGAGAGGAATGTAATCTTCACGAGGTGATGCTGTTGCTGCTGTATGACGGTACTGGATTCCAAGTGCCAAGAAATCAGCACAATCGATCATTTGGCCTTGCTCGTCGTGGTTGATGACCGTCCCATAGCGAGGAAGTCCGGAGCTGGAGCTCAGCACTGTCACCTTGCAGACTTGGGTAGCACTGTCATATTCAAACTGCAATTTATCTTCATTAAGCGCATCACTCAATCCCATGAGGTCCTGAACCTCAATCGGCACGTTACGTGTAACAATCTCGAGCTGCTTGGATTCAACACGGACATCTATTGTGAAGGGGATGATGAAAGTGTCTGTATTTGTGTCATATCTCAGCTGCAATGTAACCTTATCGGTCTGGGGCTTACGGGAACCGAAGTGCACATACTTAACTTCACCAGGTCCGAAGTCACAGGGGAAATTTGATGGTACAAGTCGGCCTGGAATCTGAGAGAGAGGTTCACTCTGCTTGGGTAGCACCTTGATGGTACACAAATCACCTTCCTCAACATTTATAACCAGTTCCGTGTTGGGATCAATAGCTTTCTCTCGTCCAAATGGCACAGAAATTCCAGTATTTCGCACAATTATCCTGCTTTCCCTCGACGAATCGATGTCAATTCCTCCAAGATTAGCTCCGCCGTTGACGGGGTTGACTGGTTCAACAGTTCTTACATCGCTGGTACCGAGAATCCACGTACCTTGTGCTGCTATCAAGCCGGGCAAGATAGCGGCAAGAAAACACAAGAAAGCCGAAGCCATGGTGAAGAAAATTGCCGCTGAACTTCAGAACAGTTCAATCACTTTACAGTTCTCGGTGCAACACTCTAACGATAGAAAAAACTCACACCTGCGAGCCAACTCCAGTCACAAAAGTTTAGCAAGCAGAGGCCGCATCCAGTCACACGTCCTAGCTAAGAAGAAGCCTGAACAAGAGTGATGCGAAAGTGCGAGGCGAACGTACGCCAGGCGAAAAAGTTCCAAGATAGTTTGGGGGTAACACTATTACACGAACTGGGTTAGCGCTGCACTGTGAGCATGCGTGCATAGCCCGTAGGCGTGGCTAATACACTCCGCTAAAAGGTGATTGGTCCTCGAGGCATAAAGTTTCTTTGTGGGTTTACTACGTACACAGTCTAGTTATGTAGCACTTTATTCGTGCACGCACTGAGTACAAAATAATGTACAACCAGTTATAAAGTAAACGATGTATGAAGAAGAAAAAAATGATTTGAAGGACCTGCAACACATTGAAGTTAACTGATCTAAATTGATCATGATAATGAAGAAATACATGAGTAGGGGCACATTTTATTGATTTTATCAGACAAGTGTAGGTTGAAGTTTCTGTCATGATAGTCCGTATAAGGTGAAAAGGGAGGAACTAAAGTGCTCAAACCAGACGCGGTCACGAATTTTGTAGACATGAAGGTTTATATTATTCCCGATATTATTACTGCGGTTATACATTTACAACATTAATAGCGACTAATGTTTTCGAAAGAGGCATGCGTGTACTAAAGTGTACTAATTTTTCTTCTCCTTCTTCTTCTTCTTCTCCTTCTTCTACTTCTTCTTCTTCTTTTTTTTCTTCTTCTCCTCCTCCTAGGCTCCTCCTCATTTGTATTCCTTTTCTTCTTCTGCCGTTGTCGCTGCTACTTTTCTTTTCGAAGGCGTTACCACTCTCGCTAAAGCGTCAACAGGGGGCGTAATTCCATCAGTCAAAGCGATTCGACCATCCACGTTTCATGGATCATCGTGTTTTCAAACTTATGTAGCGAAATCGATTTATTTTGAGAAAAAACGTAAACAAAACGAACAACAAAAATAAATTAAAATATAAACAAAAAACAAAACAAAACCACCCAATATTTGCCTAAAAGCTAAAGTCATCTTAACAAAACGATTATAAGTCTACATTTGTTGTAAGTGATATAATTATACATGTTTGAAAACTTAATTAATAGTCTTACCTGCATGAATCAACAAAAAAGGCACAAACATTTACATGTCATAGTACTTTTTTTGTTACTTACATCAATGTCTATAATAAAGATTCTATAAATCACGAATCCAAAGTCAACAAACAGTGGTGATATTATACAAAATGGATCGAATATTTAGACTGTGATCAAAATAAAGAAATTGTATACAAGGGTCAACTATGACGACGAAGGTGATGTTGATTGCCATGATGATAAAGATGACGACGATGATGATGACGGTAGTAATGACGATGATGGTAGACCGTGATGGTGGTGATGATAAGAATGGTTATGAAAATGAAAAATAATCATAATGACGTTAATTATGTTATAGATATTGCGGTAAAAAATTATCGAAAATTATCGAAAACCAAATTATCTTTAAAGTATTCTTTTTGTTAACGATAAAAGCTTATCTAATGTCACAATTATATTTTTTAACATGTAGTACTGCAACAGTAGTTTTATGCAACGGTATTTGAATAAAAGGTTATCTAGTATTATTTATCAACAGCAGAAAACAACAAACAAGCCATTATCTCTACAGAAGTCATTCACTCTTGTTTCAAAGAAAGAACTCACACCAGTGTATGGTTTGAAAATAGTAAATAGTATTCTTCTACTCGTTTATTTTTGTTGTTTCCAAAGGAAATCCTATCGCCAGACATCATTATAAACCACAGTGATGCGTGTAATCTTTCATTGGATTCCTTTTTTGTGATTGTTACTAGATCATTAATGTTCCTTTCGAAACAGTGAAGCTATAATATCGCTTTGAAATAAAAAACGACATTTAAAACTGTTGTGTTTATATGATTATGGATCTGAAAATCATTTAAAAACGCGATATTTCTTAAGACAAAAGTAGTTGATAGATGAAAAGATAGTTTTCGAATAGATAGTAAGACATACTGTATACTTATATCTGCAGATATATAGATTGGGGGACAAATTCATAAATAGTTAACTAGAAAAGTAAATGAATAGAGAGAGAGAGAGAGAGAGAGAGAGAGAGGGGGAGAGAGAATATAATGAAATGAGACATAATTATGATACTTATTTAAACATAAATTTTGGAATCACAATTCATAGAATATAATAAACAAGAGATGCAACATTTAAAGAAATTATTATAGGCTTTAAGGCAAAGTACACATTGTATACTACGCAGTGTCTTATCTCTCTGCCCCCTTACTCAGTCCAGACTATTTCCTTCAGGCCTGACAATATTAATAATCTAAATTACACGTACTGGCAGACTTTGCCGAATCACCGTCAATGATAATTTCCTTCAGAGAGGACAAACAGGACCTTTATTTTTGTACTTAAAGCCCTGCTCAAAGGCATAATTTGAGTGTGGCAGTGCATCTAAGGAAAATGTATATTTTGGAAATGCACTTTAATGCACTTTAATGTAAGAGTGGGAGAGCGAGAGAGAGAGGGAGAGAGAGAGAGATAGAGAGGGGGTGAGAGGAGGAAACAAGAAGAGAAATACCTTATTATCAATCTAAATTCTTTATCAGATTCCTGCAACAATATAAGTTGTTGCATAGCACTTACACAATTGAAATATAACAAAAGTATAACCAACAAGCTAAGTGTGGAAACTGGAGAAAAAAAAGTCTTCAGTTGTATCTTGCCTCGAATCTCCTTAGTTGTATCAATCTATGCTGTAAAGTTAACTTGTTTTTTTAATTCTTCTTCTATAATGGCCTATGATCTTACACATACCAAATAGGTCAGATAGAATCATTTCTCCACACAAATGAATCTATCCATACCTCAACAAATTAATTAACATAATAATAATGTTATCGTTATTGAGTTTGTGTGTTGTTGTTGTCGTATTTGTTAGGTTATTTTTTGTTAGAAAGGCTCGTTGCTCATTTGTATGACCATCTCTCAACTAAACTAAATTTACCTGAGCTTGTTCTATACAAAAATAGTACAATCGATCACAGCCATGTCAGTGGTCACCGTATAGATAAAGTTTTACCACATCGTTTCATACGCAAGGTTTTGTTATTGTTTTGCCTGACATGTCTTTAAAAATCCCAAGTTGTTACTTGTTTATGCAAAGACATGTGGTAACATTAGTCAGAGAACGAAGGGAAATGATTGCAAGACATTTCCTGCGTAGGAGAAAAAGAGTCTTTCTATAAAACTTTGTAACTTTATCGAGGAAATGTAAATGACCTAGACAAGCCTATTGCGGCTATTCGTTTAACTTGTTTCAGGTCTACCTAGCAATGCACTGTATGTTGAGGCGGGTGCAGAATTGTCAGAAAGGAAGGGGTCCGGGAATATTGCTTTTTAGATTTTGAGCTGGAATTATACTTTTGTATGTTCCCGGAATTATCTGTTTCAAAAGTCCCTCTAGTTTTCACTCGCTGGGCCGGGAGGCGTAGGGGTGGTCCTTCTTATTATAATATATTGAAGATCAAAGCTTTGAAAAATTATAATTTAAAAGTAGTGGATACCTGTATAATTTGAATACAAAGGTGACCTTGTTTGTATGTATTTGGTCTGGGGTATGTGTTTTTGTGCGTGGGTTGAGTATTTTTATAAAATAGCTTAAAAATAAGTTAAAATCCATCCAAAACAATTATTTATATATCATGTTTTTCCTTCGGTCTCGCCTCCCTCCCCAAATGTTATGTTACCGCTGAACATTTGCGTCAGTTTATATTCCTCTGATTGACGCTATATACATTATTTTGATTACGAAATCAACATTTTGACAATATACAGCACCTATGCTAAGTGCCAGAAGGGCGTGGCCTCTGTGTTAAACATAATTACGGAGTTGAACGCCAGGTTGATTCCCATCGAATGAATGATCATTTATGTCCAACCAAAGTCGCCTACTGTTGCGCAGTGTGAGAGGGGAGGGGGTGGGGGATTAGGGAGTCCTGAAAAGGACTGCCGGTAATCTTTCTTTCTTGAGTGAGTGCGTAGTCCTGAAAAGGACTGAAGTTGGTAATCTTTCTTGAGCTTTATAGTTCTAAATAGAACTATATAGCGTCGTTTCAAACAGGTTAATCAGGAGACTAATTACATTTCTGGGGCACGTAAAATCTCGAGGCTCTGATTCTTAGCATTCCCCTCCTTTAAATCAAACCATGACAGAAGTAATAATAAAACATGGGGCGTAGCCTAAACCCTGGCACAATCAGCACCTCTTTACCCTCCTTTACAATCCATGTTCATGTTGGAGATTCGAAAGTCTTTATAATATCCTTGAAAAAAATAACATATTTATCATGTTTATCATCTGCACTAGCAAAATAAACATCTGCCCCCCCTAAAAACGTCCTTTATAGCGAAGCAATGGATCCTTTTGGTAACTTGTTTCAAACAGCTCAAAGACACAGCTTTCATCCAATTTTGCATGAAAAAAACAACACCAATTTTTATTAAATGTTTTATCTATTTTATTTCCAGGCAAGATGATAACATACAACATCACACGGTTGCCAAATGATATAACATAAACATAATGATATTTAGCACCAGCCAAAAAGAATTTAAAAATTCTGTCTA
Source organism: Strongylocentrotus droebachiensis (assembly GCA_035222895.1). Taxonomy (NCBI): domain Eukaryota; kingdom Metazoa; phylum Echinodermata; class Echinoidea; order Camarodonta; family Strongylocentrotidae; genus Strongylocentrotus; species Strongylocentrotus droebachiensis. The sequence goes on from JAVYIG010000081.1 coordinate 431,875, forward strand.
GAGGCTCTCCACATTAAATAATAAACAGTGAATATGTAAGACCTAATTGATTTGACTGGATTTTATATCGTTTACTTTTTAGGGGGTTATGTTTTGTTGAATGCTGTAAAATAACCTATCATAGTCATGCACGTAAAATATGAAATGGAAAATCAATTAGCGGTTTAAATATAAACCCTGTAACAAAACTGACTCAACTATTTCATTTTGGCACGCGACTTGGTGATTTCGGTGGTATAGAATATCCTTCAACATCGGTAAACATTGTTTTCCTCGTGTCCTGTTTTTGTATATGGTAATATATGACAAACCCTTTTTATTTGGGTGAGTTTGTGGTTTAGTCAGACATTAGTTCATCATTCATGTCTATTTCCGATGCGCTTTAAACTTTTCAAGCGCGAAGGAACATTCGATTAGAAAAGTGGAGGGTGAGGGAGACGAAGAAAGAAAGAATGGATATGGAATAGGAAAGGTGGGGAGAAGGGGAAGGGAGAGAGAGAGAGAGAAAGAGACAGGGAGAGAGAGAGAAATAGAGAGTGTGAGAGAGAGAGAGAGAGAAAGAGAAAAAAGGAAAGATGGGGAGAGAGAGTAAGGCACTTTTGCAAAATTCTCAGTGTTAATATAAATGTAGACTCTTTATCCCCTCTCTCTCACACTTTTTTTTCCAATTATGTTTTATTTCTCCAAATGTGCAATACAAGCAAAAACATACAATTAAATATAATAAATAAACGTTTTCCACATTGATATGAATTGCTTATACATAAACATAATTAAACAAAAACTCATTTGCAGTATATAACTTGGCAACAAAGTAAACTTAAAGTACATAAACATAATTTATAAGTCAATTGCATGTTATTCACTTTTTTTTATAAACCTAAACAAATTTCACTGGTGCAATGCCTGCCTCACCCTACCCCCCTCCCTCCCACAAACACACACACGCACACAAACCCACAAACACAGACACACACACACAAAAAAAAACACATTAACAGAATTAAAATAGAGCAAGCACATAATCTCTATAACCTTTTTTTGTAGACCTGTTCACGAGACATTTATACAATAGACCATCATGCCAACATAATCAAACGCCTCTATAGATTGCCTGTACTGTAACCCAAAGCCAACCAGAGGTCGCTCCACATAGCAACAAGGAAGCAAGCAAGGCAAATCCTAAACTAACTACAACAACAAAAACCATCCAGGTACTCATTGCAAGTAATTTCATAAGTGCGTTCCTAAATTAAATGGTTTCTATACCCCAGCAGAACATGAACCAAACATTGGACTTCCACTGATAATCTTTAAAACCTGCCGCATTAAACATTCTTCCATGATACTCAAAAGCCAATGAGGACTTGTTTATACAATCATCCTACCTTAAATAAATCAACACCAAAAATTTCCGAAATCACCCCTGTCGTTATTTCTTCTTTTTGTCTTCATTCAAACAAACTACGACAAAAAGGGACACTGTTTTGTTCATCCATGAAACTCTAAAGTATAATACAAACAGGTGATAATTTCACTAACTATTCAAAAGATGCGTTCGTATCCCAAGCCTGTCAAAAGTTCGCCCCACATAGCAACAAACGAGACAATGTCTGAAAATGAGCACACTTGTATCTTATTCACCACACCCATAAATGTATCCCATCCAAACCACGGTAACTTATTTAAAATCATGCAGAGGCTCGCCTAGAATTCCTCCTTTCTTCTGTTGTTACTATTTTCAAGTGCCCCAATCTATTGAGGACGCGCATACTTTGACTGAAGTAATTTCCTCATTTAAAATATATCAATAACAAATATTTTCAGAATATTAAACCAATCTCGTCCATTCAACATGAAACGATTTGAACAGGAATGTTGTTTTCTTCCCCTAGAATGTTACAGGAGCTTGATACATACATGAATAATTACACTGGCCATCCGTACGATGTGACCATTCTTTATTATACCAATTTCGTATATTTACGTGAACTTTTCATCCCTTCCCAATAGGCCATTTTCGTGATGTAACCAACTTGAATGCATAAGTCTTTATGAAGTGCCTCAATACAAATTATTTCATTAACCTGCATGATGAAAATAATAGTATTTCAATAGACAGAATCCGAACTGCATACATTAGTTGTTGCCAGGTAGGACAAACATTATGGCTTGACCTACCTTCGTACCTTCGGTATTTGTCTGTCTCGAAAGATAATAGAATATTGCGCTAGGTGTACTAGTTAGCAACACTTAATATATGCAGTTTGCATTCTGACCATTGAAATTATATTATTCTTATCAGGTGAATGAAATAATTTTTATTCGAGGCAATTCAAAAAGGCTTATGCATTAAATTTGGTTACATTACGAAAATGGCCTATTAAATCGACATGACTGTGTCAATATTTCATGCATAGCACCAACCACCTTTTCTTTCCCTTATGCAAAAGAGAACACAAAAAAAACACATTAACAGAATTAAAATAGAGCAAGCATAACTCTATAACCTTTTTTTGTTTGTAGACCTGTTCACAAGACATCTATACTACAGACCATCATGCCAACATAATCAAACGCCTTTATAGATTGCATGTACTGTAACCCAAAGCAAATCAGATAGCAACAAGCAAGCAAGCAAGGCAGATCCTAAACTAACAACAATTAAACACAAATAATCACAATCCCAATTGTTTCTTAATTACCACCTCAGATTTTTAAAAATAAAAAAACACAAACACGCACACACAGACAAAAATCCATCCAGGTACTCATAGCCAGTAATTTCATAAGTGCGTTCACACGCACACACATACACACAGACACACACTCTCTCTCTCCTTTTTTCTCTCTCTCATCCTCTGTCTTCCCACTCCTAAAACCTCCACCTCTCGTTCCTTTACTCCTCCTCCTATCCCCCTTCTCGCTCTCTCAATCTCTTCCTCCCTTCCCGGCCAATTCAAATCAGGAAACTTTTTTTGTTGTAACCCCTCCCTTCCTAGCCTTGCCGGAACCCCCTCCCCAAAAACAAAAACAAACAAAAATTATGGGGAACTATTATTCATAACTTTTAGCTGAATGAGCCGGATGTACACAAATTAAGACGACTCATACCTGTTATTTGGTATTAATCCTCAAGTTAGGCACCGGAAAGGATCTGTCTATGATGAAAGTGTTTCATTCCCCTGTTTAAAAAAATGTATCTCTTTAAATCATAATTATTAATATTTTAGCTTTTGATCACCTAAAAGAGGAATCAGTGGAGTTCATGACGAAAGTAAAGTCGTAAAGTTGTTCGAATTGAATTTAATGTCCATCGTATATATAAAGCTTGATAGTACACTGTGAAAAAGGTTGGGCAATATTTTTCCAACACTTTGCCCAACGTTGTGCCAATAGTCAATCCAACCATATATTGGGCAATATTTTGCCCATTTGTATTGGTAAACGTATACCCTACTTCACACATGCATACTTGTTTAGTATTTTGACCAAACTTTGGGCAATGATATGACCCTTCAACTGCCAGACTGCGGTAGCCCACTTGTGGGGAAACTCTTAACCAAGCTATTGGTCACAATACGAAACAATTATGTACGTTTGAAGTTGGGTCCTTACGTTTACCAATACCACTGGGCAAAATATTTCCCAATAGATGGTTGGGTTGACTATTGGCACAACGTTGGACAAAGTGTTGGAAAAATATTTGCCCAACCTTTACACAGTGTAGCGCCTTGCATACGTTACTTTCGAATATATAATTTCGTGTTCTTCCTGAGAGCCATGCAATTATAATCGCCCCAGCAATTGCCAGGTACCCTGTTCACCTGGATGGAGAGTGGCAATTATGATTTAACGTCTTCCCAAAGGAATTAAAGGCGTTCGAATCCAAACCCTTAACCCTTGGATTGAGCTTCAAGTCAATGAACCACTAAACCATATTATAGTTCTGAATGATACTGATAGAATTCCACCAAACAACTGCAGTCATCAAAAATAAATACATATTTCTGAGAGTGTCAAAACATCGGCCCAAAATAGCAAATTGATTTTTTTATCTTTCTTCAGAGCAACATCATGTACATGAACGTCCCATGTTCTATAGCTTTATGGAAACAAAATCTTCTGTGAAATGTATTTAGCAGCATTTTTGCTTGGATTATATTTGTTAAATATGTAGACCAACTAGATTAAAATATAACCCTTTAACCAGTTTGTTTCCATAAACAATCAGCATGATAACATAATAGCAGAATTATCTATTTTGTCATTGTTATTATGAGAAAGAAGCAAATATGTTGTCATCTGTCACGCAACGTGTTTTTGTGAAGAAAAGAGGCTCTGAAAAGGATGAATCACAAAACAAATATTGCATATTTTGTCCATCTTCTCATTAAAGTTTGAGAAAAACAAAATCAGTTGGTGAAATTGATTTTATCATTGTTATCTTCTTTCACCTTAATAGCCTGCGTAGGACGTAATCTGTCTCGAAAAACATTCAACTTAAACGTTTATTCGGAGTGAAACTGGCTAGACTATAGAGGACATAGAGGGAGTGGGGGCGACCGTATGTCGCTAGATTTTAGGAGGGGCGTTTAATCAGCGAACATGATCCACGTCTTTAATTAAATTACCCCATTCCAAACTTACAAGTGCTTGTAATTTTGTTTGTGTTTTCTGCTTTATCTAGTTGTGTTTGTGTTTGTATCATGAATTAATTAATTTATAACCAATTTTTTTTCTTCTTCATTTCTTCTTGGAAAGGCAGGTCATTTATTTCCATTGACAAAAAAAGAAAAGGAAAAGTGTAAATATCCTTGATTATTCTACCCGCCGAACATACTGTCAAGCAGTATGTTTAGAATAAAAACGAATGATATAGTAGTCTATAGTACGCGGCTAAACAACTTTCACATAAAATAACAAAAAAACTGAGAGGAAAAAAAGGGGGAAAAGATTATCTCACCTTTATGACCTTGCGAAGACATTATCTCATTCATAGTTACGTGACATTGTTTTCCGCCAAACATTAAATTGCCTGACAACAAAGTTGAATAATATCGAAACAAATACATAATTATATATAATCCCGGACGTGTAAAAACATTGAGGATTACAAGCAGACAAGTAGTATAGGAAGGAAGGATTTGAGAGAAAAACGCGCGGTTTTATCAGCTAAATTTAGCCAACATTCTTGAGAAAAAATAAGACGGTCATATAGCCGCAAATTGTTTCCGGGGTCTAGACCAAAGTACTTCCTGTCTCAGCTAAGGTCATCTACCCTTTACTACTGAGGAAGACGAACCCGAATATTGTCACGTTCATTACATTTCTTCATCTATTAAAACAAGGGTCAGGGACGTTTATATTTATTGTTTTTTTAATCATTATTTAAGCTTAATGACATTTGCTGAAAATCATAAATTAAACAGTTATGGACTTGTTACTGTGTATTTTGAAAGAGTGCTTGGTAAAGTTGATAAAGGGGCCGTAACGATCGCCTTTTAAATGATATATAAATATGAATAATAACTAAAACAATAATTGAAATAAAAAATCCTTAAGATTTCACTTCTTTACCATGACCGTTTTCAATTTTATTTCTTCGGAAATAAATATGTGTCTATGTATAATATATAATGTACATTATTTATAAAAATGTATAAAATATGTATATATATATATATAGAGAGAGAGAGAGAGAGAGAGAGAGAGAGAGAGAGAGAGAGCGAAAGAGAAAGAGAGAGAGAGAGAGAGGGAGATGGGAGGGGGGGGGGAGGTAAGTGGGCAATTCCTGAAAAAAACACTTGTTCCTAACCCCTCCTCCAACATAGCCTTGAGAGGACCGGGAAAAATCTCGAAATCATAATCCCCGTGAAAAATTGATGCTATAGGGAAAAACTGTCAGGACAAAGTTGTCCCATGCAATATGAAATATTTTACATTTGTAAATAAATCGAAATGTTCGAAATGTTCAAATACGACTAGTTCAGTGGTTAAATCAATGATAACTTGATGAGGGAGTTAATTTAATTAATTATGAAATTAATATGTCTTTTAGTGTGGGATTATCATCAATATGCGTTAAAGTCGGATGCAAAATGTAATGGACCTGACACTGTGCAGACACTAACATTCTAGAAAAACAAGACAATTTAAAGACAAACTGCAAAGACTGGCGTCGATATGGGGAGGGGGACGAGGGGGGGGGGGGGGGGGTAGGCACATACATTTAGATGATACGCTCCACACGACCACAGATAATCCGGAAATTCATGGGGCACTTACCCACTGCCCCCTACATCGACGCCCCTGCTGAAAATTCAAGTGATACTGATAAATTTAATCCATTTGGCCATCGCAAACATGTAGAGTAGGAAGATGGCAGTTCAAGTGAAAATTAACAGATTAATTGCCGTGTTTACTTATATTAAAGAAGAAGAAAAAATATTTTTAAAGAAAATATCTGACTTTATCCAATATTTTCGTTAAGTTTCAATCATATTACGGGCTTCTCCATCAGATTTATGACCTCACCCCACCAGGGGGATGTTTCACAAAGATCCTAAGTTGAACTTATCTCTAAGTTGGACTTGAACATGATGGAAAGCCGTTAGCATCTTTAAAAATATTTTGTAAAAGTTATTTTAAAAGGCATAAAATGTTGATTCAAATCATTCATATTTTTATAATATCTAAGAGATTTCATGTTCTTGATGTGGAACTTATGAAAAGTCTATAACTCTTCAATTTTTGTTTTTGAATATATTTTATTTTAGGGCTACAAAATAATGGTTCTCCATAATGTTTCAGTCCAACTTAGAGTTAAGTTCGACTTTGGATCTTTGTGAAACACTCTCCAGGACATGTTCAAGTCATAATTCTGTTCTAACATACGAATATTTTGAATATAGAACTTTTTCGAAATTCATAAAATAGATTATTACAAGGTTTCCGATTAAACAGTGCACTTGAAGTTTGGCAGTAGGACAATTTAAAAGCAATTTTGAATTACATGTATATGGATATGAAGGGAAAAAAATGTTCAGAAAAACTATGAAAAGTTATATGTGTGTTTTGTATCCTGCATATCACATAGAAAAATGGTCTTTAAATTTACATTCGCTGTCATAGTGAAAATGCCACGCTTTCCCCCTTATTGAAATAAATTAAAAAAACAAAATAATAAGTGAAATATTTACTGTAATCTTGGCTCAAAAGTGTGGTATTTCGAGGAAGGTTTGAAATCAGATGCATACTGCCTCAAATAAAACGATTTTCTTTTAAGGTGTATGTCAATTCTGTAAAATTCTACTCATAGGAAATCGAAATGTGTTCGACGTCGTGTACCAAAAGTTGAATTCTCTCCAAATATATGATGCTGTATCTTTAAGTTAATTTTAAACACGGTGAAGAAAATACATGTATAAAGAAATTGTAAGGACGTCGGTTAGGAAAATAATCAAAGCGCAGATGTGAGGACACATTCTTTGGGATTCAGCCAATAAGTTATTTGATCGTCGGAGAAAGTTGAAAGCTAATAATTATAGTCCAAAAGCTGATTAAGATTGCTAGCCTTCTGAAAGATTATTAAGAAAATGTGACTGAATTTCTCTTGGGAAGAAACTTTAGTGACAATTAAAAGAAATCAGCTGATCTCATTGTGGTCAGGGGTACTTTTAGTGCATTTTTAATTCCTCTTAATTTCTTAAGTTTCTTGAGGTCTTTTGATAGGGTAAAAGGGCATCATAATTATAGGTAAGACGTAGATTGGGAACAGGGTGAATATGCTAAAAGAAAGAAGCAAAACTGAATTGAGAGAGAGAGAGAGAGAGAGAGCGAGAGAGAGAGAGAGAGAGAGAGAGAGAGAGCGAGAGAGAGAGGGAGAGAGAAAGAGAGAGAGAGAGAAAGACTAAGAGAGAGAGAGAGAGAGGGAGAGAAGTAAAGAGAAAAGGCAATATGAAAAGAAGATGGTCGATGAAGGTACTACACCACCTACCACACACCCCTCCCCATTTTACAGGCTTACTCTCTCATGTTTTAATCCACCTAACATTTTCTATGCCCCTATTGAATCACAATCCTTTCAATAACTGGAACAAACAAAGCTTTCTCAATAAAAAATGGGTGGGGTCGAAGGGGATTAATGGTTTTTGTTTTTCGTACTTTTTTGTTCTTTTCGAAAATAGGTCCGTCCGTGGTCGTTCGAATATACCTCACCTTAATTAACACATTTGTTTGACTACAGCGTAAAATATTAAATGACTCTAGTAAGTAGGTTTGAAATACAGTAATCTGTTACTACTTAAAGATAATATGTCCCTTTTGCAGCCAACATTAAATTCTGTAGAACTTTGCCATGTCATGTCATGTCTGTCCTATCTGTGAAATTTAAACTTAAGCAGTGTCCTAATATTCAAATTATGCAAGGAAACCCGTTTACTTGCTAGATTTCACTGTCAGACTCTATTGAGTCACTGACTGGCTTTTTCTTCTTGTTTGGTAATAACGTACATAAAATGAGCTGTAAAGGGTACATGAGCATAATATGTCTACATCAATGATCCACTTCTTGTAATGGCCAAAATTAAACTGATTGAAACGTACGACCATTCGGTATAATGGTCTGAAAATCAGACTATTACTTACTGACTTGGTAGCTCTTAAGTCGATTCAACAACTAATAGTCGTCATTTTCCCACTTAATGACATTTTCAAGCCCCCCCCCCCTTTTTTTTAGGGAAGTTCTAAATTAGTATTATCTTTCAAATGTCGTTGGAATTTAACCTTTTCATTTTTGTTTGGCCTGCAAATGGGACATAGTACCTTTAACACACTTAAACAGTTTTTCAATGACAGATTCTAGTTTTTAACCTATATATAAATTGATATAATTAGCAGTAAATGAAGCTGAAAAAGAGGAAAATCCATTAATTCATCAACTTTCACCTGTATACTTAATATGACGAGTACCGTCGATGTTATATTACACCTGTTCCGTAAGACTTCTTGGACTATGCGTCTGATTATCAGAAATTTATTTTAATTTTTTGTTCCCTTTCTTTAGAGGAGCGGCTAATTCCGATTAATATGATTTTATAAAAGACATAAAGGTTAACAGAGTGAAACGGACTGTTCTCATTTTTAATAACAAGGATAATTATTCAGTCAATCCGTCCAAGATAAGACGAGGAATGAGTGGTAAAAAATCCGACCAGATTATGACTCTTACAGGTGTGATCGAAAAAATGGTGTTAATGTAATGGATGGGGTTAATGTAATGATGGTGTTAATGTAATGAGGGTGTTGATGTAATGAGGGAGACATAGTGTGAAATGCTTAATTAACACAGGTAAAAGTCGAAGGATGACAAATTCAAATCCCCTCGTTTCGTAATTAGGGAAATTATAGTCAACTACGCGAAAGAATATACCTCCAACACAAGTTTAATCTGGTATGACTGCATTTTCAAGATTACAAAAAGTCCAGTGTGTTTTTTTTGTAAAACAATCGTTGTCGATTTCAATCTCAACTTGAATATTTACGATCTTAATGAGGGAGCCAGGATTGTCTGGGGGGGGGGGGGGGAATGTTATTCATCGATTCCGCCAAAGAGCACGATCATGATAATACCTCGGTAGAGTATCATGCAATCTTAAAGCGATCGTTTTACAATGTTAAATCTGAGATACACGGTCCTACGTGTTTTCAGTGTCTATGATATGGTGTAACATTGAAGCCCTAACAAAAAACGTGCTTAAAAATGATCAAGAAGTGCCTCAAAAAAGTAAAAATCTTTGAGTGACCGGTTATACCATATTCGTTTTCCCCAATAGACTGTAGTGTTATGAAAACCGTCAGGCGAACGGTTTTCAAAATGTGTAATTCCAATCATAAATATCTTGATAATCAGACAAGCGATCGGCTTGTAAAAGTCATGGGGTTCCTGACTGACCTAAAGGTTTATAATTATCATTGCATCATGAGCTAAATCCAGAATTTTATTTCAGAATCTGAGACAAAGTTACCGGATCCCTTTAATGTAACTTTTTTGTTCCAATGAAGTAGGGGGGATTTTTTTTTTTTTTTTTTTTTTTTTTTTGGGGGGGGGGGGGGGGGTCGCTTATATATGGATCTGGCGTTGAAAAACAAAGAAAAGAAAATATAATTTCGTGGGTTTAATCAGGGTCTCAATACAACGATCACAAAATATGAAATAATGACGACGTGAAGTTTACGGTTAGAGGTTGGATGGGAAGAGTACAGAGTGGGCATCAAAATAAGTAGCATTGAGATGGCTAGACATACCACACGTTTGTCAGTATGCGGAGGCTAAAATTGTCTGTGAATTTTAATTACATCCTCGGTTGTGTTTCCCTTTAATTAGTTTATTAACAGTGGGTCTTTGACTAGCCATGTAGTGAGGATGGAGTGGGGGATGTGTGGGGCACTACTGTTGTACGGGGCACCGGCCTTAGCAGGAGAATGAAATGCGAGAGAGCACGGCCATCTAAGGCGGGGGAGGTGTAGATGAATAACGTTTCATTTTCATTTCTCGTTGTCTTCCCCCTTTCCTTTTTTTCTTCATTTTCACCCCCCCCCCCCGTATTCGCCAATCTTAGGGGGGGGGGGGGGCACTTGCCATCCCGTAGTTGTCATCAACCACTGGAGTATTTTATCTTGTTTAACCCATGCGTCACTGGGGGATTCATTTTTTGTTCTTGTTGGAAGAAAACAAATCTAAAATTTCATTAGAAAAATTTGACCTCTTATCCCAATTATGCCATTTTTATAATTTCACCTATCGAAAATCAACCCATAATGTGTACTTAGGCAGATTCCAGTCAATCGAAAAGCCTTTGTGCATATTATCTGCACATCTAGAAGAGTTCAAATTCATTTCTTTTTCTGTTTGGAAGGGGACTCCCTCCCTTAGTATATCCCTAATTTCTCTTTTAAAAGTAGTAATAATTTCCGCACAGCACAGCTTCGGGAATTTCGAATCTCTAGTGTCTTCATAATTGCCCCCCCCCCCCCAACAGCTAGCATTTTCAACAACCGAGATGACGCTGATATTAATTTTTATCGACAAAATTGGTTCGAATACCTTTCTCCATACAAACACAATTGCTGCTAATCCACTGATTGAGTGATGTATAGCTACAGTGTAAAGAGAGGTAGCAAATAAAAAATCAAATCAAACTTATTTTGCTTGAGAACATGGATTTATTGGCTCAATTTGTCGGTTTTCTTTTCTTTTGAAGAGATTAGTTATAATGACCAAAATATTGTGGAGCTATAGGTGTACAGATCTTTGTAACTACTAGAAGAGCGCTAAATATATATATATTTACAACATATTGGATTGGATTGGATTGGATCACAGTAGACTAGGATTTTATTCCGTGATACTGGGCTAATAATTGACATCACCCCCTCTCTCGATAAGAAGCTACACAGGTGTAACACACACATTGTCAAGCACGTGAATAAAGAATTGATACACATTTCAATATAACACGGAAAACTGTACGAAATTAAATAAAACGCTGAATGCAATACATTAAACAAAGAAATCATGAACTAGTTAGGTTAAAGCATGAGCATGAAACGTAACGTACTTCAGCCCTTGAAAATAACTTAGAAAAATAAGTGAATGCAAAATGCAAAATATATGATATTCGAGTAAATATGCTAAGAGTAAGAATGCAAGCCAATACAAACACGGATATAAAAATGTTTAACAATAGATAGGTTTCTATCATACCTGTTTACTTTCATTATATTTTCTTACAGGAACGAGTGGGAGAAGGAAGGGGAACGACATAGGGAAAAGAAAGAAAGCTATTAAGAAATAGAGATAAATAGATAATTTTAGATATAGGTGGGTAGCGAGATATACATTAGACTCCCTCCCACTCTCTCTCTCTCTCTCTCTCTCTCTCCAGTCTCGTGACATTATTATTTTCAATTCACTTTTGTTTCCAGGTTTCGCAATAAAACATAATCTATATTCGTATCACAGAACAACTGAAAAAATAAGAGACTGAATAAGTAAATTGGATGTATGAATTTATTAGAATAATATGAAAAATATACCCTCTACGAGGGATCAAACACCCTCAGGTATTCATTCACCATCCTGCAGTATATTTGATTGCTCCGACTTTCCTAAAAAATGTTATTTTTTCTTTTGCGTGCTGCGATAATCCAGAATTAGGGATTACATTTGTTGACAATATCCCTAGAAATAAGGAACACATAAAATCTGCCTAATTAGACTTCTGAGATTCCTTTGTAATGCAACCCTTGAAATTTCTAAAAAGGAGATGTTTCATGTTAACATTTTCTCTTATGAATTATTGTGTAAAGAAATCCGCGTTCACTTTGGCACAAAAGGGGAGGGGGCAATTATGGTTCATATCAAGGAACATTCATGAGATATACACTTGCTAGGTACGGAATGAACACCCAAGGGGTATAGTCGGTGCAAAATTAATGACATTGACATCGTGCAGAAGATATTTACATGACGACAAAACAAGACATTCTAAATACAAACTGACTGAAAAGAAGGGGCGCCGGTCCTTCTCTAGAAGGGGGAGGGGCGGGCATTGATATAAATAATGCGCGGCACCTGATACCGAGGGCAGATATTTTACCCCCGCTCCAACGCCTATAATGACGCCCCTGATAGAAAAAGCAAGTAATACTGATAGTTGTAATCTATTTGGTCATCATAATTATTGTTCGTAGAAAGAAGTAGACATGTTTAACAATTCATGTGAAAAATTTACAGATTTGCAGTGTCTAATTATAATAACAAATCCATTCTTAAAATATGCGTGAAAAGCAAAATTGAATGTAAAGCGCAGCACCCTTCTCTATTGAAATATCATGTTACCAGGACACACTAACCTGATAATTGTTTTCAAGTTACTAAACAAAGTTTTCCGTTAGAGTACAGTGTATATATCTACCATGACAGCGCAACATAATTTTGACGAGGATCATGGAAAAACAGGTTCAAGATCCTGATTAAAACAATACAATATAGATCAAAGATATGAATAAGAAAATATCATAAAGATAACAATAATAACAACTTTTTATACAGTGCGTATACAAAAAAGCGTACCCAACTTTGGTATAGCTTCTAACTAAAAAGTCATAATTAATATGACTTTGAAATCTGTTTTCGTGCAATGAAGAGTAACTTGGTCTGTGTCCAATGATACCCAATTCATAATATTTCTGTAACGGTGGACTAAGTATCGGGGTCTTTAAAAAGAGTTGGGCCTATGAAACGAATGTGGGCTAGGCCATATGCATGTGCTTCTTTGGTCTTAAATCCTTTTAAAATTTGAATGTTACCTCGTGCTTCATTGCTTCATTGTTTAAAATGACGTAATGTATCTAGGATTACACATAACCTTGTTTCAATCCATATTATTTTGAACAGCCTACTACTTTCTTGTCTCATTGCCGCTAGAAACTAAATATAAACCAACTTACTATGCTTCCAAAGAAGGTTTATAATATTTGTGATATCATGTATGACTTAAGCAAACAAAACCACTGATTTCATTTTTTTTTTCTCTTCCTTTTCTTTTTCTAAATTGGGGCTTGTTTGGATTCTCACATTCTAACCTATATGTATATACTTAATGTATGTGTATGTTTTATTTAACTTTGTATGTAAACCATGTTAATCTATAATGTATGTTTCGTTGTAAAATTGTGTTTGCTTTTATATTATCCACGGCCATGCTGAAGAACAGCAATTTGGCTGAAGTAGGAGTATGCCACCGTGCTAAAAAAGAAAGAAAAAGAAAAAAAGAGGGCACTAAGCTGGATGAGGAGATGACAATAATGTCTAAGAAGTCAGAGCAAGCAATAGACAGTTTCACCATGGTCCATGGCTTCACGAGATGAAACACTGAAGGGAAGACTCACTCTACAAGAAATGGAAGCTGCTGAAACAAAAACAAAAATGGGGTGTGGCCCAAAGGGAAGCATTCTCAGATGAGATTAAGAGACTGGAGAATGTGGATCAGACACAAACAAAAGAGGTCAAAGAAAGGAAGTGAAGAGATCGAACAAGCCCTGTCTACAGCCTAGATCCATACTGTGCTGGACAAAGGCTTGTTGAGAGTCTATGGGAGACCCTTCTCTGTGAGGCAGAGAGTATCATTAATGGGAGACTTATCACCAAGGTGTCCAGCTAGCGTCCATCTACCAACAACAGAGACCAGAGAGACTGACGTCTATGCGAACGGAAGATGGCGCCAGATACAATATTTGTCCGACATCATTTTGGAGCAGATGGACTAAAGAATATTTGCCTCGGCTACAACAGAGACAGAAGTGGGTGGAGCCAAAATGCAACTTTCAAGTTGGTGACGACTTCTGCTACCGGTAGACCAGATGATGTCTCGAAACAACTGGTTGCTGGGGAGAGTAACGCGTACGCTACCAGAATGCAGAGGACTTCGTTCGCAGAGTTGAAGTGAAGACAAAACTGAAAATGACATATTTTCATGAACATTGTCATACTCCAAGAAAGAGTGGAACCTACCAGAGGCATTGTGTTCCATGCCAAACCAGACTAACCTGTATAAGATACACAAGACGTTTCATTATTGAAATATCAAAAGTTATTGATGTTGGTAATGAATATGTAAGCTTGTATATGACATATATAAAAATAAGAATTTTGAGAAAGACACAGAAGAATTGCTAAAATAATTAATGAGCTTCCTGAATTTTAAAACATAATATTGGTTGGCGTCTTGAAGTTTAATAATGTTGAAAGTGAATTGCGTGAATGTATATGTGATTTGAAAGAACATTGTCATATCAAGACAGAGTGGAAGGTAGCAGAAGCATTGTGTTCTATGCCAAACCTTACTAACCTGTCTAACATACACAAGAAATTTCATTATTATAATATTGAAAGTTATTGATGTTTGTAATGAATACGTAAGCTTGTGTGTGTATAAAAATAAGAATTCTGAGAAGGACACAGAATCAAAACACAGCTCAATCATGGGCTGTCTGAGCAGCTAAGCGAGAATATGGCTGGAGACAGTCAAATCTCACAAATAATTTCCAAGGCCGTGGATGCAGCTAATAAAGCTGCATTGCCACAGATTATTAATGCTGTGAAGGAGGCATGTTTTTCTACAATAAAAGAGAATTTGAACCCTCATCTCCTGCGAATTCAATTCAAGCAGGATGAGATGCAGCAAGAGATGAGGAGGGATAACCTCCGCCTAATAACTGGTCTGCCGGAATCTCAGGAGGAGGAGACTGAGGAACAGCTGATCAACAGTGTGAAAGCAGTTGCCAAGGAGGCTGGAGTAGAAATCTGCTCGGAGGACATTTCAGCGTGCCATCGCCTTGGAAAGAAAAGAGAAGGAGGAAAGAGCAGGCAAATCGTTATACGATTTCTTTCCAGAAGGAAGAGGGACAAAATGTACAGTGCAAGATTCAATCTCAAAGGAAAGGAGAGAGTGAAAGGAGTATCTATATTATTAATACGCAAAATCGCCGCGGGGGGTCCAAACGGGTACAAAACGGTTCCTCAAAAACGTCTTTCCCCGACCGCGCCCGCCTCCGCCGTGGCACGGGGACGGCGGCACAATTATACGAGGCCTGTCTCCCGTAACCCGCGTGCCACCTCGACCCCGCGATCGACGTCCATGCCGTTAAACGCGGTTTCGGGGTCCCGGGGAGGACGGGCGGACGAGAGCACGGCGGGCGTCGTGGATTGCAAGGAGGCGACGAACCCGCGAGAGCGAGTCGATAAGGCGTGCACCCGCCCTCTGTCTAATTATCAAAGAGAGACAAAGAGAGACACGATAAACGAAAATCCACTCGCGTCAACGGGTGTAGCAAATCTTATTGCAACGGGTGCGTGGATCGTCGAGTAAGGCGTCTTACAATAAGATCTTTGTAGACCAGGCGCCCATAGTGTACGTGTATTACACGTTCAGGTCACACACATGCACACAGTACAGTCGATTCGAGTCGAGGTGATTGCTACAACTGGCGCAAACCATGGACCTATTTTCGCGTAAAATCTTTACTCTGAAAGTAGTTATACAAATTCTGTGATCTATGACAACATAATCATAGTCCAAGCTTCTGTTTTATTGGTCTTTTCATGAAAACTACATCGAAATCACAACAATAATAGCGCAAATAGATGTGATAGTACGCCTTGAGTCCACACGTACACACGTGTGGTGTATTGCCACTGCAGCTGAGCGCTGCTGTCGATCGCCGGTGATTTCGGAGCTGAGTGTGTGAGCCTGAAGTAGCGGTGACCGGAGTAGCTAGGCCTGTGCACATGGTACATGGTGTGAGGAGAGTAAACAACACTCTGAAATTGCTATTATTGCCCCGATTTCAATAGTTTTGTGAATACAGGTATGAAACCTGAGCTTAGATTGTGATTATTCTAACCATGCATAGACATAGTTGTATACTGAATTTCGATAATCATTTTTCAAAGTAACGTTTTCACAAGAAAATCGGACGGTCGTCATGGTCGTTTAAAAACATGATGATACTTTTACTATGAAAAAGTTCTTGCTTAAAATCAATGCATTAAAACGTTTTTCAAAGTATTGGGGGGGGGGGGGGGTCAGGTAGCCCAAAGCGAGTTGAGTGCATGCGTGGTGTCCACGGGTTCAAAGGGCTGAACCGAACCCCCGAAGGCTCACGGGTTTTAAGCAATTTAATATGTTTTAAATAATTCGCGTACTTTCGTCGTAGAAAATGGACGCAGAAAGTACGCCTTTTTTATGTAACACTACGCTACCAAACTAAACAAACTATCCTTAAATAAATTAATGAAAAATAAGCCCAAGAAAAAAGAGCCCCCGAAAGATGAAAAAGTAACCTCCGAAAATTTCCCAAATTCTTTCCCAGATTTTTCGCGTAAAATCTTTACTTTAAAAATTATTATACAAATTTTGTGAACAATGCCAACAAAATCATAATCCAAGCTTCTGCTTTTTTTACTTTTTTCATGAAAACTACAATAATAATGCAAATAAATCGTACTTATCGAGATCCTACCTGACAAAGTTTTTGTTACGGTGCGCCATTCATGGTCAAACAGATATATTATAAAAATTGTCTACATAAAAATAATCTAATTTTATTTTCGATAGCACATAGGCCTCTATCTATTTAACCCCCCACCCCCGGCCCTCCCCTAGAATCCCGTGGATTTTCCACGGGTCCTCCTAGTAATTATATTAATGAAGACCTGAGTGCAACGCGCCATGCACTACTAATGAGGGCGAAGGTTGCACCTAATGTTAAATCTGCTACAAGCAGGTATGGGCAGTGGCGGCTCCGGGGGGGGGGGGGGGGGGGGGGGGGCCTGTAGAAAAAATGTAAAAAAACACGTTAATTTTACCTTTTTTTCTCGGGAGTTGGGACCCCCCCCCCCCCCTCCCCCCTGGCGCTCAAGTAGGGGGGAGGGGGTGTGCAAATTTTCAAATTTTCGAGGACCAAAAAAAGAAAGAAATGTGCTCACTCATGTAAATATTAGATCATTAAATAAAAACATTAATGAACTGCACCTACTGTATGATCATTCTATGAAGCACAAAATTGATATTATTGCCCTTTCAGAAGTTTGGAATGTTACTAGTGTAGACACATTCCCATTAACAGATTAAGAATTGCCAAAATTAATTATTGAGCTTCCTGAATTTTAGAACATAATATTGGTTGGCGTCTTGAAGTTTAATAATGTTAAAAGTGAATTGCGTGAATGTACATGTGATTTGAAAGAAAGATTCAAGTCTTCATCATTTATACTGGTCAGCTCAACAGTCATTAATTTTGTATGATATGATATGCTAGTTTAAAGGAACCTATAGTAGCATAAGCAAAGCATAAGCATAAAGGTTGTTACATGTTTAGTTGATGGCTTTGTTCATAAGAAATATTATGTTGTGCATATTTTGCATTTTTTGTTGGTTAATTCAGTTTGTTTTTAGAAGAAGAGCAAAGGAATTCATATATTGGTGACGCAAGGTACTCAATAAAAGTTAGCATTATATTTGGCTCATAGTAAAGAAAGCATTATTTCTATTTTGTGATAGAATGCTGTATGGCAGTGGAGGCGTAAAGACGTGTTTCTCGGAGCAGGAGAAATTTGTGCAAAGATGGGGGAGAGAGGAGGAGGGAATCCGTCTCATCACTGGGCCGACAAAGAATAACCAACCCAACATTTTGGGGCAGCAGGCGGAAGCGGAAGTTAGCGGCAAGGTCAGTGGGGGATGGAAGTGGACAACAGCGTGGAAGTGGACAAATGCTCATTTCGTGAAGTGAAAATACTAGAGTCTAGATAATGTGAAGAAAGACAGTGGTGTTTAGACAACAGATACAAAACACTTGGTCTTGATTAGAATATAATTGCACACCTTCAATTTCCAAAGTATTGTATGGCACAGGCAATAAGTTTTGTTTTGCACGTTTGTTGAATTAAGAAAGTTAGTGTTCACTTTTCAGAAGTTTTCATGTAGATTGTTTGATGTTAAAGTGTAATTTGGAGGTAACTTTCAACGACTTGTCTTATGAAATTGTTATTTGAAAATTAAGTGTGTACGTCAGTTCTGCGCTAAAAATCAACTAATGAAGGCCATTTTAACTAAATTTACATTGTGATGTTTCATTGTTGATCGAATTGAGATGCGAAGCGTCATTTAATTTTGACTCTGATGCGAAGCATGAAAGCCCGGTTCAGTTACCCTTTACCATGAAATATAACTTAAGGTCACAAAGGTTATATAACTTTTTTTATTTGAAACTACCAAAGCTGGGTACACCTTTTAGGTCTAATAACAGACAGAATTGTTTCACAGGTTATTATTATTTACGCTAACAAAATTTTAAAAAAACGATACTTTGAAATATTCTCTATAGATATGTACAAATAAGTGTTATGGTATCTTATAAATAGTATCTTAAAAAATAAATAAGTAAATAAAATAAAATCAAATCAAACTTAACACATCATTACATCAACGGGTTATACGTATAATGGATTAGGAAATTGATTAGCACATTTAAACAGTATATGAAGGCACAAAACATTTGGGATTCAGCCAATAATTTGATTGAGAAAGGTAAAACTCATAAGAGCGAAATTACTGAAGATTCCAAGACGTCTTCTGCATTATTAAAAAAAAAACGTGATTAAATTTCTCTGAAGGAAATTCATTAAACGAAATTAAAATGATCCAAAAGTTGCCGAAAGTACTTTTAAAAACGCTGATAAATTATAAGTGTTCCGGCGAACCCTTTGGTGATACACAACTGAAAATGCCCCTGTCTGTTGGGTGATGTAAAGAATATGTGACACTAAAATCACACTAACGAGGCCGACAATAGACCGATTATAAACTAACTAACAATAGTTCGAAAACAACCTAACATTTCCCCCGATTGCGGTAATTAACCCGGAATTGGTCGGTTTAGAATCTCTTCGTCAGTGTGACTGGAATAGGAGCCATGCTGTCTTATCAAAATAAATTTCGGTAAATACAATAATACAACAAGAACAGGGCGTACTTGAAAAGCGTTCTGTTTTGCTGAATGTACCTACCCTCTGTTTTAAATAAAACTTGAATAAACAAATAAATAAATCAAACAAATTTGGAGTTTGATAGCCTGTGTGGCTGTGTCAAATGTGTTCAGAAGTCACAGAAAAGGATATCTCAGTCACACCGCTAAACCAACTTCACACCAACTCCAAACCGACTGATTTTTGGCCATTCGGTGGCATGTCATTTTTCGATCGGTATGTTTGTGGTATGGTTTCGGTCTCGTTAGTGTGACTGAGGTATGATAACGTATTCGATAAGGATTTGGTTACAGCTATTGAACGGCATAGCAGGGCACGGACCTGCCGACCCGGCCGGGCATGGGGTACCAACTCATCATGTCCGTCCCCCATAAGTCCCGCTGTCGATCTCCCAATCAAACTTTTCTCTCCCTGCAAAAGAAAGAAATAATGATTGTAAGAAATTGTGTGATTATTTATATTTCAAGAAGACTAAGATAGACACTATACTAACATCATTCTTTTCACCACAAGCTGATAAATGCTTTCAAGACCAACACCTTTTCGCCGTCTTTTGATTAAACCATACCATACAGGATGTCATAATCATATTAATATAGTGCCCTTTTGTTCTGACCGTTTAAGAAATTCGAAGATGTACCATTAAAATCAAGGTCTATCAAAAAAGAACAACAACAATTATACTCCAAATAGGCCTACATTATTGTCCAAACATCACGATGATCATAAAATCTCGACAGTGCTGTAGATTAAAGTGGAAGTCGATGGAGTTATGTCGAAATGATATAGTTGCTAAGCAACTTCATTGGGCATAATGTAAAATGTTTACCAGAAAAGGAGTGTCGGGGCTGACGGGAGGCATACATTAATTAAAATGCATACGGTGATAAAAAAAAGTCCAAGATGCTAGACATACCACATTCTCGTAAGAAAGCAGAGACTTCAAATTGACTGTGAGTCTTTGCGACATCCTCGGCGGTGTTTCCCTTCCGGCTTTTGGCTCGTATGTCAGAACCGTTGTTCACCAACCATTTTACTGCTTCTGCAATCAAACAGAAATACAAGTTAATGGATTTATAAACACATTATGGGGTAAAGTGACGCCTGATAGAAGGAAAAAAAAACGCAATATTTGTTAAACAAAACTGTAATTTTGTGAAATTTTAGTGAATTTTCAATTAGTTTTGTGTGTGAATTGTCTTTTATATTCAATGAGTTCATTGGGACTTAATGAAAAATAAGAAATATATCTTTTAAGGGCATGGAGTTCCAGCATTAATTTTATATTTCTACAAATATTGGTCAATTATTTTGACCCCAAACTCACTCATATGCCCATTCCTCGCCGCTGCGTGGAGCGCCGTTGATTCTGTGATGTCTGGTTGATTGATATCACCCCCTCTCTCGATAAGAAGCTGCACAATCTCAACGTGTCCATTCGCGGCTGCCTTGTGCAACGCAGTGGTGCCTGTCCGATCTTTTTCCTTCGGATCCTGAAAAAAATCAAATAAAAAATGAATGATTAAGAAAGTAAGAACGTAATGAAGCAAGCAAGCCAGGAAGTTAAGAAGGAAGGTAGGAAGGTAGGAATCAAGGAAAGGAAGTGAGTAGTCCCATCTTTCCTCATGATTCATCGCCATGGAGGCTTTTCATATCTCTTTCCATACTCCCCCTCTTTATCATTGAATTTCTTTTAACATCGAATCGTTTTTATATATCATGAGAGGTTTCACTCAGAGTTTTATGATTTCTTTTGCATTTCATTTTAATACAAAAGCGTTCCTTTATGATGTATCCGCTTACAAACGGGAGCTACGGCCTTCTTCGGACGAATGGCAATGAGCTCCTTTCATTTCATTTCATTTCCACAATAACAGCAAATAAAATTTACCAAGCTTTTCGTTTTACCAAAATCATTCCAATTAAAATTTTAACAAACGAGAAACATATATATAATAATATTATACCATATGGTACATGCAATGCAGTAAAAGTATACCATTGAGACTAAGAAGGTGATTATTGCTTGCTGTATTGCGAAGGAAACCCAGGAAGGAATAGCTTGTAATTTAGGTTCCCTAACCTCAAATAGTATCATAAGGTAGAAAACGCAAGGAAAAGAAAAGATGGGGAAAACGGGACGATACAAAACAAAACAATTCATGACAAGACAAACAAAGCAAAAGAATGGGACACTAAAGTTTGCATTCTGCATCTATCATGCACTAAAAGCAATGCGCAACATTGGTTGCTTTAAATCAAATTTTTCAGCTTTTAGTACGAGATAATTTCATCAGGTACATGTTGCTGTTTTCAGGGGCGGATCCACGTAGCGATTTTTCCGGCCCGGGCCACCCTAGCCCCCCCAAAAAACGATAACAAAATAGGATAATAACGTAAAGTTAACCTTTTTTAAGACACAAAACAAAAGCGCCCCCTCCAAAAAAAAAAAAAAAAAAAATAATAATAATAATAATAATTGATTCACCGACCGGCTGAGTCGGCGCCTGATTTTTCCTCAAAAACTCTATCAAAAAAGGAAAAAAGAAAGGTGCTCTCCCCCCGGCTTATTCGCCGGCCGGCTGAGTCGAGGCTAAATTTTGTATTAAGATTTGGCTCCCCCCCTCCCCCCTTGTCGCCGGCTGGATTACCCACCCCCTCTCCACCGCTTATTTACCGGCTGGCTGAGTCGGGGTAAAATATTTCCTGAAAAATTGGACAAAAAAGTGCCTCCTACCCCCTCCCCCCCTCTTATTCACCGTTGGTTGAGTCGCAACTAATATTTTCTCACGGATTGCCCCCCCCCCCTCTTCCCGCCGGCTGGATCCGCCACTGGCTGATTAATAATGATTGAAGTTTCTTAAAATTCTCTCAGTTTTTCTTATTCTTTAAAGTAAAACAGCACCAGAAACGGGTTAAAGAACTTTATGACTTTTAAAAAATATTCTTGCTATAGTAAGATTTTGCGGACTTGTGCCTCCCCTTTTAATTCCTGTAGCAGTCCATTACGGACATAAGATCACGACCATTTATTAATCAGTTGTCCTAATCATTAAGACAATACTTCACACGTTTTTATCACAGTTTATGGTATATATCACACATTCTAGCCAGGCAGTTAAATGTCATTGCCTTCGTTAGGGAGAAACTATTACGCAATATCTAATTCCATTCTCGTTTGTATAAACATGGTCATAAATATTGAACGAAATAAAATCGCGCATACTACCCAAAAGTGATCCGTCTTCGTCTTCTGACTCCTCGTCTTCTCCTCATATAATCCCCACATCCTTTCATCTTTCTACCAATCTACCTCCACTTATGTATAATAATATTATTCGGTTCTTTATAGCGCATAATACGTTATGAAATAACATCCGCTTCCAAAGAGCTTTGCACGTTATTACCCTAGCTTTAGCTCCGGCACCCGTAATCAGCGCACAGTGCATTTCAAGGAATAATCCTACCAGGTACCCATTTACCTCACCTGGGTTGAGTGTGGCAAATCTAGATTAAAGATAAACTTAAGTACTGGTAATGCGATTGCATTGTGAAAGAAAAGGTGTGGAAAGGATCAGAAACAGTTGATCATGTAGCATGTAAGTATTGGTGTGCACTGCAAGGTTCTGGAGTCATCAAAATCATAATAAATAATATGATAATAATAAATAAGCGACCAAGCGGGGGTGGGTCTGGGAGGGGGTTCTGGCCCCCTCTTAGAGTAAGAAGCATTTGCAATTTTAGAGCCGAATAAGACGCATTTTCAGGCACTTCCTGCAGTAATATGACGTAAAATTTCTTTCTCCTACCCCGGCTCCTACCCCTTCCAAGAGTAGGGATCTTTTGCAATTTGAGAACCACGTTTGGCAGATTAATGTCCACCGGCAACACCTGGAAAAAAACGAGGCCTTCCGATTGGTTAGAAGTTAGAGAAAAGTGATCTGTCACGTCTTGAGACGTTGTAATATGCTTTCTCGAGTGTATAAACTGTGTCGTTATCAGGGGCGTCGCTAGATCTGTGTCAGTGGGGCCCGTGGGGGGGTGGGGAGGGTGTAGAGGCCACCGATTACCGACAAAACGAGCAACCAATTACCGACAAATATATTAATGCCAATGTCTAAATGTCTACAAATTTAACCCTATAAACCCGGGGCCAGGAACTAAGTTATTTTACAGTCTCCTCCCTCCCGCGCGAAGAAGACGATCTGCTGTACTGTTCTCGACTCTTAATTCTTGTTTGGATCCAGTCCCCCCCCCCCCCTCATGCGCGAAGCGCGGCAGTTTTGACGTTTCAATAAATTATTACTCTTAATCCTTGTCTGAATTTATTTTCGCCCATTTCGCGCGAAGCGCGGAAGCTTTGACGTTTCAATAAATTATTACTCTCATTCCTTGTATGAATTTATTTTCGCCCATCCCGCGCGAAGTGCGGAAGCATTCACGTTTCATTAAATTATTTGAGAAAGAAGACGATTCGTATCGTGTTCTTGTCTAAATTCAGTTTTTCCTCCCACGCGAAGCGCGAAAGCTTCGACACATCGACAGAGAAAGAAGGCGATTCATTGTACCGGTTCCGACTCTTAATCCTTGTCTGAAATCATTTTCGCCCATCTCGCGCGAAGCGCAGAAACTCTGACGTTTCATTAAACTATTACTCTTAATCCTTGTCTGAATACATTTTCGCCCATCTCGCGCAAAGCGCGGAAACTCTGACGTTTCATTAAACTTTTACTCTTAATCCTTCTCTGAATTCATTTTCGCCCATCTCGCTCGAAGCGCGGAAACTCTGACGTTTCATTAAACTATTACTCTTAATCCTTGTCTGAATTTATTTTCGCCCATCCCGCTTTCACGTTTCATTAAATTATCAGAGAAAGAAGACGAATCGTTGTATCGTGTTCTTGTCGAAATTCAGTTCCCCCCCCCCCTCCCGCGCAAAGCGCGGAAGTTTTGGCACTTCATTATTTTTTTAAAGAAGGAAGTCGATTCGTTGTACCGTTCTCGACTCTTAATCCTAGTCTGAATTCAGTTGCCCCCCCCCCCCCCCCCCGAAGCGCGGAAGCTTTGCCGTTTCATTAAAGTATTAGAGCAAGCTAAAAGACGATTCGTTGTACCGTTCACTATAACTGAATGTCTGAATTCAATTTCCCCACTGGGCCCCTTAACGGTACATGACATGTGCAGTGTTACATGATGTAAGTATGGAACGCCCGGCAGTGCTTGTCACATTTGCTTCTGGAAAGGATTTTTATTTTACTAGTGTCACTGTTAGTGGCCACGGCCCCTTAGTGACTATAAAACAAAATTTGCTCTTCCGGTCAATTTAGGAATGTGTCGGTTTGCACTTTGCAACAGAAATGGAGAAACGCGCATTTTGTTGAAATTATGTGATATCACGAACATTTATACATAAATTGTATATGGAATTGAAAATAAGTCACTGTTCAATTTTATTTGGGGGGCTGGCGCCCCCCCCCCCCACCAGTACGCCAGTGCAGAAAGCTATATATGGGACAACACACATGGTGTCGGGGCTAGTACTACCTTGATTTCCTTGTCTTTCTTTGCTCATTACTCAGCCAGTATACATTTTCTTTCAAAATTGTTTGGCGCATGTCATTTATTTGTAATCTTGAACTTTCAGTGAAAGTTTCGTTCGATTCTGTGAGAATTAATTTCCCCCTTTTTTTTTTTTTACCAGAACTGGAGTTTATCTTTAATGTCTTGCCAAAGAACATTAGTGCCGCGGCGGAACTCGAACCGCGGACCTTGTGATCCACAGCCCTGTGACATATCCACTCGACCACGACACCTCTATGTATATTGCTATATTGTGTTTCATTTTCCTCCCTTTCTTCCCTCCAATTTGTTTTCATAATTGTTTTTTAAATTTGCCCTCTTTGTCAATTTTCTCCAAATGTTATAAATATTTTCCTATATAATACTAAACGAATGTCGGTATAGCTATCTGTCAAGTTTCAACATTTAGAATTGTTCTTCTTTTTCTTCAATACGTGTTTACAGATTTGCTGTAGTCCACGTAGAAACACGGGTGACTCAAACCAATTAATAATGTCAAGTACAAACATTAGACATGGTAAATCAGGTATAGGGGCAGGCACGTACCCACGGGGGGGGGGGGGGGGCACGTGCCCCCTAAAATTTCCAAGATCGGTTGAACTTTTTTAGACCCCTTTTTGGACCTCGATCGATTACATGTATGTGCCCTCCCAAACATCGAACTCTGGCTACGTGCCTGTATAGGGGTATTCAATAAACACATTAAACAAATCAAAACAGATCAGATCAAATCGAATCAAATCATATCAAATCAAAATCAAAATCAAAATCAAATCAATTCAAATCATACCTGGCCCTGATCCAAAGCGGCGTTGATGTTTCTGGTGTCACCAGTGAAAGCTTTAACAACAAACAAAACAGTATCTGTTCTGTTATTCTAATGGTAATTATCAAATCACTATTAAAACTAAACGAGTAAGAATGGGATTGTAGCTTTTACAGCTTTATTATAAATCATAATAAAACAGAATAACAGACTGTTATTAAATGTATTAAAGTTCTGCAAAGAAATTTCGAATGTTCATACAAAAATTAATAAAAAACAAACAAACAAACACAAGATAACAAACAGCTGTCAAAAAAAATCCACCTGATGCAGACAATAGACCGGTTAAATGTTATATTCAAGTTTATGGTTGCTTCTTATTCCATGCAGGGCACCTTAATTGCGACGAGTTATACTTGTTATTAATGAATGAATTGCCATACTTGGAATCCATTCTGAATAAATTAGTTGCTGTGTCAGGCAAGCCTCGGGCAAACTTTCAGGTTGTCAAGAACAAGCTTCGTTTAAAACGTACGCATATAATTTGAATGTGTTAAATAAACGTGTTTATTTAAAGGTGATCCTGTGTGTCACCTATCGATTTCCAATGATATATTACGTAATCCGACGATGATTTCTTTACAGGATATGCAATAGGGTATTGATTGATTATATATTGCCCTTATATTGATTTATTTCTTGAAAGTGTTTGCGATCGAATTAAAAGAAAAATGAAATAAAACACCAGTTTACTGACCTGCTTCGTGAATATCCAACTTCATCATGGAACGTCAGCCTCACTCTCCTCCTTTACTCGACAAAATAAATAGATTACACAAGGTGTATAGTCGTTGTCAATACACCAATTTGTAGGCGTATATTGTTGATATTATAGAGATGGATGCACACTCATGGTAACCGTTTATAATTTGTAGATGTTCGCCAAGATCGACATCAAGTTCGACAAGGTAGATGACAAATCAAAATCACTCCTATGGTTCCCAGTTTTATGCAAGGCAAGCTATGAAGATCCCGGATGAAGATACACCCAACAAAATAGTCAAATCATATGCCAGTGTAGCTCGCGCTCGTCATGGTTCGTTTTGCTGGAGGAAAATTTCAACGATGCATTATGCTCAGCAACCTTGGAGAATGGAAAATCACATCTTTGCTATGCAGATTCGTTCCGGTTGAAATATAAATAATTTGTATACTACACAGCAGCAACGAGATGCTATTTCAGTATTTGGCTTCGTGTTCAAAGAAAGAAAGATTTGTCCTCAATAAACCAACACCCTTGATATATTGCACAAAAAAGAGCTATATATAAAATCAGATCAGGCGAATGTAGGTTACACAATGCTGTCGAAGAAATATAATTACACCCGGCGGAGTAGACCTACTATTTATAATTGCTTATGCCAAGGAGAGAGCAAGTATGGTGAACAAAGAATTCAATGTACGCCGCACGTAAAGTTCATACTCGAGTTCGTGTGCGCCGATATCGAACGATGCACTGCATACATAGCAAATTCTACAGGGCACAAAATGATTCATTCACAAGTCATGCACTCCTCGTCTGATGTAGACAGACGACACAGCCAGCACGCGCTGTGATATCAGAGAGGTCTACTAATTTGGTAGTGCCGCAAAGATATGAGATTCTGTTGCCAAGGAAAAGGATTTAGTGCGCAGAAGGGAGATTACATACCAGTACAATGTTCGGCGTTGTGATCTTTGCACTCGCATTAATCCTTATATAATGCTATAATGAATGTTATCGTTACAGCAGGGAGACTGACATCTCCCTGCAGGGGCGTACGCAGGATTTTTTTCGAGGGGGGGGGGGGGGGTTAAAATAAGTCTCTTCCCCTTTGCACTCCCTCCTCTATTATCTTTTCCTTCATATCCCTCCCCGCCGCCTTTCACCTCTATTTCCCCCCTCATATCCCGCTCTCGTTTGTGTTTTTTTTTAATAATGTGAAGTCCATCTTGAAATGGATTTTGAAGCTGTTTCATATATACTCAGCAAAAGACAAAGTGGACATTATTTATTGTCCGAGATTTTTATATAAACCGTCAATAAAATATATGAAAATACATCTATCAACATCAACTTCCCGGTGG
Organism: Strongylocentrotus droebachiensis; assembly: GCA_035222895.1. Taxonomy (NCBI): domain Eukaryota; kingdom Metazoa; phylum Echinodermata; class Echinoidea; order Camarodonta; family Strongylocentrotidae; genus Strongylocentrotus; species Strongylocentrotus droebachiensis. The sequence goes on from JAVYIG010000081.1 coordinate 459,960, forward strand.
CTAAAAAGGAATTCCTTGAACAATAGCGCCTTATTCATTTGACAGCTCAGCTACAGCTGAGGTAACTAAATACGATAACTTGAATCAAGCGCAATAGAGTTAGGCCTATATTCATATATATTTAGTGCTATATAAAAGGACCTATTGTTAATCAATCAAAAATCAAGTTTTGAAATTCCACACTTGGATTTGCAGTTTCAGTCAACTGTTAGAAGGTCCGATTAAGAAAACTGCAAAATTAGAGCAATTAGCCATTCAAATGTCATGTGCACCTTATATTGTTGTTCACAATTAAAACAAAGAATGGGGAGGATTGAGCTTTGGATGTTAACTGTATAGGACTGTATAGTTTTGACAAGCATAATGATCAAAGTGACTCTCCTTGCGTGTTGATCATTATTTTATTTTTTTAATAATTCTTTTAATTTGACACTATACAGGACAGCTCATCAACATCAAATGCTCCGGATGCCCATTGTTGCAGAGAGTAATAACATAGGAGTTGGAAATGTGCGATTGATGAGTGTAATAGCCTGTTCAGAATAAAGAAATACTTATACGAAACTTGTATAAAGAAACATAAAGAATCTTGGAAACAAAAGAGAAACGAGGTCGATTAAAACGACAGCTGGCCAATATTGTGATTACATTATCAGGGATGATTTCAATATTTGTTTCTCTTTTTACATCATAAGATATTGCTTAAGCACCATACTTTGCAGTTTGGTATAATGGTCTCAAAATTCATTTGCGAGCGAGGAATTCTTTTTAGATTTGTGACATCGCAATGCGAAAAATTACATCTTATCAAGAGGAAAAACCCCATCCTGATGGGGGTATAAGCACATTATCATAACGGAAGACTAAAAAGACCTTTGATAAGTTACATAATTATAAAATCTAGGCTTTAACTACGAGCGAGCGTAGCGAGCGAGCTTTGGGGGAAATTGCTCTTAGTCGCTTGAAATTAGGGGCACGTTTAATGATGAGAGGAAAAGGGGACACCTATCAAAAGGGTTAAGACACTTATTAGAAAAGAAAAGGAACACGTGTCAAAGTACAAAGGCTAATTATCAGAGGTGAAAATGGGGCACTTCTTACACCTAAAAAAAATGAGGCACGCACCAGGGATGAAAGGGAATATTGTAAGAATGGGAAATGGGGCATTTGTCGACGGAAAAAAGGCACCCATCAGATTTTGATAGGGGCATTTATAAGAAGTGAAAAAGAGCATTTATGAAAAAGGGATAGGTTCCTTATTAAAAAGGAAAAAGGGATACATACCATGTTTAAAAGGGTAATTGTCAGAGGTGAAAAGGGGCACTTTGGAGAATGAAAAAAGGGGCACTAATGAAAAGGGAAATGTGCATTTTTTGAAAGAAAAGGGGCACCGATCAGAGTTTAATAGGGGCATTTATCGGAGGTGAAAGGGGGCTTTTATGAGAAGAGGGAAGTGGCGCTTATTAAAAAGAAAAAGAGGCACATGTAAAAAATAAACGGGGCACTAACCAAGGATGAAATAATTATGAGAAGGGGAATGGGCACTTACGTACAAGAAGGAAAAAGAGCATTTATTAGGAAGGATGAGAGGGACGTGTCAAAATAAAAGGGGAATTTATATAAGATGAAAAGGTGCGTTTATGAGAAGGGAAAGTGGCTCTTTTTTTAAATGGGGGCACTTATCATAATGAAAAGGGGCACTTATTAAAAAGGAAAGGGGGCACATGTGAAAATCTAAGGTGTGTTTATCCGAGTTAAAAAGGTATAGTTACTAAAATTTGAAAGGGGCACTTTTTACAAAGGAAAAGGGGAACCTCTCAGATTTAAATAGGGCAATTATCAGAGGTGATGAAGGGAGCACTTATCAAAAGTGAAAAGGGGCGCTTCTTGTACCTGAAAAGGGGAACTTACTAGAGGTTAAAAAAGGCAGTTATGAGAATGGAAAAATGGACACTTATTGCAAAGGAAAATGTGAACTTGTCAAAGGAAAAGGAGTACTTATCAGAGGTGGAAAGGGGCACTTTTAAAAATTAAAAGGGGCACTTTTCCTATGTAAAAGGGGCCCTTTCCCTTTGTAAAAAAAAGGGCACTGTTCCTATGTAAAAAGGGGCACTTTTTGGGTACTTGAAAAAGTGCGGGCACTGTGCCCCTCCCCCCCCCCACCCGGAGCGCCTCATCTGCATGATTGATTGATTGTTATTCGCCAAGCTTCCAACATACAATATACAAGAATAACTGATCAAAATTAAGTCAGCTTGAACATGCAGGTTAACCCACGATAGCTCAAGAACCTTTTTTAAGTGGGGTCACCGACGACATGTACAAAATTAATAAAATTGAACAGTAATATTCACAGACAGATAAGAAGAACAAACTTATTAAAGATAATAATGATGATAATGATAATAACAGCATTAAACTGATGATAGAAATGATAATAAGTACAAGAAGAAAAGAAGAAGGAGAATAAGAAAAAGAGGAGGAGGAGGAGGAAGAAGAGGAAAATAATGATGAATATGCAGAATTTCTATAACGTACAAAAACATAAGTATATACAAAATAAAAAAAAAGTATGGACCGGCAGAAGAATAACAATTTTAATCATATAACATGTCATTCACTTCTCTTCTCTGTATGACTCTCAATATTTATTGTTAGGTATTCCTTCAATTTCCTCTTTAAATGAGCAAAGTTTTCTGTTTCCTTTATACCATTAGGAAGGAAAGTCCAATGTTTTATGGCATTGTAATAAAACGAATGTCCAAAGACCAAAACTGCCTACTCTTTCTGGTAAGTTAAAGTTGAATCGGCTATTTCTCTTGTATTATAATCATGTAAGTCAGTAACAAATCGAAGTTGGATCGAATAATTTATAATGATTCGATTTATGCACGTGAGTTGTTTTGATCTTTGGTTGACTACAAGAAAACCAGCTTTAGAAAGGAGTCGCTGTAGCCAACATGAGTTCTTGGACCAGAACAGTTGATGAATCTCACCATTTTTGGGGTATAATTTGCAACTTCTTTTGATCTGACTTGTTTATGTTATTATACCATGCAGGGTTAGCATAATTATAAACGTTGAATAAGAGCAAAACAGAGTATACGTCTTGATTTTAAATCCAAACAACTTTTTATATCTGTACACAAATTTCAGACGAGAATTTGCTTTTTTTACAACTGATTCTACTAAAGACGAAAATGAAATGGCGCTAGCCAACTCAATGTCAAATAGGCCTACTTCACAGATTCTTTTCTCTTGATTACTTGAATTCATCTCCCTGGTCCAACGTAATTATGAATTAAGCAAGTGAGCACGGACCGATAGGCCAAAATCCTTCCCGCTATAAAATGAAGTGAATGAGCAGCTTGATATCATTATGTATCTGTCAATCGCTTAAATCGAAGAAGAAAAAGAAGAAGAAGAAGAAGCCTGAGGCTGAAGAAGATGTTTTAGGTATTTGTATGAGAGATAGGCCTATCAGGGATATGAGAGTTAAAACACCTTTCATTTTTACAGACAAAGGGTGCGTTTAATCGACACTTTTTCACCCTAGAATCACGGTTTCTAAAGACGTTTAGTTTAAAACGCAATGCGTTCAAGCGATTTTTTCGTCGGTCGTAAAAATAAACGTGTTTGAAAACACAAACATGAAACGCTGAAAAAGATGCGTTTTGTATCATGATTCTGCAGAATCACGGTCGCTAAGGGTGCGTTCAATCGAATTTTCGAAGCTAGAATCACAAACATGAATCACAATTCAAAACGCCGTTACAAAAAGCAAGGTCACTGCGGTTTGCGTTCAAGCGATTTTTCATCAACGCTGATTCTAGCTCATTGCGAGCCAAACCACTGCGCATCACACTGCGCAGTATGGCCCAGGAACTTCGGCGCGCGCTTTCTGGAATTGTTTACGGCCGACTGTCAACTGCTGTTATGAGCATAGATCGCAATAATAAGACAAATAATGAGAAGGTGATAGAAGGAAGAAACAAAGAATAACATAAGGAAAGACAGAAAGATAAAGTCGATAGAATGATTAAAACAAAGAATTACATAAGAGAAGATGATAGAAGGAAAAAACAAAGAATAACATAAGGAAAGACAGAAAGAGAAAGTGATAGAATTATAAAAACAAAGAATAACATAAGAGAAGATGATAGAAGGAAGAAACAAAGAATAACACAAGGAAAGACAGAAAGAGAAATTAATAGAATGCTTAAAACAAAGAATTACATAAGAAAAGGTGATAGAAGGAAAAAACAAAGAATAACATAAGTATAGAAGGAAGAAACAAAGAATAACATAAGGAAAGACAGAAAGAGCAAATGGTAGAATGATAAAAACAAAGAATAACATAAGAAAAGGTGATAGAAGGAAAAAAAACAAAGAATAACATAAGGAAAGACAGAAAGAGCAAATGATAGAATGATAAAACAAAGAATAACATAAGAAAAGGTGATAGAAGGAAAAAAACAAAGAATAACATAAGAATAGAAGGAAGAAACAAAGAATAACATAAGGAAAGACAGAAAGAGAAAATGATAGAAGGAAAAACAAGGAATAACATAACGGAACAGGCCACGATGGTATAGTGAACGCAAATTGCATGCAAAGCGGGCGCGCGGTTTTTCCCAAACCGGAAGAGGCTTCGTCATACAATCATGATTGAGAACTCCGTCCGTTCAATCGAATTTTAGCGACCGTGATTCTTTTGAATCATGATACAAAACGCATCTTTTTCAGCGTTTCATGTTTGTGTTTTCAAACACGTTTATTTTTACGACCGACGAAAAAATCGCTTGAACGCATTGCGTTTTAAACTAAACGTCTTTAGAAACCGTGATTCTAGGGTGAAAAAGTGTCGATTAAACGCACCCTAAAATTCGATTGAACGGACGGAGTTCTCAATCATGATTGTATGACGTATATGGTACATTTTCACGGGACGGTGGTGGTGGTGGGGGGGGGGGGGGGGCAAGGGCGGGCGGCGGCAGTAGTACATGGTGTCTTTTACACAAACATAAAATGATGTTGTAGCTCGTTGGCGCAGCGTTTTCTCGCCGATCGCGAGATCAACATTTCAGCTACGCCCTCACTTTGCTCTCGATTTATAAATATCGCGAATTTGCTCGGACCTGCGGACTGACTGTGAACTATCCAGTTTCTTTTTTTGAGAGTGAGGGAAGCGAGCAAGGGGCCAGGGACTCGTACTGTAAAATCTCATTTTGTCATCAAAATCAAAATACATAAAATAAATAGGCTTACAACAGTGCACTTCGCTACCAGAATAATTAGCCTATTATTCGTTCGTTCATGTCTTCTTAGATCAAGATTAATGTATCTTGATCTTCAGAGTAGTTGCTATTACTATGAGTATGAGTATTCTGTGACGGTTTAATTTTTCTTCATCAAAAAGCAAAGCCATCAAATGGACAAGATACAAGACTAGTGATATGCCCGATCATAACCACGATCTATCTAAACTCACATATTATTTATCCCTGCTGATTCCTCATCAAAATATATTCATCAACGTCTAGTAGTCTAAGACTAAGTAGACCGCCGCTTTACGACGACACACAATCCTATCCAACAACAATAATACCGTTCATTGATGAGAGTTTTCATTTTGTACCATACCTTATGCTTGTGACGGGATCATTCTTCTACACGAGTTTATTGCATGGGTACAAAAAATCATTTTCGTCGTCATTTCCGTCAGCCCCCCCCCCCCCTCTCTCTCTCTCTCTCTCTCTTTCACTTTTTTTCTCTCTCTCTCTCTCTCTCTCTCTCTCTCTCTCTCTCACTTTCACTTTCTCTCTCTTTCTTTCTTTCACTCCGGCCCGATGAAGCTTCTCCTCTGTAATTTATGTCACCTTTTATGTGCGAACATTCAGTTTAGTTCCAAACACGATATCTCAGTAAAATGTACAAAAAAATTAAGATATAAATTGTCATTCAGATGATTTCTCGAAAAAATTAGAGATCGTGTTTGCTATGCACAAGTCACAGTAACACTTTGGATAATAATTGTGTGCCATCATCATTAGGCCAACTGATGCGGCTTTTATAGTTTAATTTTCATAGTGTATTGCTTTTTAGGCCGGCGTTTTTATGCTGTCAGATAATTTGTTTCCGGGGGGGGGGGGGGGGGGGGTCCTCTGGCATTGCATCTTACTTTCAAGGCACCGTCGCCAAATCTAAGAATGAACAGGATGATGAGTATGAGGCAGATGATTCAGGGGAGCCGGGATGCATGAGGGGATGGGCTTCCTACTCATTCTGAAATAAAACAACTGGGCCCCGATATAAACTTACCATTGATATAACTTTGCCATCAATGGTAACTACCATGGCTAACAGGGCTCAACAGCCAATCAAAATCAAGGTTTCCATGGTAGTTACCATTGATGGCAAAGTTATCATCAATGGTAAGTTTTGTGCAACAGGACCCAGGTGTTTTGACTGATTTGTTCTTCTTCTCTCTTATAGATCTACACATGCACCTTCGGTTCAACCAAGATTTTTCTGTAAATGAGCACGGGAGTCTGAGTCCATGACAAGCCCTATAGGCCAATATAGGCCTATATCTCTTTTTGGTTACTTAAAGGGAGGGTTGAGTTATGGGAAGGATCAGAAATTTCAAATAATCTAATTGAGAAATTTGATTAAAGTATTATGAGATAAAAACGTGTAAAATTACACTATTCCACGGTTTCCAAAATCCAGTTTTTAGACACAAAATTTGTTTTTATGTTGGCCCATGCACCATCATAACCTCTTATACTGTTCTTTTTTTTTTGTGAGAAAACACAGCAGTACATCACAATTTTCCAAAAACTTATATTGATTAATCTTTGTGTAAGTTACAAATAGGTTGAAAGATAAATTGACAATTTCCTGACCCTTCATTTAGGTCGGTCTCTGGGCCCACATCCGTATAATGTGCAAACGCGGAATAGATTTGCGCGTGCATTCACGAAATTTTATTTATTTATTTTTTAAATAGGCCTACTAATTACCACGCTAATTGGTTTATTCAGGTATCCTTTGGAAATTTGTATCCAATCAATGCTAATTCTTCTTAAAATATGTTTTTTTTTTGCATTTTAATTCGTTCAGCGGGAGTTCCGGGAATCCGTCTCTCTCTCTTTCTCTCTCTCTCTCTCTCTTTTCCCTCCATACTCCATCTCAAAAACTCAGAACAAACTCCGATGACGTTCCGTTTCCATCTACAATTCGATGGCCTTTTAAAAAATATTTTTATATAATCATTGCTCAGGCTTTTGAACAGCGAGAACGGACCCTCATGAGAAAAGATGAAAGTGGATTCAGTCTGCGAGACCAGGCGCGTATATACGCAGGATTTTTCAAGGGGGGGGGGGGGGGGGGGGGGGGGCCGGGGGTTAAAAATTTCAAATCGGGCCGAAAATTTTGCAACGTCTCAGCCAGCCGCTTAAAAAGCGAGGGGGGGGGGGGGTAAGAGGACAAACATATAGCTCCTTTTAATCTCATTTTACAACGCCCCCTATCGTCAGAGTCAGCAGCCTATGGACTTTTACCCCCCAAAAATCGTTAAAATTTCATATTTTAAATATTTTTTAAACGAAAAGCACATCTAGGCTACCCCGAGTCCCCGACGTAGCTCTTTTATTGGAACCCTCATGTCTCATTGACTTTTGAAAATTCTCCCACCGTAATTTCATCAAAATAGGTCGCAAGCTCACCATTGCCTATATAACACAATGTACAACAAGTCGAACTTTGGCCTAGAGGACTTGGTAAGAGGACATTTTTTTTTTTTTTTTTTTTTTTTTGGGGGGGGGGGGGGTCCCAAAATTTGATCGTTCAACATTTCGTTCCGAAGGAGGGGGTAAAGGTCACCTTTTTTAGGTCACCCATTAGCATTAAAAAAAAAAAAACAAGGGGGGGGGGGGTTTCCTCCAAAACACCCCCCCCCCCCCCCCCCCTGCGTACGCGCCTGTGCGAGACCAATTCATGACTGAAAATATCTCATGCTAAATATCTCATGATAAATTAATGTTTCAGATTCCCCATGGCAAAACTAAAGTAACTCTCGGGGACCGTGCTTTTGATATTACTGCCCCCAAACTATGTAATAGCTTGCCAATATAAATACGAAGCACTCCATCTCTCAATGTTTTCAAATCCAATTTGAAAACTTACTTGTTCAATTGAGAGATCTTATTTTGTAGAATTTAGTAAAAAGGAGCTCTTAACAAGCGCAGTTGAATATATTTTGTATAAAAGCTGCGCTATATAAATTTATTATAATTATATTATTATTATGCTGCTCTTCATCGCATCTCATCTTAAATGTATGACTTTAAAAATGAATAAAATTTAATGAAAAATACATGAAATATAAAGTGAGAAAGTCAAAATGAGTATATTTTTTAGTTTGACCACGGGAGTTTAGATAAGGCGTTAAAAAAAATGATCAAATTAAATACACTTTGGCCCGAATTCACAAAGGAGGTTTGTCGACAAACCTTTGTGAATTCGGGCCCATGAGTTTGATACAACTTTTTGTTATCATACTGAAAATAATTATAAGTGGTAAAATATCGAAAATCAAACTGATATCCTTAATACTTTCATCATCAAACATGATACTGAACAAATATAAATAAAGGAAAGATTTGTGGCAAAAATGTTCAGTATTTTACTACTTGCCAAACAAAAACCTTAATAACGAACTATGGTAGAAAACGTAATCTCATTTCCTTGAGCGTTTCTTTGTTTGGCAACAAATCGCCGCGCCAAAAGGCGAAATTGCGAATTTGACAGCTGAGTCAACGATTTCTGAAAAATTTAGGCAGGGGAATATCTCTGAATTTTCAATATGTTTGTGACAAATCAGATATTCAGGGTTCGATAGTGAATTGTAAGTATGCTTTGATCAAATATAATTTTGTATTTCTAATGATTGGATGTTCACAAAACCTGGAAAATTACAAATTTAGAGAGGATAATTGATGCTCAGCGAGTTTAACTGACGCTCCCTAACGGTCCCACCCATATTGGAAATGTGAGGGGGCCGCGGCCGCGGTCGTTGAAATCAGATTTGCTCTGCATCTGAAAGGTTTTATCAATCATGCTGCATGTGAATGTTATGAGTTTGAGTTACAATTATTGTTTTATGATTTTTAATGAGTGGTAAATTGTTTTTCCTGTACTCCTAGGGGCCTAGGCTTTTGGGGGTCTCAATTTGGATCATGACATGTTATTTATTGTTTGTTCGTCATAATTGTCAGTGTCACTTGTCGGTGTTTTTTAATAAACTGAACTGAATTAAATCTGGAAAAAGAGTTCAAGAATCAAGTCACAAGTGACTAGACCTATTAATATGTTGTGAAGATTGAATTTGAAGTTGTGGACAGTGTAGAAATTAAAGGTAAAACATGGATGGAGCTTGAGTTGGAAGTTGAAGTTGAAATCACAAGTTTTCCACTACCTCGGGCGGGGCTTGTGTTGGTGAATGGGAAAATGACATGTAAATTGTCAACACCAATTTAATTACGAGCATCCGTTTAGCAGACGATATTCAACACCAGCTCTGACAATCTGAGTCTTGGTCTTAGATCTACTTAGTCTTACTAATACTAGTTTTAACATGCAATTTTCAACACACAGACTACCGGAAATGCGTCATATTTTCTGAGGTCAACCTCAAAACCTGGGCTGCGTCTCACGAAACTGTCTTAAGTACAACTTAAGTGACATCCTATTGATAGGGAGGCCAATGCCCGGGCGTAAGGCTTCTACGCCTACGATTTGTGCGCTCGTCGTCCAAGTCAGAAAATTACCAGAAGAAAAAAAAAGGGGAAAAAAAAGAAAACAAATATCTATGGAATCAAATGTAGGTCTATAACAAATACACAATTACACACTCCACAACATACCTATAATCACGGATCTGTAACAGTCTTTCACCCTTTGTTGACGATCTTGCAGATTTTGACGTTTTTAGATCCAATAATTCTGTTAGCAGACGAAAATAACGGACGGACAAGAGAAACTAGAAGGGTCCTAGAGGGCGATGAGGTTAGCTCACTAAAATCCTTCTCAATGACTGAAGGTAGCGCCTAAAAATATGGAATCAATTTAATATCAAAGAACTTTTGATAGAGATTAACATATCAGTTGTGTTCAAATGTCACTTTTAACAACTAGAAAATATAACGAAAAAGGATTATATCTTTTTAATTGCAGATTTTTACAAACTGCACAATCAAAGGTAGATAGAGTACGATGTTTTTGTCAATCTTGCGTTGGTTTGAGCCCCATAGCTAGAGCCATCTCAAATTGGGGAGCAAAACTGTGACAAAGACGTCATTGTTCCAGCCCAAAATAGAAGTCTTGCGACATCATAATATGAATATGTATGAGGTCCGGTCTCATCGCGCGCAAAACAAATTTGACGTAGTCTCACACATAGTACCTTTTTCTCAGCACTAGACACCAGTGTCGTGCAGTAATGTATGAGAAGTGTAAAAAAAGACATTTCAGTAAAAAAAAAAAAGTCTACGTGAGCAGTCTATACTCCAATTGAGAAGTGTAATGAATGCCATGATTTGAACGTGTGTGTTTTAGTGTATGATATCATCATGGTTAGTGAGAGAGAGAGAGAGAGAGAGAGGGAGAGAAATATCTCCGTCAGTACACGTCTATCAATGCGTGCAGTCCTATGTTTGATTCCGTATTGTGTTCGCTGCAACTGTTGGATTTATCGATCGTATTGTGTTCGCTGCAACTGTTGGATTTTGCAGTGTCAGATTGATCTTTACCAGGGGCGGATCTAGCTTTTTGCTAAGGGGGGGGTTTGACCAAAATAATGACGATGCGGAGCATCGTCCACGAGCCGCGAAGCGGCGAGCCGATTTTTTGGGGGGTGTTTATTTGAACCCCGTAAGTGATGTTTTCCTGGCATCTATTAACACAATGGAGACCATAAAAAGCAGTGCATGATAACGTCTTTTTAAATCAAGTAACAGTTAAATACATAGTTATCATGTGTTTGGTTAAGTTACCAGATGAGTTGAATATCTTCTCACAATATTTGCACTTGAAAGGGTTTCTCTCCAGCGTGCGTTCTTTTTTCTTTCTTTTTTTCTTTCTTTTTTTCTTTTTTTTTTCTTTTTTTTTTTTTGTTTTTTTGGGGCCGCCCAAGGGGGGGGGGTTGCAACCCCCCAACCCCCCCTCTAGATCCGCTTCTGTTTACTCATGAGGAAATAATTGGAATACATATCAAAACTAAGGTAGGCCTATTTATTTATTTCAATCATTTTCTTAATTTACAATGAGTGGTTTTCGAGCTTTCTCTCATTATGGCATGGCTAGCATGGCTCGATTGCGGCTTGCATGCAATTACCGTACGTGGACGGCCTGTAGTACTGTGTCGGTGTGTGCGACTAATTCAAGGCTAGCCGGTGATGATGAATGCACTTTCGCGCGAAGTTTTGAACTTGTTGTCCGGGCAATGACCATGATGACACGCCCATTCCCTCGGGCCTGTCTAATTCTCGACGTAATTTTTGGGACCATGAAATTGATTGTTTCAAGGCTCTTGCGTACGGCCAAGCGTAGAAGGAAGGGAGTGCTTAAAAGCTGGATATCTCCTATTTTATGGAACTTCTGGAGTCGGCAGATGGGTGAGTTTTCTTAGTGAAAGTAAATGCTTTCTTTTAATCTTTGTTTTATTTTAAACAAATTCGTAATTAAAAAGTTAGATTTGGGCATTGGCCTCCCTACTATTGACATGCGTGTATTAAGTTTAACACATGTTTCAATGGGATGTTGCTCAACTTGTACTTAGATCTATGAGTATGACGGTTGGTGAGACGCAGCCCAGCATGATTTCAAGTCCGATGTTGTGGCTGGCGTTGGTGTTGTGAAAACGCCAACACCAGCTTTTGACATCAAACTTGAAATCACTCAATGTGTTTGATTTACTCATGAATTTAACTCTCAAAAATCATAACGTTAACTATATTTTTATAAATAGGGTCTAGGTCTTATGCCAATGAAGAACTTCTGATAATTACCAATATAATTTCAAACATTAAACTAGAAATTACCACCAAACTGAAATAATTTTGTTTTGTTCCTGCAATTCTACCAAGTTTCTGGAGTATTATGTATGAATTATTTCTAGTTTGGCAACTACCACCATTTAAAAACAATGATTTTCTAAAATTTTAAGTGTACTTACCCAGTTGTACCCAAAGTTTCTTTCAGGTGTATAGCTGCACATCACAGTGCATATTTTCTTCATTGCCTCAAGAGTCAAAATCATCCTTTCCTTTTTTTTTATTATTACTTTTTTTGCAGTGAATTTTATACAAAGTCCAAGAGACTGTTCCCCATTCTTTGCGTGGTGAAACTTGAGTAATACATAGATTGCAATAACTCGCGCTAAAAAAAAAATGGCTAAAAAGATCAAGTAAACAATATCAAATGGAGAAATAAGCCAGCATTTGCACAATCATTAAAGATCTACCAAGGTTCATTTGTTGGTCTAAAATTTGTCTTAAATTAAGTTTTATTCTTTTCTATGGTTTCTCAGTATAAAAATATGGAGAAAGGTACACAAAGCATGGATGCCAAGGCTCACCTCGTGAAGATGATGCAGGTTGCTGTGGAAACTGAAGATTTCTATCAACCATACCTAGAGTACATCTGTCAACAACAAGAGGTACTTGGCCCCACATTTCTATTCGGCTTTCGACTACAGCTTATCTTTCTTGTTTATTACAAGGACTGGGTTTACTTTACATTTAAATAATAATCACAGTTTTATAGCCCTGAAAGCCTATCTGCACCAGTTTAGCCAGGAGGGATTAGACCCAGCAAGGGTGGCAGAACATCAGATAAAAAATGTTCCCTGAAAAGCAGAGCTCTTCAAATGCCTTAATATTCTAAATATGGCATGTAACATCATAAACATTTTTATGCCACATGTTCGTGTAGTCCCATTATAGTTCTGTGTACAGTGCTTGTAACTTTACCAAGACTGGGCCAAGTTTCTTATCATTTTGATGATTCCAGAACTTTGCAGTACAGACCAATACTTATATACATGTACATGTACATGCTAGATGATCAACCTTTTCTGATCAATTCCACAACGTTTCTTTCACAATGCAATCGCATGACCAGAACTAAACTTTATCTTTAATATTATGTCTCTAAGCACTTTACAATGTAATTACTATTAGTTACCCTAGTCATTGAAATCAAATGCTAATAGTGCACATACTCGGGGTGCATCTTCAAACAATCATTCCTGTTCAAAGTTTCCATTGTACATCAACCTGGTGAAACATTCTGGAAATTCTTGAAAACCTCTCTGAGATGTTAATGAAATTAATGGTCATAACCAATTGAAGTCGTGCAGTCACTGTATGTAATGTACTATAGTTTTGTTAATGTTTCCTCCTCTTTTTTTTTCCTTCCTGTCCATGTTTTTATTTTCATGATTTTGTATACTGTAAAGGGGTCCTTTTCAGTAAGCCTTTTTGTACTTATTATGATCCTACCACTTTCATTTACAAAAATAATTTGTCATTTGTTTCGAATGTGTTGTTTTACAGTGGAAAACAATGATTTGATTTGATATGACTCTTGACCTTTCACTTTCAGGACTCTGATTGCATCCTCCCCTACATGCATGATGTGATCCTTGACCGCCTGCGAAGCCTGAGTAGGTTCTTCCAACTTTGCCCAGAAACCTTCTTTCTGGCGGTCAACACTATGGACAGATTCCTTTCACTTGTCAAGGTGAGATAATGCTTTTATTACAGTTATAAAGACTGTTTAGAAACAAGAATACCTGGGGGGTGTTTCACAAAGACCTAAGTTGAACTTATCTCTAAGTTGGACTTAACAATTATGGAAAGCCATTAGCATCCTTGAAACATTTTGTAAAAGTTATTTTAAAAGGCATAAAATGTTGATTCAAATCATTCATATTTTTTATTATCAAGGAGATTTCATGTTCTTGATGTGGAATTTATGAAAAATCTAAAATACTTCAATTTTTGCTTTTGGAAATATTTAATTGTAAGGCTACGAATAGCTCTCCATGAATTGTAAGTCCAACTTAGAGTTGAGTTCGACTTAAGATCTTTGTGAAACACCCCCCTGGGCAGCATTTCACAAAACTGTCGTTGGTACAAGTTCGCCGACATCCAATCGGAATGTGTGTGTATTGTAATTAATACTCATGTCAATAGGATGTCAGTAAACGATATGTTCTGATAATGATGATCTCTTTTTGGCTTTTATGCTCGTAAAACAATGATAAGATCAAAATTAGGACACTTTATTGGTTAGCTTTATTCGTTTAAAGTTAAAAGAGACATCTGCTCAAGTACCAATGGTAAGGGTGACTTAAGTTTGTCTGACAATTACCATAGTTTTCCCTAACATAAAAGTTAAATATGGCCGGGGGTATTGATTATTTGAAATGAGCCTCTTAATGATTATTTGAAAGGGAGCCCCTTGAATAATATCTCCAGTGTCATGCCATTGTACTGTTTAAATATATAATGTTGCAAATATATTGAATGTGATTTGAATACTAAACAATATCTAAAGATATTGAATAAGAAAAAAGTGAGATGTATATATTTTTTTAAAGGAAAAATTCAAGGAAGATCAAAAGTTTAAAATGGAACACGTACTAACAGAACAAACAGAATATTAGATTTCAGCTTCCATCTTAATTCCTTGAGTAGAAACAGCTGTATACATTATTTGAAATAAAACAAACATCCAAACTTACTGATTTGTGCTTATTTGAAGAAAAGATACATGTAACATATGCTTGTTACAGCATAACTTATTGAATGACATGATAATTCAATATTTCTTCTTCTTTCCATTTAGGCCCGTCCTCATCATCTCATGTGTATTGCAATATCAAGCTACAACCTTGCTATCAAGGCTCTAGAACCGTCAGAGGTGAGAACAACTTGATTGTTTATCCCCCTCCCCAACTCTGTCTCTTTCCCTTTATCTATCTATTTTCTCTCCCTCCTCCCTTCTCTTTCTCTCTCTCTCTCTCTCTCTCTCTCTCTCTCTCTCTCTCTCTCTCTCTCTCTTTGTAACCTATTTGAGTATGCTCACCTTTCATAATTTACCCAATTTTGGTATTTGGTATTTATTAACATTTATTTACTTCTCAACAGTACAAAATGAAATACAATGCATATATACATGATATATGTAACAATTATTTCAACATAGAGTATACAGTAAATAATTCAGATACGGAAGGAGGCGAAAATACGCGATACTCTGCAATATCATCAATTTTTTTCTTGCTTTCAACAGTCATCGATATCGGCCGAGGACCTAGTCCGCATCAGTCAGTGTGGCTGCTCAGTCAATGACGTACTGCGCATGGAGCGCATCATTCTCCAGAAGCTTCAGTGCGACCTCCAGGCCCCCACTGCTCACCGATTCTTCAAGCTCTTCCATGCATACAGTGTCGTGCAAGGCATTCTGGGTAATGATACTGCCATGCAGAATACTCAACTTGAAAGCAGCACACAAAAGCTGGAGGCGTGTCTGTGTTACTTCCCTTTAACTCTATATAAGGTAAGATCAGGACCCCGTTTCACAAAACTTGTCATCAGTGACCAATGACAGTTTGTGTTATAAGCTACTGAAATCCTTGCTTCTGATTGGTTATCAACAGATTTGTCACCAATTTTTGTCATTTGTCATTGAAAAAAGGCTTTGTGAAACAGGTCCCTGGTAATGGAATTTAAGTGCATGAACTCTTGACTGATTTCTCAAGTTGCCCAACAAGATTTCAGGTTGTCACTAGCAACCAACCAGGCGACAGATGTTTATAGAAATGTACAATCCTTGCCAAAGTTGTAGAACTCTTGTCACGCATAATCATGTGCAATTTTCCTGTCAATTTGACTGATAACTAACCTTTGATATATTCTTGTTTGTTTAGCCGTCAGTGCTGGCGCTGGCTCTCTTAACCCATGAGTTACCAAACGCCTCCTGTGAAGTACACAATCCCAATGATATCAGATGGATGAGGATAGTTTGGGATATACAAAGAGTATCTCAGGTAAGTGACTTTAGTTATAACCCTTTGGATAACTCAGATACAGTATTGCTTGAAATAAAGTAGACACATTACCACCAAGTCACACCAAGGTCTATGGGATAATGCATGCAGTCACGCATGACACAGTGTGAGACTGTCAACTTTATTCCAAGCAATACTGTATATCTGATGCAATAACAACATATAGATGGGGAAAGTATGCCACATTGAACGAGTTGACCTATGAGCTACCATATTCTTTATATGAAGTATGATACATGGTATATGGACGGCCCAGGAACATTATGATAGCAAATGAATTGCTCAAGAATGTATATTGACTGAGCTTACTAGTTTCCAGGAGTCCATAAGGAATGCCATCTGTGATGTCCTTTCCCGGTTTCCAACCTTGATCTGTCTGTATAGCTGCAACATGTATTACGAGAGAAGAAGAAAATCTGATTCTTATCTAAATGCTCTTTAAACTTTGAAATATGCATGAATGTAGAAAACCAATGCACAAACATAATACAGTCAAACCTGCTTTATTGACCACCTGTCTGCAAAAGCCGCATTTTTGGTTTTCCTTGAAATAGGTTTCTCATTGAAACATGTACTAAAGGAACCTGTCTACAAAGACCAATTTGTGTGTTTCCCTTGGGTGGTTGCTATAGACAGGTTTGACTGTACATTTAAAGACCTTACAACATATCATCTGACCTCTTCCCTTTTCAGGTCAGCGATAACGATCTGGTCAGCTGCCGATCTCAGGTCAGCGAGTGCCTGCGGATGTACTCTTCCCCGGTCTCTCGCATGCCCCACAGTCGCCTGACATGGATCGTCAGCACCAGAACAGCCAGGCAACTCAAGTTCAGTGCTCAGATTTCCTCGGACCTACCTCCTATACCTGAGAACAGGATTCTCAATAGCTCGTTGTTGTCTGATGGGGATACTGATGAGTAAGTGATCTACAAGCTTTGCCATTATTTGTAGAACTGGGAACTGTTTCACAAAGCCTTTGTTTTTTCAATGACAAATGGCAAAAATCAGTGACATATCTGCTGATAACTAATCAGAAGCTAGGATTTCAACAGCTTATAACAAAATTTGTCATTTGTCACTGATGATAAATTTTGTGAAATGGGACCCTGCTAAATTGCATGAGATTTACTTAGGGAAGGTTGCACACCTGGGTCTTGTCTTGAAAACAGTTCCGATTGGCCCTGATCAATTACAAGTTCTACATTCATTCATAAACGTTCAATAACAATGATAATATATCTGGCTTTATTTATAGCCTAATACAAATTCCGTCTCTAAGCCCTTTATAGATTTCCCATCTCTTCTGCTCAGAGTTGCATTTGATAGCATTTTCAAGTGATTGGAATTAATCACAAATTTGTGTAAAAGTATAGGAACATAATTAGTAGTTTTCTATGTGTCTGATAACTTGGAAATAATTGCAACTGTTGTACAAAAAGATGAATTCGCTATCTCAGTGACGAGGTAGGTTGCTCAGATGTCATCTCAAATTAAAATTTGAAAAAAGAGCCATGCACACATGCACTGTTCAACAAACAGCACTAGTCTTTGTCCCATTTGGGAAATCTCAATATCTAGTGTGCTCCCAGATATCAATAAAGATAGCAGTAGCCCTACTCTATTCATTTTGTGTATGTTTTCTTTAAATTCAATATTTTTTTGGGGGGGGATTTTATAAAGCACTTTAATTGTAATAATAAATGTATGTCCGGTTACATTCCCACATCCATTTTAGATGAGGGAATATCAGTGATTCAACAATCAGGCCTGATAAAAACCCGATTTAAATCGGTTTCCTGATTTTTGTCTCGCCTGCGTAGCAAAAAAGCGAGACATAGGCGCCGCTTTTCCGGTGACGGCGGCGGCGACGGCGACGGCGGCGTCAACATCAAAAACTTAACCTAAGGTTAAGTTTTTGAATTTTTGATATAATTTTGAAAGTATAAGTTCTTAGTCAATGAAACTTTGACTATAGGGTAATCAAGTATCCCCAATCATGTGAGTAGAATTTCAGATCACAAAGTCAAGGTCAAAGGTCATTTCAGGTCAACAAAATTGGACTATGTTGTAGCATCATCATTGAAAACTTAACCTAAGGTTAAGTTTTTGAATTTTTGATATAATTTTGAAAGTATAAGTTCTTAGTCAATGAAACTTGGACTATAGGGTTATCAAGTATCCCCAATCATGTTAGTAGAATTTCAGGTCACTAAGTTAAGGTCAAAGGTCATTTCAGGTCAACAAACTTAGACTTTGTTGTGGCATCAACATCAAGATTTTCAAAATGCTTCTTCTTCGTTATTTTTCAACCGATTTTGATTCTGATTGTTTCATATGATAGGGCTAGGAGGGGGATTTAAAATTCTACACAGAATCGTGAAATTCATTATCTATGCTAATTTATGCAAATTTATTCGAAATCACAAAAAAGGCTTCTTCTCCTTCATTTCTAGACCGATTTTGATTTGGTTTGCTTTATATTGTAGAGCTAACTTTGGTACACTAAACATCTACACAGAATTTTGAAATTGTTCTCCATTAATTAATTATGGTAATTTATGCAAAATTTATTCCAAAAATAACAAAAATTCTTTCTTTTCCCTCATTTCTTGACCGATTTTGATTTGGTTTGCCTTATCTGGTAGAGCTAAATTTGGAACACTAAACTTCTACACAGAATTGTGAGATTTTGCTCCATTGATTATTTATGGTACTTTATGCAAATGAAATGAAATTATGTACCTTCCAGGGCATCAAATTTTTATTTTTTGACCAGTTCAAAAGTGTACCACATAAAATTTACGATATTTGTTGTTGCGAGATGCGGATGAGCGCTACGTCATTGACGTTCTGGTTTATCATATTGAATTGCGTTATGCAGGCGATACCGCCGAGAGCGTTTCCCTTGTTTTTTATTTTTCCCGATTTTTTCCCGATTTTTTTTTTTCTTCCCGATTAAAAAAAAAAAAATCAGATTTTTTTTTACTATTTTTTCTTTCTTCTCTATTTTATCCTGATTTTCCCGATCCCTCTTATTTTCTCTATTCTTCCCTATTTTGCCCTATTTTTTCCCCAATATTCCCAATTTTGTCCCAATTTTCTTACTCGAAAGGGCGGAATGTTGTTACATGCCATTTTTTCCCCGCGAATCCTCTTTTTTTTTTTTACTCAAGGGGGGCGTGGTTGAGGCGAAAAACAAAAAACCTATTTTTTTTTAGTGCTCACTATCACTCCTGACAATCCCATCATTCACTTTAATTTTTCCTGCGTTCATTTTTCAGGTCCTGTGAGATATTAAGTGATGTTCCAGACATCCAGTCTTCACCCGTTGAAGTTGAGGTGGACGATTCAGATGACGATAAGTCCGCAAGAACTCTTGTCCTAAACACTCACCAGCTTGCCTCTCTCTCCACGGATGATAGTATTTGTGTTGAGAGGAAGCTCTTTACGTATGAAGACGAGTCCTTGGCCTACTGTCCAACAAGAATCCACGGAGGAAGCTGACTGGCGGCCGACAAGGAATCATGATTCCTTGACAGAAATAAACTTTGCTACCTTGGTCTAGGCTGTTGATCGCTGGCAGATCAAAACAATCGTTGATGCGTTAGTATCAGAGCTGACCGTGGTCACAATGTATCAGAAGGACCATTACTGACCATGGACACTTTTCGGCCAGAAAACTGACCTTGATTGCAATGCTGGAGGCCGAACATTGTTAATCTTGATCACGTTGTCTCAGGCAAGACAATACTCTCAGTCCGTTGTCGACATTCTCTGGGAAAGGAAGGAGCCAACTCCATATTTTTATGTTATAAATGAAATGTTACATCATTGTTGAAGTGTTGTGAGTTCTTGTGTTGTTGACATTGATGCATTTACCTAAGAACTTGTAACAAGCAAAATTATGTGCCAAGATGGACATCTGATGTGAAAAGCAAGCCAGGATAAAACATTGGAAATGCATGGATGAATCATTGACATTGCAAACAGAACTGCCTCAAAGGCACAGTGTTGATCACCGTTGGAATTGTGTTCAAGGACAGCTTTCCTGCATATTCTCTACGTGGACAAAGTTGCCAGTGGAGGCATATGCTATGGATCTTGTGTAATAGAAGTGCTTTACCTCACGATGCAATGGTGCTTCCTGAAAAGTACTGTGCAAGCAGTGTAGCATAAATGTGTCTTAGGGGATGTAATGAGCACAGAAAGTAAAATGTAACAGGAAAAATGTGACAAAATTTGTTGTGTCAAACCAAAGTACAAATGCAATTTTGATGTTGAGAAACCCATGTGAACTTTATAGTTGTTAAGTTTATATATATGATGCAGTGTTCTAGAGAAGTGAACAGAAAGTACTGTTTGTAAAATAGAAGATAGTGAAGACCATTAAGTATCTATGTGCAAAATTATCCACAGTGAATACCTGCAGATTTGCAAACAAAAAATTCAGCGACTGAAAAATTGTCCATATCACGATGGAATAATAATGCTTAATCTTGTGTGCCAGAACTCAGAAGCTTTATATTTTGCCATGACAAGATTTAAGTGAGATGCCTATTTATGAATTCATGGTGGAATAGCAGATACAAAATTACTGATTTTCATTTGAATCCGATGGATAGAGATATAGGTACATGTAGGTAGGTAGGTATACATGCAACTGACAAGAAGGTGCTGCTACATTACATGCAGTGCATGCTGCAGGATTTTGGGACAGTGCATTGTTCAATTCATATCATGTACAGCTGTCTGTCTTCTGTTATGCTAGGATCCCTTATATCTTATTCTTCTGGAGGTCTGGAATACCGTTAACGTTTCTGTGTGCACCATGCCCAATTTTACATTTTTTGAAAGTTTTATGGTAAGACTAAAATATGGAAGGAAGGCTCAAGACATTTCGTATGAAAGCAATCGTGGTTGAGGTATGGCCTACCTATGCCAGACAATAGTCCCAAGTCATACTTTTTGTACCCTTTTGCAAACAGAAATCTAGTCTTACATTTTGCAGCTGCCCTGTTGCTTTGTAAGGAAAATTTGCAGGAATTGCACCTATATTTAATTAAGAGGTACACTGTACAATACATGTATGTGCAAACTACTCATTACTGCAGCAAAGTCTTCATGTATTATGGTTAAGTTATTTGGATGGTGCTAAGACATTGCTGCATCGCAAGTTTGTGGGACTGACGTGTGCCAGGTATCATATGCATAAACTTGTTCTCTCAAATCTTCAGGGACTTGTTTTAATATTTTATTCAAACTGTATGTCTAACGTTATCTATTTCGATCTCACTGTATTCCTTCTTAATATCTTCTTCAGTCCCATGTTTGTGTTTTGATGTCAACATTGTGTCATTGAGGCACATGATTTTTATGCAGTGGTGATAAAGATACTATATTTTTGTATTCATTCATGTATTGCTTTACTTTAAAAGTTCAAAGATATGTCTTCATATCTGTAAATTTGTTTTCCTTTTTCTTTACTTAGTATCTTTACTATTAAGTATCTGTCTATATAAGTCATTAAGTTACTATTCAGGTACTTTTTGCCTACCTCAAATTTTTCTCTGGTTGTTCTTATACCTAATGCATTAGGTAGTTTCCAAACATTGAGAGGCTAAATTTATTTTACCCCACATCTTGAAAAGGTATAAGTGAAAATTTTGTTTCATACTCTTTATTTTTTTATTTATTTCCAATTCTCTTCATGGCAAAAGCAAAAGAAAACGAATCGTAAAGTTTCTGAAATGAACAGAAAAGCTATTCAAACATACAAAAGGCAAGCTTTCCAAAGAAGCATGATGACTAAGTGGTTTAGCAGTCACATCAGTGGTCTCATGATTGGAAGGTCCTAGGTTCAAACCCAAGTCAATGCGCTAGTGCCCTTACGCAAGCATTACTCCTCAATCATTACCATGGCCCTCAGAGGCTCAGATAGGACTTGGAGCCATTTCGGTTTCATTTCTTGTTCAGCCACAACCATCTTTTATTTGATTATTATCCACTTTACCTATTTTCTTCCAATGTTAAGATAAATAACATGTTTTGGGTTTGTTTTCAATTTCAAGTACCGTATGCACTTTTTCAGTTCATTTTTTCCTTCTACAAAATCTTATGATTCCAACAACGACGTTGGAAAAAGACGGATGCGAGGCAAAAAAAATTCTTCATTGTAAACTGTTTATATCCCATTTGAGTTTATTACCTGTTTCTTGAAGCTGGCCGATGGCAGCTTATACAAACTTCATGTTATGTAACATAAGAAAGGATATGGTTCTTTTCTTTGTGATGATATGGTAAGGTTTTTGGTTGTAGAATGTCTTTATGAGCCATTAGCAGTATTCAATTTTCTACATGTATTTTGTCATGACAATGTAGTGTAAGTGTGTCAACTGTCAAGTAGTAAATGTTCATGTGGCTATCTTATTCAAAAACCTTTGAAGGTATTTATTTATCATTAATTGTTGGACTGATTCAGTATCGGTTTAGAGAAATGGAGGGCAGCGTGATAACCACAAAACTTAACCACTCAATTCAGTATTTTTAAGGTTGTTAAAGATAAGTTTCACCCCTAAATATTTTTGGCAATCACAAATGGATAAACAAATATGGGAGAAAGTTGTTGTTTGTTGATTCCCCGCAGTGAATCCGAGACATACAATTTATTTTGTTGTTGGAAGAAGTACAAAACTGGCATATTTTGAATTTATTGTTTTCTATTAGAAACATATTGAGGGGGACCAGTCACTCTCCAGAGTGCGTGTACATACTGTCTGTATGAAAACACGAAAATTATCCTAGATAATTAGGAAAAAGGAGCAGATAGTATAGAACTCATTTTGGATGCCAGGTTTGACTGCACTTCTTTTGCACACTGAATGGATTAATACCAGTTATTACAAGTTGCCCTTGTATATGTACATGTGATTATTCATAATTCACTGCACAGCAATGAAATAACAGAAGTATATCCATTGATGATATAGAGTGCAAGTCAGTTTGCAGCAAAACATTGCTTATTGGTCACCTTTGACTACTTTATTTCAAAATTATTTTGTATAATTTGAGAAATCTTACTTTTCAAGTTGATTTGTATTCATCAAGAGTTTCATTGACAATACCCCATGTCTATTTGAATATTGATACTACATATATTATTATTATTATTTGTTTTTAATTTGAATATTTGCAATTGAAATTGCAAACCTGCTTAAATGAATATTTAATATGCAGATTATACTGCTACACGTCTTTAACAACCACCACAGATATACAAGTGTTTGATTTTATGTAGCTAGTAGCAGGTTATGTAATAATACATTTATTTTGTTTAATCATTTAAGGAAGATTTATAGAAAAATTTATACCATGGGTTTATATTTTCTTTTTGAAATAGGTTTGTGGAAATTGATGTCATATCATCTGGTCATTTTGCAATTGATGTAAAATGTTTCTATTTTCACCAACACATAAGTCAATGTCAATAAAATGTTAATATACTCTCAATAAGAAAATGCATACTATTACGGAAAGAGTTTCTTTTAAAGCAACATACCCCACATTCAAACTACCTAAATACATTGTATAGCTGCACAAAAATCACATAGCTTTACAATATTATGACTGACTGTGGTATAAAGGAACGTAAAACAAAACATTGTATTGTAACAAAAACTCTATAAAGAATCAGGGTCCCACTGTACTAGTCTGAACGCCATGTTAATAAAAAATTGTATAACTTGGCGGGCTTTTCTTGGCCAGCTGTCGTTTAAATCGACCTCTTCCAAATTCGTTTCTTTACTTGATTTTGTTTCCAAGATTCTTTATATGTTTCTTTATACAAGTTTCGTATAAGTATTCCTTTATTCTAAACAGGCTATTACACTCATCAATCGCACATTGCCAACTCCTATGTTATTACTCTCAGTAACTGTATGGTGTCACCTATTTTATCCAAACTTTTTGCCCTTCAGAAGAACCTCTGATCTTGGACTTTCTTGTTAGCTCGGAATGGGGTTTATATTTTACTAACAATAACATTGTAAACTTAAGTCCTTTTGACATTCCATATACATATGAAATTCTTTCTTTTTCACCTTGATAATAACGGCAGTTTCGTAGGGTTCATGAATTTAGCACAAGTCCCTTTTCATAACTTTTGATGGTTAAAATGATATTGGAAAATGGTATAATACGTATTTTGACATTGACTTTAACAGTCACGCAAGGCTTTTCCTTCAGTACTTTATGAACAATATATTTTTGTTTTGTTTTGTTTTGATGCTGGTATTATTTCTCTTGTTGTGCAAGAGATAATGGCTGATCAGCTCAAGTTTTGCAAATACCAGTTGTGCAAATTCTTCCCTGTCCAAAATTAGACAATTAGTTCTCTTTCAGCATAATATTATGGCTTCATTTTATGTGCTTTCTTATTTATCATTTATTTTCTATTTTTATTCATACAGTGTTTTCTCCAGTCTCTCCTTTCTCCACCCCTCCCTCCTCTCTCTCTCTTCCTCCTATTTTCTTCTCGTTCTCTATTATATCTATATATCGATCTTTCTCTTTATTACCAATATTAGATAGCATTACATAATTAGCATATACAGAAAGTAAATGTATTTGACCTTCCAGTATTCTGATCGTTGTGATGATGTACTTGTTTTGTGACCAAACGCGTCAACATTCTTTAGGAATAGAAAGTAATTAGAGTTAGTGTGTTGAAAGGTGTTCTTGTTTTTTAAATAATAAAACCGAAAGACCAAAAAAAGAAAAAGACTTTGTTTTTTGTTATGTCAGGACTTGAGAAGGTGTGATGTGAGATGTATTTAAAGTAAAAGATTTGTTAATCATTGTCCCCCCCCCCAAAAAAAAAAAAAAAAAAATGAATCGGGTTCTTCTTTTTTTTTGGGGGGGGGGGGGGGGGGGTCGGAAAGCTAACATTTTTTTCAACTATTCTTTATATTATTATTGCAGAACAATATATGAAATAAGAATGTTATGAGAAAGAGCAGTTGGAGGGAGAGAAAAGGAAACCTATAAAAAGAGGAGGAATAAGAAGATGGTGATGCAAGAGCCAATTAATGTCCGTAATACTTCACAAAAATGTAAAACAATTATCATTTTATGTCTTTTTGACGATAAGACAGTACCGACCTTATTAGAACGTAAGTATAAGATGACCAAAAGACATACAATTATGAAATAAGGGATAATACAGAAATGCAAGATATTCTATCAACAGTACAGGATACGAATAATATTGAAATATCAATATTCAAATTGTTCACGTACCAATTTTTTAATTATAAATGTACACTTACCAAAAACTATAACGAAAAGTGGACATTATTTTTAATCAAGATTTACAAACAAATATTTAACATGAATTTATCTTTTATATATAAAAAACACAAATGTATCCTCTTTAAGATGATGTGCATACCCGGCCATTCAGGCATGAGTGATTATAGCCATTTTACTTTGAAAGAAAATTGCAACAATGGGCATCCGGAGCATTTGATGTTGATGAGCTTTTACATCCTGTATAGTGTCAAATTAAAAGTTTTTTTTTTAAATTTTAATAATTATAATCAACACGCAAGGAGAGTCACTTTGATCATTATGCTTGTCAAAACTATGCAGTCCTATACAATTAACATCCAGAGTTCAATTCTCCTCATTGTTTCTCATTCTTTGTTTTAATTGTTAAACAAGAATATTATCATAAAGGTGCACATGTTTTTTAACTCATGACATTTGAATGGCTATACTTGCTCTAATTTTGCAGTTTTCTTTATCAGACCTTCTAACAGTTGAATGATTGAAACTGCAAATCCAAGTGTGGAATTTCAAAATTTAATTTTTAATTGATAATAATAATGATAGGTCCATTTATATATAATTTTTATGTATCATATTTCGTAACCTCGGCTGTAGCTGAGCTGCCATGATAAGGCGCTAAAGTATTCAAGGAATTTGTACCTATATATATATATATATATATATATATATATATATATATATATATGTCCCTTTGAAGATGCCCTTTTTTGTTGGTGCCCTCCCCCCCCCCCACTCCGCCGCCTTCTGATTACATGCATGAGGTGCAAAGTTCCCATATCTAGTTCTATTAAAGGCACACTGCCATACTTGTAGCTACTTGCTCCCTCTATATAGAAAACTTCCCCAATCGGTGCCTGTTGGTCCCCCATGATCCTCTTTTTCTTATGTTAAATGAGAGCTGAGTTAATGAGATAGCCACCTGTCACAGTGACCTCGATGGCTCTCTGTGTGGTCTAATCCCTTCTGGCCCAGTAGTGACGGTCTTTAAGGCAACCCGCATTAGCCCCCCCTCCCCTCCCCTCGAGTTACCGACTTATAAAGGCATCGTTTAAAAATGTTAAATCTGATATGCACTGCCCTACGTGTTATCAGTGTCTGTGATATGGTGTTATATTGGGGCCCTAAACAAATGCGTTTCAAAATGATCAAGAAGTGCCTCACTTGAAAAAGTAAAAATCTTTGAGTGAGGCGGTTTAAACTCTCATCTCCCTGCATGGTTTTACCATACTCGTTTCCCCCCCCAATAGACTGTAGTGTTATGAAAACCGTTAGAAAAACGCAAAAATTTGGTTTTTATTTCCAATCATAAATATCTTTATTATCAGACAGGCGATCAGCTTGTAAAAGTCATGGGGCTCCAAGGTTTATGATTATCATTGCAGCATGAGCTAAATCCAGGATTTTGTTATCAGAATCTTAGACAAAGTTACCGGATCCTTTCAAAAGACACCTACATTTATTTATTTGTTTTTAAATTGTCATTATTTTGCTTGTCAGAGATTTGATTTTGTTTAATCCATTTTATTCGTAATTGAGTGGGGCCCTATACATCGCCAAAATTATTACTATTACTATTTTGTTGTTGTTTACAGAAAATTGTAAGTATCGTGCACCCCCCTTCGAAAAAAACTTGATCCGCCCATGGTGGATGGTGTGAGTAGGCCTGTAAACAAAATAAATGATTTGTTGAATAATGTGCATGCGTGAAGCAAAGATTGTGTCTGAACTCTGAAAAAAATAGCATGCCACAGTGACGCCGATGATCTTTCAAGTTCCATTCGAAGCAATGAAACTTTGTCTTAAAGTACAAGTCCACTCCAAAAATAACTTACTTTCAATATATAGAAGCAAAACAATCAGACAAACCAATCAAAAAAGTTTGAGCAAAATCGGATGCTAATAAGAAAGTTATGATTTTTTGAAAAAGTATGTAAAACTATGGAACAATGAGAATCACTATACACAAATTGCCAATTTGGTTATCAGTTTGTGACGTCATGTCCTCACTATTTATCAATTTCTTTATATAGTTTAATCCCATTAATTTCCCTTTTTATCCCTCAAAACTGGATTCCCCCATACCTTTGCCCAGGTTATATGATTTGTCTCATATTGCGTGCATGACATTTCACAAAATCTTTTATGAACTTTGAAGAATTGACACTTTTTTCTGAATATTGTATATTCATAATTATTGATTTTTATATAAATAGTTTATCTAAATTCACATTTTTCTTGATTTAACTGGAAAAAATACTCTATATTCCACGCACATATTACTATCAATCAAACTTGGATGCTGGTGTGGATCCTTAGGGGAAAATAATATGGTTATCAATTTAAAGAAAATAATTAGTGGATAGTGAGGACATTTTTTTTTTTATTAAAAAAAAAAAAAAAAAAAAAAAAAATGTTTAGCCGGGGGGGCACGCCCCTTTTTTTCGGTATATTTTGGGCGAATTTAGGGCTGATTTTAACATATTTTTTTGGGCCGGGGGGGCACGTGCCCCCTGTGCCCCCCCCCTGGATCCGCCACTGGAATCCTTTGTGCCTCGCGAACGTAGACACTAGACAACCGATTTTTTTTGTTCCCAGGTACGGTACGCTAGGCCAGGGCAGCCGTTTCAAATTTGGCGCACTTCTACCAGCTGATTCATAATAGCGTCGTCTGCTCATAGTTTACGCCGCTTCGTCCGTGATGATATGAATTTATAGACCCTCTAAGTCAAATATTTCTCATTCATGAGCAGTGTATCTTATCTGAATTCTCATGTAGAAAGAGACCTAAAATACAATATTTCCCCCAGTTATTCCGATAGCTAAAATTACTCGGTTTATGCTAAAATGAAGGAATATACCGTTATAACAGAAAAGGAATTTCCGGGTTTGAGTCTCAGAGCTATGACGTGACGTATACACTCAAATGTTGTCCTCAACACAACCAATCAGCTGTTTGATGATCATACGCTAATGGAGAAGTAAAATGTAATCCTGATAGTATAGAAGAAAACGAGTTTATGACTTGAAAAGATAAGAGATTTTGACAGGGAGTAAATATTTTCTACTGTATTCATAATCAATTTAAGTAATTACGTTCCAAAATTGCAAATAAATCTAATACATATATGGTTGTGCGCGGAAGAATTTGTCTTACAAGGACAAGTTATGCGGTCAGTAAACAATGTCAATCGTCGACCGTCGATTTGGTAAACAAGCGTCTCCCGTACGAAGCTATCGCTTGTCAATTTTTTGTACGGGATAGCATTTTATTTTTCTTCTTTTTAGACCCAATATTCTGTAAAATAATAAAAATGGAGGTAACTATGAACTAAATTGGCCCTCAGAGTCTTCACGGACGCTTATGGATCAGGGTGGTTCGTTTAGGCATCGCTTGTGCCGCTGTTTTTGGGAGAAGGTAAGTCACTGATTCTGTTCAATTTTTTCCCCCGATGCCGGTAGGCCTTCAGTCCACTAGCTCTCCGTTGTGTTTTGGGCGGTTTCTGCAGTAACGCCCAACGGACCTCAGACTGGTCGGATCAACAAAGTGTTCAAAACAAACGGCGGCTCTCAAGTTGAAAGGAACAAACGGGAATTGTGTTGGAACATTTGTCTTGGAAATGGATGATTTAGTATAATAATTATATGTAGGTATCGGTATTTTTGGACTATTCTTTTTTTCTTCGTAACGTCTAATTTTAACATAATAATGACAATGTTAACCTTGTTCTTTGTTTTGTTATTCGTCTCTTTCAAAGTCTTTGTCATAATTTGTTTTGTTGTCCGATCCGGCCAGTCTCAAGATTCTCCTATTCTGACCCGAGTTACTTTTACATTTTCAGTAGACTAGATCTATCATCTAGGCGGGTTGAAGAAAAAAAAGTCAAAGAGTTCAGTTTACTGAACCCATAATATTACTTCTGTTCCTAATCATATTTCTGTTGGCCTTCTGCCATTCTGGATTTTGAATTTGAGTTCACGTTTCACTTTCAGAATCAGATATTGTTTGTTTGCCATTTTCTAGTAGGGTCTACGTCTTTGTAACAAGTTACATTTGAAATTCTCTTGTGATGGAAATATAACTTCAACTTAGATCTAGACTAGATATCCCACAAAAAAAATGACAGCTTACTGCTTAAGAATAAGATGGCTCATAGTCGTAATCATACTAATATTAAGCAGTTGTTATTTAATTATTTGTATTTTTTTGTTACTAAACTATAGATTTAGAGTCTAGATCTAGTCTTTCTAGACTTTATTCTTGAAAAGTTAAGCTCTTTAGTTTGCCAAATTATGGGTAACAGTAGATCTAGACTCTAAAAAGAAATATTTCTAAATCCTTTGTTCTTCAAAATATTACTTTTTTTCTTCAAATAGTCAAATTTGTAGAAATCTGCCAATCCAATTTAGATCAGTTAGTTACACTGTAGACATAGTTACAGTACATGAACCTAACGTTGTATCAGAAAATTTAAAGTCATTTAATTAATTGGAATTTCTTAAGTTGACTTGCTTGTCTGTATCCGTTGTCTATTTATTTACTCCAAATAAATCATAAACTTTTCTAAATTATAAATTATTATACATCTCCAAAGAAAATGTAATCTTCAATAGTGAACTGTCACTGCCAGAAGTGGCCTTAAGGTTTGTCCGTAAAATACAATTTTTCTCTTTGGTCAAGGTTGATTTTCAGACTTTTTATGGTTACAATAATGAAACTCCTGGTGAGTATTAATCGGGTGTATTCAAGGCCTCTTGATTGACAGGTTTAAGGTCAACTTTTGTTATTTTGTATTGTTTCTTTTTTTTATGCGTAGACATGCAATATATATTTTGCGTCACTGGATCGAGTGTGTTCCATTACTTTGTTCAGATCGGTTGATTAATTTAAATGTTCAATGAGATAAATTACATGATTTGTCTTGTGAACATGGGCTACTTGGGCCTAGATCACCTACAATGTACTCCTCATAGTCATATAGAAGCTTTAATTTTGGATTATAAGTTGGAAAAACAACCTTAGCATGTGTGAAAATCTACTTCTTGATGACCCTAACAGAGAAGCAGCTACACAGAGAAGCAGCTACATGTAATGTATTTCCAATTTAGTCTATGAGGTTGAATTTTATCTTGAATTAGTTTTTGTAGGAATCTAAATTTGAACTTCCTTTCAAAACGCTCTAGCTTGTATAGCTGTTGTGTTTCAGCCTCAACCTGAAAATTGCATCAGCATGAGTGTCACACACACACACACACACACACCAGATCTACGGTGATCATAATCTTGTTTGTGAAACACATGCATTGAACAATACAAGTAAGTGTTGATATTGGATTTCAAGTTGATTTTATTTTTTCCCCATTTTTTGTCCAGGTTCCCTTGATAGCTGAGTGTTTGAAATCAGACTGGTGTCATCATGTTGGACATCCCTCCAATTAAACGTGTCCAGTTGAAGGAGCTAAACAGTCGTCTGTGTAGCGCCATCAACAAGGAACGCCAGTCATGGAAACCTCTCCTCATCAAGGACCCCCAGGATAGTGTAAGTCTGAGACTTAAAATTACTCCAAAAAGTATAACAAATAGAGATTTGTTGAAAATTTGTGGTTAAAATATGAATCTGATTTGTTGCTTGAATTGAATAGTAACACCTGTAGTTAGTGGTGTTCTCTCATGCTTAGACTAACTGGATTTGATTAAATTATCATTTATTCAAGGGTACAGACTACTTTGTAATTCAGCTTGTTAACTGCTTTACATAACACGCTACTTTCTACATTTAAATTACAGTATCAATCACTGTAAAAGTAATCAAACTAATTTCACTAAGGATACAGTTCCTATAAAGTATAACCGCTTAGTATACCTTTTTTGAGTGCTTTCAGTTTTTACATAATATTTTTAGAAATAAATAAAACGATAACAATTCAGGTCTGGGAGGGTCAGCAAATAGGGTCAACTGGGAACAAGCTGTGTTTGCTTTAGTCAGCTGTTTCCCTTGAGTAGGCCTTGTTTGCTCAAACCTCAGCACGTACATTTACATTGTATTTGGGCAGGCAATAATAATGGGTTCTTTATATGGGACACTGAAAGAAAGCTCTTCATAATAAAAGCAATCTTTTGTACAAGGATTTCTCCCCCAGAAAAATAAAATATGAATTTAAAGGAATAATGATGATCAGCATTTTTATACATGTAAATAAATCAGTGATTTATCAAAACATTTTTTATTACTATTTTGTAATTCTATTTTTATTGACACATATATCTTATATTAATGTAATTAATATTTTTCTTTGTAGGAGACTGAGATAGGGCCCAATCAGAGAGATGAAATGGTGCAGTGGTTGTTGGAGTTGAACGTCAAGTTCCGCTTCTGTCCCGAGACATACATGCTGAGTGTTACCCTGCTGGATCAGTGCCTAATGGCTGTGAAGGTAAAAAAAAAATATATTTTTAAGAAATATGTTAAAGACCGTCAATACTACTGGGCCAAAAGGGATTAGACCACACAGCGAGGTCACTGACAGGTGGCTATCTCATTAACTCAGCTCTCAACTAACATAAGAAAAAGAGGATCATGGGGGACCAACAGGCACCGATTGGGAAGTTTTCTTTATAGAGGGAGCAAGTAGCTACAAGTAGGACAGTGGGGCTTTGATATGAGCATTATCAACAATTGGTTAAATTGAACTTATGTCTCTATTCCTTGTATTTTATAGAGACAGCATGAAATAACTGTATTACAATTCAGTTTGATTTTTTTAAAACATTATATACATGTAGAATAAGGAACAAATTTCATAGTCATAGACTAGAGAGTTACATATACATGTATCCCAGGCTAAGGATTTAATGAGTTGAAGTGAACAATGTTGACAACCCTTTTTCCACTGGGGCAGACAAGGAAATCATTCTGCACAAATTGATTTGGCATGAATTCAGAAATTGTCTAATAATTCTTGGCAAAGTACATGAATATCAAATTGGAGTAGGATTACATGGAACACAATTAAGCTGTGCTAAAATCACATGCTACAGTACTTTGTTTATTTGCCAATATACTGTTATTCATAATAAACAATTTGTTTTCAAGGATGTGTGCTACATATCATACTTATGCTGGTTGCTGGGATGAATAAATCTGTAGAGGCTTATTTGTATTGTTCATGAAATAAACGCTTTTTATTTTGCGATACATTTTATTTCTGTTATCAAGTAGACCTTCCTGTAGACTGTCATCCTTAACTAGGCCTTCAATAATAATAAATGCATTAAGTCCGACATCATTTCCTTTGTATCTGTTCAATAAACTTTGTGTCCCTGTAAGTCAGTGCATCCCTTTAGTAGGGCCTACATCCAGGTCACTATCACTGACAACAGGTTTCTTAAATTAGATGGATGTGACTCACATATCTGGGGCAGTCATCACTGTGATAATAATCATCCTCAAATGTCCCCCCCAGCAGAGAGGAATGATAAATAGGGGTAGCTGATGTCGGGTAGGGATGCTACATGTAGGCCTATACAATGTACATCTGCCACAATCCATGTTGTATATTATAGGTAGGCCTATACTCTACATGTACAGTATACTTTCAGTGTTTTTATTCTTCTTCTTATCGAGTCACTACACAAGTCCTGTCCAGTGGTAGTTACTAAAAGAAACTTGAGTGTTTTTAGTTACAATACATCTTGTGTGTATTGTTCCAATATGATAGATGACTAACCACTTGATAGGGACATTTAGTAGATGTATTTACAAGGACATGTACATTATGCATGTACATGTATGTTTGTTTTTGTATTTTCTTCTTTTTCTTCTTCCTCTTCTTCTTCCTCTGGATGATTCATAACATATTTACTTTTACATGTACACTGTATATATTAATCAGACAGTCAATGCATACATGTACATGTACTCCATACATTATTGACTTGCACAAAACATTGTACATGTACATCATCATCAAGTCAGAACATGAAATGAAAGCCAAAAGGGAACTGAGACATGTTGAACTTATTGAACATACATGCAGTGGCCCCCCAAGATCTAAAATTCACTGAACTATAAGATCATTGAGATGGCCTTGTGTTACTATGCAGAGTGCCGTTTTTCCATTGTGAAGTGAACTATTGTTATTTGAAAGACAATTGAGATCCCTACTATAGGGTGGGGTTCAGTCAAATTGGGTACCGTTATTTTTGGAAACCAGCCAGTATAATTATGTACGTCACTTCTCCCTTCCGATTCAAGCTTCCTTGTTTTGCATGTTACAAATTACACCCATAATGGGGGTATTTCCCCAAGTAATTTCATATTTTGGTTTGTACATGTTGTAGTAGGCCTACTGTACATCTAAAATTGTGGTACTTTACTGGCTGCTAAAAGTGCAAATATGTGAGAAAACAATTAATTATAATCATAGTATCATACCAAAGTCAGGGTTGCCAATTGCTTCCTTGCTAGTTAACAATTGTACCACATCGCATCTGAACCTATGAAACTCTCCCAGACAGGAAACGGAAAAATCAATAATCAGTACAGCTGAGTGTTAATGGCAGTCAAAAGTACAATTCACAGTGCAAAGTGTGAAATATAATTTTACATGCAGTGTTATTTATGATTTAAAAATTAGTAAATCAATACCTGGTTGATTGGAACACAATTTTATATCCGACATCTGTGCATGATGTAAATTTAAACCAGACTGAAATTTGTAGTTGATAAAAGAATATTAATTATGGTCTCTAAAACTCACTAAAATTGTAAACTGTTACCCTAGGGCCCTTTGAAGCTCTTTGAAGCTGTTATTAAAGATATGAAGAAAAAAAGTGTAAGCAGAAATAGGAAGGTCATAAACTTGAGTTCTGGTAAAAAAGGAAAATGAATTCTCACAGAATCTAACGAAACTTACACTGAATGTTCAAGATTACAAATAAATGTCATGTGCCAAACAGTTTTGGAAGAAAATGTATACTGGCTGAGTAATGAGCATAGAAAGATAAGGAAATCAGGGTAGTACTAGCCCCGACACCATGAGTGTTGTCCCATATACATCTTTCTGTGTAAGTGATTGTTACTTTACCAAGACTCTGCCAAATTTATGATGATTTTGATGACTCCAGAACCTTGCAGTACACCATTACTTACATGCTATATGATCAACTTTTCTGATCCATTCCACACCTTTTCTTTCACAATGCAATCGCATTACCAGAACTCAAGTTTATCTTTAAACTGTACTATGTCCAGATTGTAAAATAACCTTTATATACCCTTTGTTTTCACTCAGATTGTTGCATGTTAACATATTATAATTTGTTATTACATATTGATATTTACTAGTAGTATTATTTATTACCCAAGTGTGTACCCCATGTCCCCTTGTAAATATATGTCAAAGTATAGGATCTTTAAAGGAAACCGAACCCCATAAGTTCTTGCTCTGCCATTATCTTGAGAGCAGAATACTCTTTAATTTGGTATGTAGATCATCAAATTTGGATGACGGAGTGGCCTAAATTTACCCAAATAAAAGCACCAAATTGTCGAACTTCTAGCGTCGTCTGCTCCCACAGGGAGCGGCCATTTTGTAAGGTTTTAGGGGGACCACCAGCGAAGTTGTGACGTAGTTGGCGAAGAACTTGCTGTGCTCGATGCGAGCTCACGCTCAACTACGTCACAAGCTCTGTACTATACACGCGCGTTGTTTTGATCAGCTTCTTGCAATCATGGTATATTGTCAGGCATTCGGGTGTATTAATACCACAAATACTGGCTGTAAAAAACCAGGAGTCAGCTTTCATGTCATTCCAAACCCAGCCAAGAGACCTGAGATTTGTCGGAGGTGGATTGCTGCCTTGAAAGTTGAAAAATACGACGTAAAACAGTATAAGTTCAGCCGCAGTAACGTCGTGTGCAGCGAACATTTCGTCGAGGAAGATTTCATCCCAGACCTTCAAGCAAAACTTTTGGGCACGAAGGAGAAGAAGAGACTAAAGGAAGATGCTGTGCCTTCACTTTTTGATCATACGCCTGTCCCCAAACGGAGGCAATCGACAGAGAATAGAGAAGCGAAAGTTGCTGCGAGACAGGTATTTAATATTTGTTTATTAAAGTTAATTATTCTGGTTTATTTCGATTTCGATTGAGATCTTGTGAGTGATTGCTCCCACGGAGCTAGCTAGGCCTATGCTCTGGTGCGCGCGCGCAAATGTCGTCTGCACTGATTTTTTTTCCGTCATCATTGGCATTGCATCGCCCATAATTTCGTAGATCTTCTTTTTAAATAAATAAATCATGCGACCTAAAAGAAGAAATAAAGACTTAGAATGCTTTAACTTATTTTCGGGTCATGGTGTTAATTTATTATCTTGGGTGTTGCTAACAAAAACTATGGTACCGAATGATACGTTCCTATTCAGGGGTTATGCTGATCGGGGCGAGGCGGGTACCGGGCATGTACAGGCTGAGTTTGGCTGGAGTTTCTGTACGGTCGTGCGAGCGAG
Organism: Strongylocentrotus droebachiensis; assembly: GCA_035222895.1. Lineage (NCBI taxonomy): Eukaryota > Metazoa > Echinodermata > Echinoidea > Camarodonta > Strongylocentrotidae > Strongylocentrotus > Strongylocentrotus droebachiensis. The sequence continues at coordinate 495,953 of JAVYIG010000081.1, forward strand.
CACGCTGCATGTTGCACAAATGTTGACGTTACCAAAACCTTACCCCTTTGCCTTTTGCAGTTAATATCAGGACTATTATTATATTAGTATATCATACTTGCATTGATCATATATTAAATGAATAAACAAATTTATTCAAAAGCAAAGTAAACAATTACTAGACTAATTACATGTCACATGTTGTGGCTTGTGCACAGCTGGCTCAGCTGCAGCTGCAGCTCAGGTCTCGGGAGTCTGGGCCAGCGTCTTCATCTTCACTATTTTAATTTGACTTTGCACTAACCAATTTAATTCAGCATGCGGATTAAGTCATTCATTGTTTTACTTGCAGTATTAATTGGCTTGGCTAAGGTGAAATGTCCCAACTGTCTTGGTCGGATTCAGAATCAGTTCTCACCTATTAAGGCTAGCATAGACGAGATCTAGAATCTAGACTAGACCCTAGATATTGCTTTTAGAGTTTTAGACTTTTACTTTGTTTTAGACGGATATAAAAAATATCGTGCAATTATTACGTTACATCATGACTGCGTAGGAAAATCATATTGATACAAATGAAGGCATCCAATATGTTGTAGACCGTCCTAAGTATAAGAGTTAAACTTAAAGGGAAAGTTGAGTTCTTGTTTTAAGATCTCAACTGCCTTCAAACTAAAGAGCATACATTGTAGGTTTTGCTCTTATTTATGAAATTTCTAGTGCCCTTTTAGAACCTAAAATTGAAGGTAATTTTAGACCCCAAAATGTGTGAAGTTAGATTAAAAACGATCATACCTATTAAGCTCAATTTAAAAAAAAAATTGGTGACCGTTAGTCAATTAATGAATTAATAATAACAATACACGGACCGGCTGGTTGTGCCGTTGTGCGTATTAAAAAAGCCAACAAAACAAACGAAAAAGCCAATATTGGCATTGGCTGGAATAGAATGTATCGGGCACTATCTCGTTTTTCAACTGCTGGTGCAAAATTACTGAATATTTGTGGTGCTCCACAAACATTAAAAATGGTTATATTTATGGATATTTCAGCGGTCTCTGAACAATTTTATCATTTGAACTGTATATTCTTTTTAATCTGACACTCAGTTTTTCATTATCTCACAAAAAATATTTTGTGTAGCGCCCTCCGCAACTAAACCTAACTATCCCTTTGAGACATGATGAACGCATGTATTAAAACTATTATATGTTTTTTAACATATTAAAGATATCATTTTCTTGGCCGGCCTGCATGCATAACAAAGCAAACATACCCGTAGACATTTGACGAATTTCAGAGTGAACAAGAATTTCACTTGAACAAGTATCATTATGTGATGAATTCTGGTTGTGGATGATGAGAAACGTGAAAAGGGTGACCTGACTGATAAAAGTTGAAAAACGCTGTCATGGAAAATAATACAAAACCAAAGATAAAATGATTTTTCAAAATAACAATTATCTCATGATATCTTTGAGTACACATGCATGTACATGTACATGTACATGTGTATTTAAGTTTCACATTCACTAAACGTCCAATGTGAAAGGTATGGCAAAAGATGTTGATTTCAAAATAATTAAAAAAAGTATCAGATTACTAATTTTCAATTGTTAAGATAAAACGTTATTAGAAATAGTGCCCCAGATCTACAACTGTACTTGTACATATTTCATGTGTCCAACTGTCCTCAGAAGAAAGTGATAAAATCAACATATTTAGTAAATTTGAAATCTTATGTGTGTACTGGGAATTCCTTGTAGTGATGTAAATGTGTGTTTAATTTTCCATCAAAATGTTATTCAATTACAGTACCTACAGTCGGTACTGGAAGAGCCAACATTGATGGAGACAATTCCTGTTACTGTCAGCAATCCAACGTCTTCGAGTTTCCAGACACTCCCTTCGAGTTTCCAGACACTCCCTTCGAGTTTCCAGACACTTCCTTCGTCGTCAACAACAGTTTATGACAATGTAAGGATTAAAGTCAAACAAAATAATTTAATATGATCAAAGATTCAGGCTTATGCAGCTACATGTAGATGTGCCATTTTGGTAACTGTATACAAATTATTGTATAGCTTTGGTAATTGTTTTCAGGATTTGCAAGGAAATGAATAAAACATACATTTTCTCGAACAAAAGTTAAATGATTTAGAAAATAAGTCATTAAACTGGATTTTTTTTTACTACTGGTAGTTAATTTATTGCAAATTTATTAAAACATTTTCTGCTTATCAATATATACCCATTGATTGGTGTTTTTTTGTTAATTGGGGGGGGGGGGGGGAGGGCCGGTTTAGCAATTTGAACTCTTGACAGAAGAATAGGAGATGCTCAGATGATAATGGAAAGTGATGTTATGTCCACTTGAAGGAGATTGTGAGGGAGTAGAGCACTGAGATTCTCCCATTTACATGGCTATCAGCATCAAGAAATTATCTAACATACCATTTTTTTATTTATTTTTATAATTATTTATTGTTTAGGGAGCAGACTTGAAGACTGCATGTATTACATAATTTTCTTTTGATGCCCTTTCAATCAATGCAGGAATCGGACACAGGTCTTGCCGGTCTTGGACACCCAGATTCCCAAGTACATGATCAACTTATGGATGACACTATTGTACATGTGAGTAAAAAAATAAAAATAAAGCTTTGCACATATTGTTGTAAGAGTATTTCTGCTCAGACAAGATGGCCAATAGCAAGCACAGTATCATCAGTCATTTTCTGTGCTAAATATGCATGTGTGTATCGGGCTAGTTTCAAACATGGCATAGCAGGTGCACATTTATTCATGCAAAAGTTTGAATTAAAAAGAAAAGCTGGTGTGAAGCCCTGCGGTATGTCAGAATAACTTTATTTTTCAATAATTTCTTCTTCATCTGTTAGGTTTCTTTTTTAATTTTTTTAATTTATTCATTTTTATATTTTATTTTTGTTAGCAATTAAAAAAAAACCTATCCATGCTGTTTCGTTTGATTTTCAGTACACTATTAATGTGCATCAATATATTACGAATGTCTTATAATTTCTTTTTTAGGCCAAAAAGTGTGGATCACGTTTGAAGTTGAGACGGCGGCGAAAGCGAAAGAGGACTGCTTCAGACAATGTAAGTAAATTTTGTGAATCTGTACATGTACATGTATGTATGAGCCAGTATGAATATATTGAAATTTTTGGGTACAGACTTTATGTTCTGGATGCCCCTATTTTTCCGGAACCTTTAAAAAAATTATATGTGTCACAAGATCATTTTGACAAATGTCTTTACATTTAGTCCATATTTGTATATGAACTTTTTGATAAAGAAACAATATTTATCTTTATTTTTGTTTATTTGATACTCAGGGGCTATATGCATGCATGACATGAATTATCCTTTTTTTTTTCTTCTTCTTCCCTCTTTATCTCTGTTGACAGGAAAAGGACCATGACAAAACCGTGGAACTGCTGAAAGTGGATGCAAGCTGCCAAACCTTTCATTCTGGTGCGAATGTGATGGTGGACAAGGAAACACAATGTCCAGAAGACTTCACTTATATCACTGAAGAACACAAATATGCACATGAACGCACCCAGCTATTAAAGCCAGTCATTGCATTTGCAGCAGCGTCACAGCCTTTCTCGACTCAAGTCTACATCCACAACCCCGCTCCAGCAGTAGCAGCACATGTGCCTCATCCAGCATCTGTGACTCCTTCCCCACCTTCTTCCTTGTCTCCAATGTCCAGCCATGCCTCACCATCTGAACAACAGTTGAACATGGACCATACATCTGAAGGCAATTCCCCAACACCGCCTAATCAGCCATGTGGAGACACACCTTGGTCTACTAACGAACCCTCATTAACGGATCCACCATCACAGAGCCCTGACACTTCTGATGACAATGACATTTCCAGTGGGTCTTCGTATGAAATGTCTGAAGAAGAGAGTTCCTCTTCTGATTCTGATGGTGAACCAGATGAAATTCACCTATGTAAAGAGAAGAAGTATGTCGTGTTTGAATCTCAATTGAACAGGTTGCTGTATAGTCTGCACTGTAATGCCTGTGCTAATGGGCACATTGCAGAGCTGCAGAAACAGTGTGTAGGCACAATGCTTAAAGTGACAGTGATATGTGTGTGTGGTAACATTGTTACCAAGTGGATGTCCCAACCAACCATAGGGAATCAGCCAGTTGGCAACATATTGTTTTCTGGAGCTCTGCTTCTTAGTGGCAGCTCTTATGAGAAAGTGTCATCTTTTTTTGAGCTTTTTAACTTACAGTCCCTTTCCCATACTACCTTCAACAAGATGCAGAAGGAATTGCTCTGTCCTGTAATTAATACATACTTCCAACAGGAAATTAAGGAGCAGCAGCAACTTGCGAGTGGACGACCGATAACTGTATGTGGTGATGGAAGATGCGACTCCCCCGGATTTTGTGCCAAGTTTTGCACGTACACCACAATGCAGATGGAGACAAACAAGATTTTGGCGATGGCCTTGGTGTCCGTCCAAGAGGCTACAAGCTCCGTAGGAATGGAGAAAGTTGGTTGTAGGAGAGTACTAGATACCCTGATCGCTAATCGTGTTGAAGTTGAGGTGTTCGCCACAGACAGACACGTGAGCATAAGGAAGATGATTAAGGACGACTACCCTGCCATCAATCATCAATTTGATGTTTGGCATCTTGCCAAGTCCGTAACCAAGAGGTTATCTGCCAAGATAAAACTGAAGGACTACCGAGATCTTGGGCCTTGGATCAGGGCCATATCCAACCATATCTGGTGGTCAGCACGGAATTGTGACGAGGACCCCATCATGTTGGTGGAAATGGTGCAATCCATGACACATCATATTTGTGGGATACATACATGGAATTCGGCGGACAAATTCCACAAGTGTGCCCATGAAGATTTGTCAGACGAAAAGCAAGAGTCCACAAAGTGGTTGACACCAGGGTCAAAGTCCCATGTAGCACTCCAGTCAGTTCTGTTTGACCCACGTTTGGTGAAGGACTTCAAGCTGCTATCAAAATCTTGCCACACAGGTGCACTGGAAGTGTTCCATAACTTGTACCTTAAATACTGCCCAAAGAGGCAGCATTTCTTCCATCGAGCCATGCTTGCTCGTGCCCAGTTGGCAGTCTTGGACCACAATGCAAACACTGGACGCAAACAGGCTACTGTCAAGAAACCGAGGAAGGGATCAAGTGAGAAGGGCGCTCTTCGCTACAAGTACGCATATTCAAAATCTACAAAGGCTTGGATCGTACGCAAAGTGCCAGAGGCCAAGGAGTTTGTGTATTTATGGGATATACTAGTAGCTACTCTACAGATGAAGGCTGGTACTTTTGACCCACAAGCAGTTGAACTCCCAGACCTTCCTTCAAATATCGCGCCTGTTCCAAGACCATCTCGAGAAGATTTACTTGCCCATTATACATCTCGATTTCCAAAGTGAACAGAGTATACTAAGACATAACTATCCTTATTGTTTGCTCTGGACTTGCCATAGTGATGCCTTCCAATTTGTGCAATGCAATTATTCTCTTTACAATGATCTGCAACTGTGTACAATCCATTTAAAGGAATCTTGGACATCTACATGATGACTTGTTTTGAAAAATATCATAGTGATTTTATGTTTTACCAACAAACGCTTCTCACTTTGCCACAACTGCAACATTCATGAGGTCTTGTAGTTTCTTTTTAGAGTCACTTGTAGTTGTGATGGTATAATCCATGTATACGTGATAGAGGATTTGATAAAAGTGGATAATCTCAAGTCCTTCTGAGACAGTGTTTGACTTTTGACCACAACATCTACAGTTGTAATAACTTCGGTAGCAATGACAATGCTTTTACCACAGTATGAAAAAAGAAGATTAAAATTGTTTCTACTGTAACTGCAAGTTTGAAAATGCAGGAATGTGCCAGTTGATGCATTCGTGTAGAAGAAAATGTATAATTTTCTCATATTATTACATGTATTTATTTTACCCTCATGGTATTGTGATTTTAGGCCGTTTGAGCTGAATGGCATTTATCAGTAAATAACTAGTTGAATACATGCACATGTACATGCTAGTTTTCCCCTTTATAGTTTGTACAAACTCAATATACCGTGTACATGTTGAATGCATACTGAAAATGCATAACATAATAGTAATTTCAAGTACTATTGATGTATAATTAGCAAATCACATTCTCTGAGTAGCATTTCTGTGTTACATATAATTCAATATAAAAAAACGGGTTTATTAATGCCTATCTGCACTAGTTTGGCCAAGATGGATAAGACCTCCCTGCATAGTCACTGACAGGTGGTTATCTCATCAAATCAGCTCTCAATTAACATAAGAAAAAGGGAACCATGGGGGATCAGGGATCAGCGATCATCGATTAGGCATTGTTTGCAATATACATGTAGAGGGTGCAAGTAGCTATAAGTGGGGCTTTAATGCAGGCAATTTGATAAGTCAAATGACTCGTGTTCATGCATTGTTCTTTCATGTAATGTAAAAGAAATTATATCAAAAAGTGACAACAACAAGCCGCAAACAGGACTATAGTGTAAATGCGTGAATATGCCTGTGCCACGTACAGAGTTAAAACAGATGAAGTATGCATTAATTTTGTTCATGGAAGTGCTCTTTACACTCTTTGGCTGTATCTGGCGGTATCTGTGACTTGAATCAGAATCTCGCCCTTTTGAACAGATTGAAACCCTGTATTTCTTGTCTCTCGATACATGTATATTGATACTTGTGTCGTATACCCGTACATAATCATTGATACTCATGTTGTATACCCGTACATAATCATGCACATATGTGCATTGTCTATTAAAGGGACTTGGTACATTGTAAAGATGAGAGAAATGGTGCCAAGATAGTGACTTCAATGCTAGATGTACAATTAAAGATAATCTGAAAGTTTGAGTGAAAACAGAGCGTTATTAATATCAACGATAACAATTTGGAAAAACTGATCTGATCGATACCTTAATTCTCCCAACTATATTATTACGATTTAATTACATTTTAGGTGAATGTAAATCGTCACAAAGCATATACCATTCCCGACATTTCAGTGTTCAAAGATTTTTAAAAGCCTGTCTTTTGTCATATTTTCATGGAGAACAAAAACGGTTGGGAAAATTAAAAAATGGTTAGGAGAATTTACTGTTAATCACTGTTAGAGGGTGTTGCACAGTGACACCTTCCTAGAAACCATTAATATCTTTGTGGTTTGAGAATTTTGTCAGGATTTTTTGCATGTTAGAGGGTTAGTACAGTAAAAGGAAGATACTGGTAATAAGTAAAATTTCATACAAAAGTTACGCAATTTTTTAATTAACCTTCAACAATGTTACCGAGTCACTTTCAATAAGGCAAATCATTTCAGGTTGATAAATTGTTATTGTTGTTTTATCCAACAGCTCTTGGTAAACTATAGTAAATTTTTACCTTGTATGGTAAATTGTTTGATGCATCTTTTGAGAGTACCATGCACCTTTTTTTTGTGCATTGGTTTCGACTGTTATCTGCGTCAGGAAATCAATAAATGTACATGTATTGGTCTGATGAGATAGATCAAGGTAATATGAATTGTTTCATCTGGTTGTGATTTTTTTTGGAGAATACCCTGTCTACGACGTCGTGATCACACTCTTTGATCAAAGGCAAGCAAATATTTTTTTTAACAAAACACTAGAAACATTATTGTCCATGTCAGGCAAGCTGAAAATTGAATTTAAGTGGAAATATGAGGGTGAAAAATATTGCTTCCAATGGTTTCTGAGGAAGGTAGTGAAAAGTGATTAGCAAAACATTTATATGAAATAAGAGAAGAGAGATGTACAGAGAGAGAGATGATAGTCGCAAATAGAGATTAGCAGAGCATTTATGTAAAATAAGAGAGAGAGAGAAAAAATGTAGAGATAGATAAAGACAGTATGCTTGACAGAAAGAATAGATATACCGGTACATGCGAATGTGTCGGTGTAAAAATCAACGAAGTCTTTGCATGCAAATATACTAGGCTTTGCTTTGCAAAATATTACAAAATATTTTTCATTTTCTTGTTATCCAGGACCACCATAGTACGGGCAATACAAAAATGAGAGATATAACACGTGCCGTGAAGTATTTTGGCGACAATAGTCAAATTACTGACAAATCGCCAATAAGCCAAAACACAACAACCAAAATATTGAAAGGGCAAACAAAATTTCAGCTATCAACTAACAAGTTACAGCTTCACTTGGATAAAAAAATCGTTTTGGAATTGACCATCAAGTGTCATTTTAAAAACTATTGGTAAATTTAAAGCCATTGACATTATAGAGAGGGATGGGTTAATATTCCATTTTTTGGTTAAGCATCCTGATTTTAAAAGCTTTGGGTCCTCTTTATAGCATTTAATGGGAACATTATACAATTATTTTATTTACTTATTTACTCTATTACTGCTCATTTTTTTCTTTCATTTCCTTGGTGTTAATTCATGAAAAATTGATGCTTATGGATGCAAACTCAGTCTTACTACAGTACATGCTCTTATAACTGTCCATTGAATAATATCATTACCTCTCCTTCTAAATTCAAATACATATTCTCTAAAAAAATAACCAGTTTCTCTCTCTTTCTCTCTCAACTCTGATGACAACCCCCCCCCCCCCTCCTCTCTCTCTCACCCTCTCTGTAGCACAATGACAAATATATGTGACTGCATATACTGCTACGTGCCAGTAATCATGACAAAAGCACACAAAAATTATCTTATACATGGAAATTGTATTTTCTTTATTCTTGCCAAACGTCTGATAATCTTAATTCTTTCTTTCTAATCATCCAAATCAGTGAGAGAGTAAAAAAATTCAGTGACTTTGTAAGTTTGTATACAGGTACGTACATGTATATTAAACACAAAGCAACAAAAAATAAATCATCATACTTTCATTTTCCTTTACAATTACTGTAATACATGTATAACAAAATGTAATTAATGTATGGTTTGAAAAGTTCACTTTCTAATACCATAACAAATTATAACCAATCTAGTATGCACCAGTATTACACCAGTATTACTTTACATGTATGGAATTCAACAGTTAAAATACATGACAAGTTTAGGAAATTCAGTAATGAAATAGGTTGGTTGCTTTATAATCACGATGAAAAAGGCACAAATTCATTCCATTCAGATTAAATTAATGTACTCCTCATCAAAAAGTTCCCCCTCCCCCCCCCCCCCCCCGTCCCTACCACATTTTTTCCTTCCCATTTTAAAATGTAATTTTATCACTATTTGCATTGACTCTTGTTGTGACTGTGTCAAATTTGAAACCCCACGAGGATATATCTACATGCATGTGGTGGTCAATTTATATCACTAAGGGCATGGATCACATATTTCCATTTATATAAATGAAAATATTAAAAAAGATAATTTATTTCCCTCAGCTTAATACACAATATTTTGTGATAACAGATACGTCCAAAAATTACAAGCATATAAAAAATAAAACCTTTTTTTATACTTTAAACTAAAATCTGGAAGCGAGCAAAAAATTTTGTGAGCAAAATTATAAAATAAAAATTTATCTCAACAATTTATCTCAACAAGTAATTAAGGAACAAGGGCATTAATTTAAAAGTTGGTTGGATTATTGAAATGGTAGCCCCAAATGCAGAGCCAATTCTCACAATTTAAAGAAAGGTACATGTAAACAACGAACGAGTCATGTCTGAAACTGAAATGTTGGACACCATTTCTTTTATTTAATCATTTATGGTATTTTTTCCAGGTGGTGGGGAGGAGGGGGTAATTTAATCATTTAGTGAGAAAGAAGTGGATACTGTTCTAATTATTTTCAACATAACTACATGTACAAATTGTACATGCATGTCTTAAAATATTGACGAAAAGGGGGGAATGAGTAACATAAATTACGTAACTACTTTAATTTACAGTACAAAATGACCAAGACATTTTCATATTATATACAAACAATTTTTTTTTTAGAAATTGAATCAACATGGCAGCCAAGATGTTCTTGCCGTTAATAAATAAACTGACAAAGTGAAAACTAACATTTGCAGAACTGAAGGAAAATTTCTGTTGTAGAATAGAGAGAGCAATAGTGAGCGCCACAGAGAATTACGATGTCTCTTGGTAAATCAAACTTGATAACCAAAATGCTACGCTTGTCTAGAAGAAGTTGATGAGATGATAAGTCTGCCACGGCCACTCGATGGATTTGTTATATTAGAATATTTAGCTCTAGTTTAAATCCCATATTCTTCTGGCACTTCTACTTGTTCCCCCCTTGGTCCATACCGAAATTCAACATAGTTCCCATCTGCTTTGGGAAAGGTGCTGCGGATCAATGCAACTGCGCAGGCTGGTATGACTCTCCTCACCCCTCTCCCTAGTAGACCATGGACCCAGTACGTAAACATCCGATAACCTGCATATCTGTAAGACCTGTAGCAAAAACAAAAAAAAAGACAAAAATAGTGAGAAAGAGACAAGCTGCTTCAGCTTTAATAATCAAAACAAATTTCTTTTTCCATTTTTAGTTGTAGTATTGTACTTATTTTCATGGCATTCACTCTTGACAATCAAACAAGTATCCTCTCAGTCTCACGACTCACGCAAAAGGTGCTATTGCTAACTGTAGAAGTTATAAGTTGATCTTTTTGTACTTTATGATTTAAATAAATAATACCCAAATGTCCTGCGTCGAGGGTTGGTTATCTGGACACGTTTCAACCATTATTCGAAGCACTTTACAAGCAATGTTTCATAAATCTACTAAGCTATGCAAGAAGAAAAAAATTCATGATGTGGAGCTATTTTGATTTTTTTTAAAAGCAAAAGCCAAAGGCATACATGTATATCTAGCCATGGCCTAGGCGGAAGCTTTATTATCCAAACATACAACCTCCAAAAATACAGTTACAACCAATACATTGCAGGTACTACTACTACTAGTGGACTTCAAAAAATAAAAGTAAACATACTCATTTTCAAGCTCATCTGGTATTCGGTTGCGGTCCCTATGCCCTCTCGTATCCAAGCGGGCAATCAAGGACGTCCTGAGAACTGCCCGTTCAAGACAAACTTTACTAAAGTCCTCATGTACAGTAATGCAGGGAATAACTTCGCTCAAAAAGCGTCGACAATTCATTACTTCAACACAGCATCTACACTGTAACACAGTCTCCATTGGGGTGCACACTCCACAGAAACACCAGTCGCTGTTGGCAAGACGGTCTCCGCCTGGATCTGGGGCTGGTGGTTCTTCGTCGCTGCCGCCGTCAAGCTGAAGTCTTTCCCGATCCAAATGCCTTGCTTCCATTTCGTCAGCGGTGAACGTGGGTTCGAAATTGTAAGGCTTTGGACCTTCTAGTATAGCTTCATCCTCTTCAAAATCCATCCCTTGGCTTTAAGTTTAGATATAATGTGAGTTTGCCGAGTTGTACTTTGTACGTCCGAGAAAATATTGACAAGTACTAAAGTAAGACTTCACTCGAATAAATACTCTACAGTAGTTTACAACAGTGCTCGCGCTCGTATCAGGTGGGTATCATGTGACATGATCGGGCTCGGCGATCAATGCTTCTGCTCGATCTTATTTTTTAATTCATACCAATTTTGTTCGACAATTTACCATCTTAAAAAAACCATTTTAAGAATAACTTATATTTACTTAAAAATAAAACGCGTGTAAAAGTTTGAAATTTGTAATTTATTTTTCGGAAAAAATAACATAATAATGAACAGAAAAAATTGACCAATACGCAGTCGATTTTGCCATCTTCGCATGATACGTCACGCAATTGTGGGAGGCACAAGAACATGGCGACGCACATACGAGGTTACGAAGGCATGTTTTATGCTAAGAATTTTGTGATTTACTGCTTTCTGTTACGTTTTTGTTAAGATTTGTTCAGGTCATCTTATTTAACATATAATTATCTTTCAGAAAAGGTACGGTTGTTGCTTGGGGTTTCGGTTTCCTTTAATAGTGCATTTTACATGTATATCGATGTACATGCAGTTGTGTGAATGTAAATAGATTGATCAAGTTATTTGAAACCTGTCATGACAAGACATATATTATACATGTAGCTCAGCAATGTTTTTTTTTAATGAGGCAAATGTGTAATAAGCTGTGTATAGAGGTTTGTTTATGACCTTTGTCCATATATGGCTATCAAGGTATTCAATCAGATTGTTTGCTACATAACTGTCCTAATGTGTCATACTGTTATTCCTTTCCCTTCCCTTCTCATTTGAGTCACAAGCCACAGAAATGTGGGATTGTGTGCTTTTGGTCAGAAGTCTATAATCCTTCCTGTACATATGCAACGTGAGTGACGTAACTCACATGAAATATTGGAAATAAACACTGTAACTTACATTTACATCATATTGCATCATACGGGTACGGTAAACTAGAATTCTCAATTTTAACTTGTATGGATAAATAGAGGAGAAATTTGACTTTTGGAGAATAGTTTGTTGACCCTGACCCACTCACCTGTTGGCTCAAGTTACCAACTCAATATACTGGAACAGTCTGGAATGTTCTATACTGTTCTACAGCATCTGCTCGATGGACTCTATAGCTCTGTGTTGAATGTATTGCTGATTTTTATAGTGTACCAGTATATTTACAGCTGTGTATGTGTGTGTCCTTAGGCCTTACACACTTCTTTGTAAATTATCTATATTGATCTCTTATTCAAAGGCTTACATATTTTGAAAGGGCATTAATATATTTGTACTTGGATCTTAGCTCAGCTGATAAAGATAGCTTTGCAAATATAAGAATTAAGAAACCTGTCAAGTGTCAACAGCCTATTTTAACCATTAGCACAATACAAGCCTTCAAATTCAGAATCATTCTAGAAACACTCTAAAAGAATGCCCATTTATTATCAACTAATTTGTTCAGTATAAAGAGGTTAATTGCTTACACATGTTCACATCTCATGCAATTAAATGATTGCACACTCCTCGTAATAAGCAGCTGCACCTGATGGGCTTTATCAGTAAGGAGGTCCACATGTACATATCCATGTGTAGGCCTTGAATCAAAATGTGCAATTCCTTACCTTGCACCTCTTTGGTATGAATTGTAACATCAAAATTATTCGTAAGAGTAGCTTATACAAATGTATCTAAGCTTGAGACTTTGAAGAAATATCCCAAAAAAGCTCTTCCAAAATTCACGATATTGAGCAAAAAGAGAAAAAAACTGAGAGAATTAAAATATGCTAGTCCAAAGGAAATGAAATTTGTTTTCCAAAATTGTTTTTTCCTGTATGAACATATGGGGTCTCCAACTCCAACTCCAAGCAGACTAACATTATAATTTAGAAGGCCTACACATATGTTTAATAGATGATTGTTTCATACACATAACAATTCAGACAAAGAAATGAGTTATCAACAATAACCTTGTACATGTACCCTACATTGTTCATTGTTCATTGTTCATATCGTCGCTGTTTTCACGAAGTGACGGTAGTGAAAAAAAATTGCATTCACTTTGCGTTACGATTTTCCTCACTACCGTCACTTCGTGAAAACAAGGACGATATGTACTGTACATGTACAGGACTACAGGTAAGGTTGGCGTTTTTAGGGAATGCGAAACCTGATCTGACAGGTGTCAAAAATATGTTTAAACAGAGTTTCATAGACCAGTCACACATTGGGTACATGCATGTGTAGCTGTTGTATATAATAAGGCCTGTTTAGACTGATGTGGACGTGATCATGCAAGTGTCACGTCATACACTACCACTGCTGATCAGTTGTGTCGATCTAGTCTGGGACTCTCTGGGTGCATTGTATTGACACATGAATACTGTGTATTGTCGCTACCAGTATTTATACAGAACTATATATGGAGGAGGTGTCATTCAGAATGAGATCTCATTGTACGTGATTCCTTTCAAGGTGATACAGCTTTATCTAGAGGTCTTACTTACCTGTTCAGACTGGCAAGTCAACACTGAGCCCTGGGAATGTATATGAACAGTACAAACGTTATAGTCTAGGTTGCATAACTTCTACTCAATTGGAATAAAATAGACCTATGGAGGTGTCATTCAGAATGAGATCTCATTGTACGTGATTCCTTTCAAGGTGATACAGCTTAATCTAGAGGTCTTACTTACCTGTTCAGACTGGCAAGTCAACCCTGGGAATGTCTATACAGTGCGTCCCAGAAAAAACGAAACCGAGAAGTATCGATGTTCTATGATAACTTAATCACAACTATAATTAATGAATGATACATATTTGGAAAGCTTAGAGTCTCCTCTTTCATGTGATGCTACTCCAATGATGCATATTTCACGCATGAGTGATTAAAAGCAATTTGAAGGAAGGAAACCAAAAAGACATTTGGCGGGCGGTATCTGAATTTCGAAGAAAAATTCACATTTCTAGAAAGTTGAGTTTCTGCCCTTTCATATGACACCTCAATCAGGAAAAATGAGCGAGGAATGACAAAGTTCTGTTTGTTTAAAGTAGTGCTTGCATTTCCATAATTTTATTAAACGAATTCGTTTTCACTGGCTGCCTGCCGTATCAATAAACGAAATTAACAAAAGACTTAACTCCGTTTCGTTGACAATCAGCCGTAGACGAGAGTCTTCATGCATGGCTGATTGTCAACGAAACGGAGTTAAGTCTTTTGTCAAATCTGCTTTTTGCTACCGCAGGCACCCAGTGAAAACGAATTCGTTTGTTAAAATTATGAAAATGTAAGGGCTACTTTAAACAAACAGAACTTTGTTATTCCTCGCTCATTTTTCCTGATTGAGGTGTCATATGAAAGGGCAGAAACTCAACTTTCTAGAAATGTGAATTTTTCTTCGAAATTTAGATACCGCCCGCCAAATGTCTTTTTGGTTTCCTTCCTTCAAATTGCTTTTAATCACTCATGCGTGACATATGCATCACGTGACTAGCATCAACTGAAAGAGGAGACTCTAAGCTTTCCAAATATGTAGCATTCATTAATTATGGTTGTGATTAAGTTATGATAAAACATCGATACTTCTCGGTTTCGTTTTTTCTGGGACGCACTGTACAGTACAAGCGTTATAGTCTAGGTTGCATAATTTGTACTTAATTAGAATAAAATAGACTGCGCAAAGAAGCAGAAACTCGATCTTCATGTACATGTGCATATGTACATTACTTTAATTGGACAACAAAGCCTGATTTACAGAAATTACGGTACAGACTATTAAGTGTTAAATAGTGATTCATTTTTGTCATCGGTCTATGAATACCGGTAGCCATGAATGCTAAATTTTTCAAAGGTTTAAAAAAAAAAAAAAAATTGTACAAGTACTTACATGTATTGTAGGCATATTTACATTAAAACAGGTTTGATTATATTGATCAACCCAAGGAAAGTTCAGAAAATGTCTAAACAGATTACTTTACAAGGCAGAAACAAACTTTACAAGGCAGTAGGTGAGGGCACCCTTTTTTTGTTGACAGTACCTGATAAAACACAAACTTCCATGGATTAAAGATAGTACAGTGTAATAAAATGCATATATATGGTACACTTAATACAGACTTTTGCAATTTTTCATTAACTTCATCCTGTTTTGATCTTATGAATTACATTTAATTCTGTCTGATCAGATGTAATACTTGTACTTGCAATACATTAAAACATTTCAAATCATGTATTGGATTAGTATCTCAGATGGCTTGGCAAAACTGTGTCAAACTAATCTAGTAAATCCTAATGAAGAGAACATAATCCTTATATTAAGTTGATTCTGGGGTTCCCTTAACTGCGATAAATATGATCTGTCTAATAATGCACTGTATTTAGAAGAGTAGGAGATTCGAGATTAACATACTTCCTCTTCTCATCAGTAAAGCGAGAAGTCGGGGCTAAATATAAGCAGGGCATACGAGTGAACTTTGGATTCTAATCACATCCGACAGATTTGAAGGGTGCAGAAGATGGGAAAATTCAGCTGTTTGGTCATGTGACCCTTTTTGATTGAATCAGTCTTGTTTACTTGTCATCAGATCACGTGAAATGTCTCATACTTAGTACGTGCACAAAAATGTATGCTACGACTTGACCAGGGAGGTGGGAGGGGCCTCTCTGACTTTACAGCAGGGGAAAAAAAAATTGAATCATTTCGGGGGCTACTTTTCAAGCTTGCTTGCATGAAAATAACACTATTTAATTTGTTTTGCATTGAACTCTATGGAAATTTTAGGGGGCTCTTTTATGACTTTCGGGGGCTAATTTGCCCGAGCCCCCATGTATTTTCCCCCTGCTTTACAGAGTAGTGAGTAGTCTACCTGTACATGTAGTTAGCTTGCCTGAATATTTGAAAATACAGTATGATATTTGTACTGTCCAGTGTCCACACCCCCCATCACCATTCATCTCCCTCCTTTCCATTCATCCCCCTCCTTTCCATTCATCCCCCTCTCCTTTCATCCCCCTCTCATTTCCCCTTCCCCCTCTCCTTTCCCCCTTCCCCTTACCACACCCCACTGCTAGAGCTGATTGTTAGGAGACAATTATTTGCATGTACTTTACTAGATCAAGTTAGATGACTACATATTTATAGGCAAGGTCACAACTATCAATTTACAAATCGTCTCAAGAAAGGCTCTGTCTTTGATCTACATATTGATCTAGATTGAAGAGGCCTTGGAGATAACATAGTTACTCACAAATCTGACCCCATAACCCCTCTCGACGTCATGTACAGTACTGTACATGGTGTGCAGCTGGGGAAAGTTGGCTCTCTCTACAAATATAAACACAAATGTACATTCAGATCCATCCAGAAATTCCAACACATTGCGGGTCCCAGTACATGTAAATTCACCCATTTGGTCTCCTTGGCTGAGAGTCTGAGAGTAAAATAGTAATTAAACAAAAAGATGTTCCAATGCCTGAATGAAAATTGTACTCTGCTGGTGGGGTACACACAAATGTATGATTGTTAAAGTTGTTAACCTCCTATTTTCCCCCTTTTGTAGAGATATGTGTGCAAGTGTTACGAACGTTTACTTTGCCTGTGTACCTGCTGTTTTACAAACAAAATGGTGCTCATCAACACTCACTGTATTTCTTTCATTCCAACTGAGTGGTTGTACATCACAAGTTTGATCGTATTGTACATTTGTATTACTCTTTATTGCTTAAATAGCTTTGTTTATACCGGTATGGTTCTGAATGAATACCTTGTTCATGTAACAGTTATAAATAAAATGTTTTATTTCATTTGTATTTTTGCTACAGGCAAGGCCCAAGTACCTGCGTTGCATCACCATCACATGCTTCTTCTTGGCTGCTAAGATGAAAGAAGAAGATGAGGTAATTACTTAAAATCTGATTGATATCATCTCATCGGTATACCATCAAGGCTATGTAGTTTTGAATACATGTAGTATGGACTTCAATATGATCAAGAAAGCAAATTTGAAGGAAATCAAAAACATGAAATTTGTATGATAGCAAATTTTATGCCATTTTACTAGGTTGGTTATTTATTTTAGAATAAATATTTTGTGATGGAAGAAACATAAACATTATTAAAAAAACTTCTAGTTTCGAGCAAATGGATATTGACACAAACTATTGGAGATAGCTTTCAAAACAGGAACTTGAAAAACTTGTTTGATAATTAGGACAAGCTGGGAATCATGCAGCCAAACTGAAAATATCAGGAAGTTTATCAGGAAGGATTTATTTCCTAATAACTTCCAGATAATTTGTACAGTGAGTCTCCCCTGCTGATACAAGTTCCTGATGCAAAGTACAAAATGTATATATTATAATTAACTACATAAATAATATGTATATCCGGTATGGGTATAGAGGTCCTGATTTTGTGATTATCATCCAATATTTTAGTTTTGAAATACATGTATTTGATCACACTGGCAAAACTGAGGTGAATATTACTTCAAGGAAGCAACTTTCTGTAGTTCTAGTAGGAAGTTTCTCTTCCAGGAAGTTTTGCGGAAGTTTGTAGATTGTGTCGTCATTGGGAAACTTATGAGCTGCAAAATTCGTAGAAATTTCTACCAGCATAACTTCACTAATCATGCCTGCGTGGAGACATGTTCATGAAATGGATAACTTATTTGTAATATCCATGTACATCTGTATGAATTCAAGAAATATACAAATGGATACAATGGATGCAAAATTCCTAGAAATTTCTACCATCATAACTTCACTAATCATGGCTATGGAGACATGTTCATGAAATGTAAAACTTATTTGTAATATACATGTACATGTACACCTAAATGAATTCATGAAATATACCAATACAATGCAGTGAATGCACTTCTTCAGCTTCTTACAATAACATGCAGTTATTTTATAAACAAACACAGAGCCAGCTTGACAACAGTCTGATTCCTGTAGATAACAAACAGTATCATGACCTTCATCCAGTATTGTTTCAAACCTTATCTGTACTTATAAATAAGAGGAAGGTCAAGTTAGTATATCAACCATCAAGTTGGGAATAGATAAACATGGTTACGTGATACAGGACGAACCTGGGATATCTAAATTTAGATGGTAAATTAGCCTTCAACTAATGTAGATTAGATATTTATTTAATAAATATCTGTTTGTTTTGAAAAATAAATGGTTGTTATGAAGAATAAAGAGGACATTTATCTTGATCTGTGCAGAGATATCATGCAATGTTTTTTTAGCTGATAGAATCCCATTCAAAGTGTTTTTGGTATTTGTATGTACATGTATGTGCAGATGTATGTGCAGATGCATTATTTTTCCTTTTAGAGATGAAATTCACAGGTAATTTAGGCACTTTTGTTTAGTTTGTGTACAGAACTGGACCAGAATTTAAAGGTGTCTTTTAATTCTATCATTGTTAATAAATATATCAGTGTGTACCTTTTAAAGCCCCAACCCTAGGGATTATTGTGTATCGGTAGCTGTTTACAGGTATAAGTTTCCCATTACGTGAAAGGATTTAATCAGTAACATGTATTATTTTACATGTATTTCTCAAAGCCTGGTTTTAATTCTGTCATTTTCTCTACATTTTTAGATGGTCCCTGCAACTCAGGACTTTGTCCGTGACAGTCAGTGTGGCTGTACTGTGAGTGAAGTGCTTCGCATGGAACGTGTTGTGCTCGACAAACTCAAGTGGGAGCTGAACTTCGTTAACGGCTTGGACTTCCTACAGATTGTAAGTTTATTTCTAACCCTTTATTCCATTCCAGATTTCTCACAGAGCAAATAGAGAATGTCATATTAATGATTGTATATGTAGTTTTTTCAGAAAACTTTTCATCAGTGACCAATGACAGTTTTCGTTATAATAAGCTAGTGCAATCCTTGCTTCTGATTGGTTTTTCAGCAGATTTGTCACTGATTTTTGTCATTTGTCATTGAAAAAAGGCTTTGTGAAACAGGTCCCTGGAAGGGTTTTAACATGGCATGGTTAGTATGTTTACTTCGAGAGGTACATGTACATGGTATCAGTGAGAAGAAAAAAAAAACATTGGCGTGAAGAATGATTAATTTTGAAGGCCCTAAAAGAACAACTTATAAGTAAAATGTAGTAGAGTACATCTGTCTTAAAGTAAAAATGCCTCACTTTTACTGTAGCAAATCCAGAAAGAGCTCTTACAAAAAATATATATATTTATAGAGAGATTTGATAATGCTTAGCCCAACTGTGGAAATCACTCTGTCACATCCTGTCTCTATTCAGTTCAGTTTCAGTTTCAGTTTATTTTTATATTTCTCATGTTGTATAATACATTATTATAATTGGCATGTTACATTTTGTTGTTGTGGTATTTATACGAACAAAAAGAAAGCAATGCTTGTAGGTCATAGGCTCTGGAAGTTATAACATTGATATACATGTAGTCTTGTGTATAATAAATAACGTAACAGGATCAAATTTGAACTTGTTATAAGGAATACCCGGTAGGTAAACATTGGTCATATAAGTATACGACTAATTTTAACCCATTCCTTGGAATACTTGTGTTAGATTATCACCATCTGTACGCAATGGCAATTCACATTGGAGCATACTAACATTTTAAAGTCCATTCCCTTGTGTTAAATCTCTTATCATGTCTAATATCATAATAAGATACCTAAAAGAACACTTCTTTATACCTCGTCTTTCTCTCTCTCCCCTTAGTTCCATGCTTTGTTGATGACCCAACGCCCAACCCTGCTTGAGGACCTGCACCACATGACCCCATCCCGTCACCTCTCCATGCTGACCGGCCGGCTAAGCCAGTGCATGACCAACCATCAGCTGGCTGCATGCAGGGGCTCCACTCTAGCCCTGGCCATGCTCAGCCTGGAACTGGAGGTGCTGGCTGAGGACTGGTTGCCCCTCACTATTGTGCTGCAGCGCATGGTTGGGGTGAGTACTATAAAGTTGCCACTCTCAACCCAGGTTTATAAATGGTTACTTGTAGAAAGTATACTAGTTTTTTGATTGCTTTTAGACCTTTTGCCAGGTTGCCAAAAAAAGCCAAAGTAACAGAACTTTAGCATTCCTTGTGACAGGTTTGTGTGCATTATAAATGTAGCTATTGTTATCAGATCTTTTGTAACATTCTATCACCTTCAAATATAGACATGGCATGGAGAATATTTACTCAGGCAGTTAGTGTTCTATTTCATTGCATACATCCCCATTTAATACCTTTTCCAGACAATTAACAATGATTTGTCTAATCCACTCCATTCTATGCTGGGGAGAGACTGGAAGATATTTTACAGGATCAATCTTTCGGAACCTTGATACAGTATGCTTTATTTCTAAGATTGATTTAAGTTATCAGTTTGCTTAAAACTTTCATGAGCCATGAAAATTGAAAATCGATTGTGAAAGATCAGCATTCCTTACATATTTACTTACATGTATTTTGTAAGATTCTGCCATGTTTAATTTTTGTCTTGCAAAATAATTAATGTCTATTTTGTATTTGCTTCTTTTACACCATGTAGGTTGACAACCAGTGGCTGATTCGAAGCCGAGAGCTGATTACTTACACGCTCTTTGGTCACTCAGCTTCCCATCGCATGCCCAGCACGCGTCCCATCTCTCCCCCTAACCCCGTCTCACCCCCAGTGGTCAACTCCCAGAAATCGACCCCCAACAAGGCCAAGCGCAAGAAAAGCGAGATCCATGAGAATGTGTACGGCAACGTGAAGCGGCTCATCGACAAGGGAAAGTGCGACATGACCTTGCCGACATGTCCGATCCCAGCCATCTCCGCCCACGGGGGCAAGACCACCGTCACGCCCCCAGGATCCTGCGGGAAGGAGGTGCGCCAGCAGGACGGGGACGAGAGTCTCCCGTCTTCCCACCCCCCACTGACTTCCATTCCAGTCACTTAAGGGTTTCACCTTTGCAAAGCGATAGCTCCACCTGCGTTTTAGTTGTGAAAATGTCAGCCCAGAAGATATGTTTCTTTTGTAGGTCTTGTTCATCATGGCATGTTTGTAATGTTATGTAACCAAAATTAAAAGAAACATTGTGTAGATATCTTGTTTTTTGATGTATGTACAAATTTAACTAATATATTGAGAAAAAAAATGTATATGTGTTCTTACCCTTGATGTTAAGCCTACGTTAGGGGTAGACTTCCTTTGTAAGAACAGTGCCTAGACCTTGTTTACTTAGTGTACTGATTTGGGTTTGATGTATATATTTTTAACAGATTATTAAAAATATTTCTCTGACATGTATAGCAAAAATAAAGAAAATGAGTGCTGTGAAAAGGAAAGGCACTTGCTTTTACAACATGGCTGCAGATCAGAGACAAATTTTACATGTAACTGCTGCAAACCCGTGCTTCAGCATGGTTTATCGTTGCACTTCTTGTTTTGTTTTACTTTATTGTAGTACAAACCACCTCACACAACAGCTGTTCCCCAGGGCCCTATCTCTGTCTCAAAGAGTTGTGATTGATCTAAATTTATCTGAAGTTCATCAATCTTAGACACAAGCTGACAATCACCCATGAAACGTGGTCAGGTTGTGATCGATTTGGATCAATTGCAATTCTCTAAGATGACAGGTTCCTGATTTTATTAACTTTGTGTCATCTTCTAAAATAAATTAACTTTCTTTTTGGTAAGATGTTACACAGTGTACTTTATTATTGTCTAATAATGAGCTGAAATAGCCACTGAAGGGATGAGAGCCACATGCCAACAATATTTCTCGCTGCACGCTTGCAGTTTGAATGTATATGTGTCTTACTGATAAGATTGTATTCCATGATGATACTTGTAATAATATCACACTGACAGTATTTTTCTCATATCTCTTGAAATTTGCTTATTCGGTATGTTGTGATCTCAAAAGATTTGTGTACAATGGACGCAAAGTCAACCTCCATTTGGACATGGACCCTTTTGTGCTTATCGAGTCTGAGCTTTCAAATTCTAGCTAGATGTTCACATGTAGGACCGGAGAACACAACTTACCTCTTTGTATCGGCATAGAAGCATACCTTGCATAGCAGGGTCAAATACCTTGATGTACCGAATCATTAAAATTACAAAAATGTTTTCCAATAATATTTTATACAGGAGAAATTGAAAGATATGACAGCTAAGCTATCATGAAAAAAGTAGAACTCGATCTCCAGGAGAAATGAAAGATGGTTAAGCAAGCTTTAAACTTATCAGGGATTTTGCATTCTCACATGGCACAAAATTGTGTATTGCTTTCTCTGTTGCTGCTAAAGGAGCGATACATTGTACCTATATTTCACTCCTATATTCATCACGGCAAATTTATACTCCAAACTTGAGACACGATTTCGTAGCGTAGACCGCAGCCAAAATTTTGTCTATTATTGATCACTTGTGTTCATCTTGCACTTCTGCTGTTTTGTAATTCTTGTGCTATTAATTTCAAATGTGTTTCTGTTTGTGGTGCTGCTCAAAATTGTAATCGATCTAGATATTCTTAAAGTGAAGGTTACGATTTTTATAATCTATCTGTACAAACAAAATGAAGGGTGAAAGTATCTTGTTGTATAGGCATATTATGTATGATGTATAAATGTAAAAAAGCAAAAGCAAAAAAATCTTAAAATGTTATTTATTGTGTGTATGGCCATTAAGATGTACTATGTACATGTTTTCTGTACAATCTGGATAGGAAATGGGAAAGAATTACTACTTCCCACCCTCCGCCAAGTTAACGCCAAACATATATTGAAAAAAAATATTAAAAACTATAGGTTGTAAAAAAGTATGCAAAAAAAAGTCTTTATATTTCCTTGCCATTCTTATGATAATAAAGCTTATGTGTATATAGTTTTGTATCATTTAGCATAGGGTAAAGCATATATGAGTGAGAAATAGAAAAGTAAATCTGTAATATGGTCAAGGATCAGGACCTATGTCATTGGAAGTTATTCTAGAAAACCTGTAAGTTGAAAAGAGGGAATTAAGAGGAGGGAAAATGTATGATTTATTGAGTGATGATCATAATGGTCTTTCTATATCACTTGTATGTGTAGGCAGGACTTTCTGCCCATGTCTCAGACACTGCAAATTGTACGATAGGCAGAAAAAAAACAGAGGACCTCATTTTTTCTTAAATTTCATCTGACAGTATTCCCAGATTGTATAACGCCTTAATGCAATCGGAGGACTCTGAGCGCAGTGGCTGTAGCATTTCCTTTTAACACAAGTTTTGTTGTGTCTTTGTTGTGTTTTATTGCAATAGATATATATATTTTTATATTGTGAGTTGAGCTTTTCAATCAACGCCATGACTAAGGCCTGATTTTGTTTTCTTTTTGCCCACATTTATCAAGATCAACATTATTTTAAAGTTGTTTTATTACTTTTTCCAGTTGATTTGTGGTGGGATTAGAAAAAAGGGGGTTTTAAAGTTGATAATGTATTTTCTTTAAGTCTCATTGCCAGCATGAAAGATACATTTCATACCAGGCAGATGAAGAAACGAAATTGACCAATGATGTCAATTGTCATATGCATTAATGTTTCATTTATTTATATCTTATCTTGGTTTTGTTTGAGCACAGAAGTACATCGATCTATCCTCTCTACTGACATGGTGGTTTTTAAAGAGTTTTATTTAAATTGATTAATCGACCAAGTGTCCGATGTTAACAATCAGAGGGATACTTTGGGTAAATCATGGTTTGCCAATGCCATGTGTTTTAAGTTTCAACTCAAGAAATGTGTTTAATATATATGTATTGATTTAATTATTTATTTACACAATAAGTAGGCTCTGTGTATTCAAACTGTTGGTGCAGTAGGCTAAACAAATTTATTGTAAAGTGAAAGAGATACCGTTGAATATTTTCGTTTATAGAGTTTAGATAATACTGAGTAACTATTTGTTTTAGAATTAGTTGGTTTTGTGTAGGTTAATTTGTAATTCTAGTACAGATATATATTTTGTTGTACCAGCTCTCTTCTGGGCTATTATTTGGTATCATAATAATTATAATTTGTGTAAAATGTTGAAAAAGTTCCAAGAATTGCACACTTTCAATACAGACCAAGAGGTATGCCTTTTGTTATTCAAGGTATATTCAATTCATGGAAGCAACTATCATTCTTATGACACAGAATTTATTCATAGTGTACTGAAATGCACGAATAATAAATGAATAATTCAGAATTTTGTTTATAATGAATGTTTTTAATTGTCATACATGTTTTACATTCTGTGGAGGTACTGTATCTGTTGATTTCTGTTTAAAAAATGACGTACATGTACCACACCCAAGTCATCCATTTCATATAACAGGATCCTTGGATGGAGATGAAGATACAGGAAGTGAAATATCCTGTGCGTTGTAAAGGAAAAGAATTCTTGGAATCAGGGCATATACTTTGTGCAGTCATTTAAAGGAGACCAAAATGAAATGACATTCAATGCATGCACAAAACATCAATTTAATATGCACTTGATCAGACAGATATTTATTCAAAGTCTATTATTTACAATAATTTTCCAGTTTTTGTTGTGATCTGATAATTTTCTCTTTTTCTTTCACTATATATTGATTATACATCTTTAACCAACACTTGCTATAATATTTCATTCAGAAGAGGATTTTTTATGGCAAAACATCTGATTAAAGCCTCAACATTGTGTTGTATGAAAAATAATTATTTTGTTTATTAGAGTATTTTTGTTTCATGTTTGTGGTACTGAGTTTACATATAAATGGATTAAAAAGAGAAGAAATTGTTTGTACAGAAGAGAAACCTAAGGAATGTGAAGGAGAGACTGGGAGAGAGAGAGAGAGAGTGTTAAGGAGAAAACAGGGAAGGAAAAGAAATCAAGTCAGAAATGGAATATATAAATCAAAATAATTACACACAGGAGATTAGACGGAGAAGAGTGGATATGGAGAGGAAAAAGGCGACTTTTATATTGAGATCTTCTCTTAAGGAGAGAGAGAGAGAACGAGGAGGATTCATATGCAATTAATATAGGATCAATATACTTTGAAGTTGACTATTTTCATCAGGAGGATAGGATGAGCAGACAGTCCTGATAATTAAATAACAATGGAAAAGAAGACCAAGAACAAGAAGAAAGATCGAAAGAAAGAAAGTAAGAGAGAGAAAGAGGGAAAAAGGAAAAAAAGAAGGAAGAAAAGAGGGAGGAAACAACAACAAACTCTTGCTTAGCAGAGAAGAGTACTCGGACTTGGCCATTCGCTGCAACAGAAACGTCATCCCTCACAGTCGATGAAAGTGGTTTGGCTCCATGGGTGTCGATCCCGGGGGGATGGGGGGGGGGGGGGGGGGGATATATCCCCCCAATATTTCAGGTGTGGGGGGATGGGGGGGGGGGGGGGTGGCCTGTACAATCATCCCCCCAATAATTCACCATAAAAAATATAAAAAAATGAAGAGAGAAATTAATGATGAGAGTCCGATGAGAGTAGTTAATGGTTATTACTCGCAAGATCGGACCATCATATTAAAAAAAAAAAAAAAAAAAAAAAAAAAGATCGGACCATCAATATACACATTTTGCTATCTCATTTTCATAATACATACATACATATATACGAAGTAAATAAGACAACCGTATATGAGACGAGAATAAATTGAATTCTCGCTCATACGGCTTCATCAGGAATTGATGAATTTATTCAATTTGTTCAATCAACAGCATCATAGAAATGCAGTGCGCCAAATGCAAAGACGCAGCATCAAAAGCAACGAGCGAAGCGCGAAGCACAAAAGTAGCAATCTGCAATGCACATCAGACAATCCTGGACAGTGTAAACATAGATGAACTCTGTGACGATTTCGTGATGAAATCGGAGACAAGGAGAAAGATTTTCGGACATTAGTATGACTTATAAAATAGGTCACAAGTTGTTATGTTGTTTCCGTTCACCCTTTTTAAAATTCACGTCATTGTTTCTTTATTTCTATTTTTTTCACTCATTTTATTTCCTGATATTTCCTAAAACATTTTTCATTTTTGGAGAAAGATTATTATGTCTCAACTTATTTGTGACACAACTTATTTTCAGTGGGGAAACTGAATTCAGACAAGGATTAATATAGAGAACAGTACAACGAATCGTCTTCTTTCTCTAATAATTTAGCGAACAGCCTGGGCAAAGCTGTTAGGGGGGCAACTGAATTCAGACGTGGAATTGCGCCCTCTATATAACAAACAATGCCTAATCGGTGACCATTGGTCCCCCATGATCCTCTTTTTCTTATGTTAACTGAGAGCTGAGTTGATGAGATAACCACCTGTCCAGTGACCTTGTAGGGCGGTAAAATCCCTCTTGTAAACTACGGCAGATAAGCTTTAAGAGTAATAATCAAATGAAACGTCAAAGTACACGATACAACTAATCGTCTTCTTTTACTAATACTTTAATGAAACGTGAAAGCTTCCGCGCTATGCGCGGAATGGGCGAAAATGAATACAGACAAGGATTAAGAGTAATAATTTATTGAAACATTAAAGCTTCCGCGCTTCGCGCGGTAGGGGGGAAACTGAATTCATGAAGGACACGATACAACAAATCGTCTTCTTTATCTAATAATGTAATAAAAAGGGAAAGCTTCCGCGCTTCGCGCAGGAATGGGCAAAAATGAATTCAGACAAGGATTAAGAGTCGAGAATGGTACATAGAATCGTCTTCTTTCTTTAATAATCTAATGAAACGTCAGAGCTTCCGCGCTATGCGCGAGGGAAGGGGAACTTGATTCAAACAAGGATTAAGAGTCGAGATGGTTCATCGAATCGTCTTCTTTCTTTAATAATCTAATGAAACGTCAAAGCTTTGCGCGGTGGGAGGGGGGGGGGGGGACTACCGCCCCCCTAAAATTAAATCCTGGCTACGCGCTTGGGAGGGGAGCAACTTGCCACACGTTTCTACCACTTTGGTTGCTTTGATCCATTGCCGAAAATATTTTGGCACCTATCATACCCCCAAACCACGGATACAAATCGACACCCTTGTTTGGCTCCCACTCTATATAATCCTAGGCTATAGGGCTAGATTGGATTGAGCCTCGCAGAATATCACACTTAATGATAAAAAAAGATAAATGGGACATAATTCTCCTGTCGCGTGCGGCTATAAGGCTCAGATTGTTGGACGAATAGCCCATCTCGTTTTATCCCTTACTCACGATATAATATGGTGCATACAGGTGGTAAGGGAGTTCCATTCCAACTCCCTGCATGGTAGGAAGAAAGCAAGGAAAAAAAGAACCATGTAAATATCAAAATTTGAAATAGATTTAGACCTCATCAAAAGGCATTCTGATTTTATTAACAATTAACAATAAGATTAAGGGAAAACTATTTTTGGGGCTTTTTTTTATAAATATGATAAATATTACAGTAAAGGGACTATATGCGGGTATCGATGTTGAAGTCTTGAAACATGAAAGTCGTGGTAATTGTTTCACATTAATTTTGTTTGCCTTTTCCATACCTGCTGTGAACTTTTTTTTAGGCTCGATTAGTCGATTACTTCTTTACGACGACAACGCAGCCGAGTGGCATATCCAGAATGCATGCATTCATTTATGGATGGGGGTTTTGGGGGGCGGACAGTCCAGTCAATTTAAAAAATCGTGCATGGTTATCAAATTTTGTTGTTCTGGTTGTTCTGGTAAAGGGGGAACACTCCTGACCGCGGCATTGAACATAGCCTTCTGTGGCAAGCCGGACGAGCATCTGCATCTCAATATAATATAGCCTACTTCATTGACTATATATTAATATTATGCCCGGTGGCCCGTTATATACCGAGTATTGAGTGGGCCTTATCTTAATCCCAACTCTAACATGCTGCGGCTGCATTTTTTGCTTCGTTTCGTAATTTTGGAAATTTTGGAAAAAACGGACCCAAGTTTAGTGATATTTTGTGTAACAAATGGGACCCATGTTTCAGAGGAATTTTTTGTGAAAAAGCGACCCATTAGAGCAGCACACACCCGTATTTACCCCCCCCCCCCCGGGCATGGTGCAGATCACCGAAACCAAAAACAACGTAACGGTGCCCCTACTACCCCCTCCCCGATTGTGTATTATTCGGTGCTCCTGCTGCAAAGTTTAAGTTTAGTGTATTTGTTTGTTTCGTATTTATGGGATTAGTAATGTTTAATTTTCTTTTCCCCCTCCCCATTTACGTGAATCTCATGTAGGAAATGATACAACAACTCCAAAATCCCAAAGCCTCAAAAGGCCCCCCCCCCCGAAAAAAACATATAACAAAAATATAAAAATTAAATAAATAAAATCTGCTCTATTTGTAGCCGGACATACGAAGTATGCCTACTAAAATGATAGGATCGAGAATGGTACATAGAATCGTCTTCTTTCTTTAATAATCTAATGAAACGTCAGAGCTTCCGCGCTATGCGCGAGGGAAGGGGAACTTGATTCAAACAAGGATTAAGAGTCGAGATGGTTCATCGAATCGTCTTCTTTCTTTAATAATCTAATGAAACGTCAAAGCTTTGCGCGGTGGGAGGGGGGGGGGGGACTCCCCCTCCCTGCACTAGGAACCGCGCTTCGCGTGCTCACTACCGCCCCCCTAAAATTAAATCCTGGCTACGCGCTTGGGAGGGGAGCAACTTGCCACACGTTTCTACCACTTTGGTTGCTTTGATCCATTGCCGAAAATATTTTGGCACCTATCATACCCCCAAACCACGGATACAAATCGACACCCTTGTTTGGCTCCCACTCTATATAATCCTAGGCTATAGGGCTAGATTGGATTGAGCCTCGCAGAATATCACACTTAATGATAAAAAAAGATAAATGGGACATAATTCTCCTGTCGCGTGCGGCTATAAGGCTCAGATTGTTGGACGAATAGCCCATCTCGTTTTATCCCTTACTTACGATATAATATGGTGCATACAGGTGGTAAGGGAGTTCCATTCCAACTCCCTGCATGGTAGGAAGAAAGCAAGGAAAAAAAGAACCATGTAAATATCAAAATTTGAAATAGATTTAGACCTCATCAAAAGGCATTCTGATTTTATTAACAATTAACAATAAGATTAAGGGAAAACTATTTTTGGGGCTTTTTTTTATAAATATGATAAATATTACAGTAAAGGGACTATATGCGGGTATCGATGTTGAAGTCTTGAAACATGAAAGTCGTGGTAATTGTTTCACATTAATTTTGTTTGCCTTTTCCATACCTGCTGTGAACTTTTTTTTAGGCTCGATTAGTCGATTACTTCTTTACGACGACAACGCAGCCGAGTGGCATATCCAGAATGCATGCATTCATTTATGGATGGGGGGTTTGGGGGGCGGACAGTCCAGTCAATTTAAAAAATCGTGCATGGTTATCAAATTTTGTTGTTCTGGTTGTTCTGGTAAAGGGGGAACACTCCTGACCGCGGCATTGAACATAGCCTTCTGTGGCAAGCCGGACGAGCATCTGCATCTCAATATAATATAGCCTACTTCATTGACTATATATTAATATTATGCCCGGTGGCCCGTTATATACCGAGTATTGAGTGGGCCTTATCTTAATCCCAACTCTAACATGCTGCGGCTGCATTTTTTGCTTCGTTTCGTAATTTTGGAAATTTTGGAAAAAACGGACCCAAGTTTAGTGATATTTTGTGTAACAAATGGGACCCATGTTTCAGAGGAATTTTTTGTGAAAAAGCGACCCATTAGAGCAGCACACACCCGTATTTACCCCCCCCCCGGGCATGGTGCAGATCACCGAAACCAAAAACAACGTAACGGTGCCCCTACTACCCCCTCCCCGATTGTGTATTATTCGGTGCTCCTGCTGCAAAGTTTAAGTTTAGTGTATTTGTTTGTTTCGTATTTATGGGATTAGTAATGTTTAATTTTCTTTTCCCCCTCCCCATTTACGTGAATCTCATGTAGGAAATGATACAACAACTCCAAAATCCCAAAGCCTCAAAAGGCCCCCCCCCCCCCGAAAAAAACATATAACAAAAATATAAAAATTAAATAAATAAAATCTGCTCTATTTGTAGCCGGACATACGAAGTATGCCTACTAAAATGATAGGATCGAGAATGGTACATAGAATCGTCTTCTTTCTTTAATAATCTAATGAAACGTCAGAGCTTCCGCGCTATGCGCGAGGGAAGGGGAACTTGATTCAAACAAGGATTAAGAGTCGAGATGGTTCATCGAATCGTCTTCTTTCTTTAATAATCTAATGAAACGTCAAAGCTTTGCGCGGTGGGAGGGGGGGGGGGGGGGGGGGACTCCCCCTCCCTGCACTAGGAACCGCGCTTCGCGTGCTCACTACCGCCCCCCTAAAATTAAATCCTGGCTACGCGCTTGGGAGGGGAGCAACTTGCCACACGTTTCTACCACTTTGGTTGCTTTGATCCATTGCCGAAAATATTTTGGCACCTATCATACCCCCAAACCACGGATACAAATCGACACCCTTGTTTGGCTCCCACTCTATATAATCCTAGGCTATAGGGCTAGATTGGATTGAGCCTCGCAGAATATCACACTTAATGATAAAAAAAGATAAATGGGACATAATTCTCCTGTCGCGTGCGGCTATAAGGCTCAGATTGTTGGACGAATAGCCCATCTCGTTTTATCCCTTACTCACGATATAATATGGTGCATACAGGTGGTAAGGGAGTTCCATTCCAACTCCCTGCATGGTAGGAAGAAAGCAAGGAAAAAAAGAACCATGTAAATATCAAAATTTGAAATAGATTTAGACCTCATCAAAAGGCATTCTGATTTTATTAACAATTAACAATAAGATTAAGGGAAAACTATTTTTGGGGCTTTTTTTTATAAATATGATAAATATTACAGTAAAGGGACTATATGCGGGTATCGATGTTGAAGTCTTGAAACATGAAAGTCGTGGTAATTGTTTCACATTAATTTTGTTTGCCTTTTCCATACCTGCTGTGAACTTTTTTTTAGGCTCGATTAGTCGATTACTTCTTTACGACGACAACGCAGCCGAGTGGCATATCCAGAATGCATGCATTCATTTATGGATGGGGGGTTTGGGGGGCGGACAGTCCAGTCAATTTAAAAAATCGTGCATGGTTATCAAATTTTGTTGTTCTGGTTGTTCTGGTAAAGGGGGAACACTCCTGACCGCGGCATTGAACATAGCCTTCTGTGGCAAGCCGGACGAGCATCTGCATCTCAATATAATATAGCCTACTTCATTGACTATATATTAATATTATGCCCGGTGGCCCGTTATATACCGAGTATTGAGTGGGCCTTATCTTAATCCCAACTCTAACATGCTGCGGCTGCATTTTTTGCTTCGTTTCGTAATTTTGGAAATTTTGGAAAAAACGGACCCAAGTTTAGTGATATTTTGTGTAACAAATGGGACCCATGTTTCAGAGGAATTTTTTGTGAAAAAGCGACCCATTAGAGCAGCACACACCCGTATTTACCCCCCCCCCCCGGGCATGGTGCAGATCACCGAAACCAAAAACAACGTAACGGTGCCCCTACTACCCCCTCCCCGATTGTGTATTATTCGGTGCTCCTGCTGCAAAGTTTAAGTTTAGTGTATTTGTTTGTTTCGTATTTATGGGATTAGTAATGTTTAATTTTCTTTTCCCCCTCCCCATTTACGTGAATCTCATGTAGGAAATGATACAACAACTCCAAAATCCCAAAGCCTCAAAAGGCCCCCCCCCCCCGAAAAAAACATATAACAAAAATATAAAAATTAAATAAATAAAATCTGCTCTATTTGTAGCCGGACATACGAAGTATGCCTACTAAAATGATAGGACGAAAGGCTACGTCATTGCTCGGTACTATAATAGTGTGAAAATTGGAAGGGGGAACTGGGGCAGTTTGCCCAGAAAAAAAGTAGGCCTAATACCTCAACTTTTCACCTATTTGAGGAAATTATTGTTGCAAGGTATATCATCTGAATCAAACTGCTGAAAACCTTCAAAATAATTTCAGCTCAGCCTCTGCTGGCGGGCAAATGATGTGAAATGACAGCCCCGAATCTTTTGGTAAATTGGTTAATTTCGGCCTGAGTTTGAATTTTAGGAAGCTGTGGCTCCCCGGCTTTTTCTGCGATATACGCCACAGTGATACCTCAAAGCCTTTCTTTCATTCATTCAATGTTACAATTAAAATCAAAACTATTTAGCAGTCAAGAAAAAAAAAAAATAATAGATCATTATATAATATATATTCAATTCAATTTTTTTCCCAATTCAATTCATTGCACTTTAAAAACAATTTACAAATCAATAACATATACATATGAATAATAGTGGCGGGATCATGAAAAGTACTAATTGGCTTATTAAAAATGACCCCTTAAAGGTACTATGTCCCATTTGCAGGCCCAAAAAATGAAAAGGTTTAATTCCAACGGCACATGAAAGACAATACTAATTTAAAACTTCCCTACAAAAAGGGGGGCTTGAAAATGTCTTTAGGTGGGAAAATAACGATTATTAGTTTTCGAATCGACTTAAGAGCTATAGAGCCAGTAAGTACTAGTCTGATTTGTTAGACCATTGCACCGAATGGTCGTACGTTTTATGCTGCGCAAAGATTCAATCATGCAGTTTAATTTTGGCCATTACAAGAAGTGGGTTATTGATGTAGACAAATGCTCATGCACCCTTTACAGCTCATTTTATGTAATAGAAGAAAAAAAGCTAGGCAGTCACTCAATAGTGTCTGACAGTGAAGTCTAGCAAGTAAACGGGTTTCCTTGCATAATTTGAATATTAGGACACTGCTAACGTTTACATTTCACAGATAGGACATACATGACATATTCATAATTCCTACAAAGTTCTACATAATTTGATGTTGGCTGCAAAAGGGACATTGCATCTTTAACAAGTAAACACATAACATATTATACATTGTAAGAAAATATCAATATTATAACAGGAAACACATAACTAAAACATCAACATTTAAATTAAAAAAAATTCATTTAGGGAAGAAAAGACATCAACAAAATATTTAATTATTTATAAGTTCAGGGGGTGTTGTTTAACTAATCGTTTGAACTGTTTTACGGTCTTACTATTCTTGAGATTAGTTGGGAGGTTTTTCCAAAATAATAATTGACCCAAGTTGTAAAAAAATTGAATTCTGAGTTATTGATATGCGGTGTAAAGGGAAGTGGATATTTTGAGCAGTTCTAGTATTGTAATTATGAATGGAACAATTCAAAGTAAAAGAATCATCATAAATCTTTGGAAGAAGTTTACTAGACAGTTAAAACATGAAAATTGCAGTATTTAAGATTAGTAAATCGTGGATAGGTAGGATTTGCATTTTTTAAAATAATGGTAGAGTGTGAGACAGATAAATAGACGTATATAATATACGTGTACTTTATTTCTTACTTCACTACTTACCGGTACTCATACATCATACTTGTTCAGAAATTCACATTCAAATTTACCTTTTACCAACTATGTGTAACTGAAAACAAATTAAGTTCATCCAACCCAAACCAATCAATCAATCATGTCTGTTCTGTCGAGTGGCCACTTTAAACATAAACATTACCGCACGTGCGAGGAGGAAGAGAGAGAGAGAGAGAGACAGAGAGAGCATGTGTATGTTGCATGCATGCGGAGCAAGCCCAACCGTGCGGCTGGCCTGGGTATGCAACTTGCAAGCGATATGATGCAGATATAGCTGCGATACGGCGCGGTGCGGCTTTTGTTATGCGACACAATATTGACGGGCAACAGAAAGTACTGAACGCATGGCCTCGTCGTTTTTGCTTTAATTTTCATTTATTTGATGTGTTACATAGCGTTACAGGAGCAGGATCAACTTGTCATTTTTTTTAATGTATCATTTACATAAATTTGATAAAATGCCGAGGTATATTAAGACTTATGAACCTATCGACGATTTTCTTGCTTCTCAAGGACTGGTGAGAAAAATCACCGCCAAGGATGGATCCTGCCTTTTTCGAGCAGTTGCGGAACAGGTATAAAAACAATTACCACTCAGTTTTTAATGTTAACGAATGCCTGCATGTTCTAGATTTTGACATTTCCTTGTTGATCACCCATATCCTTTAAGTTTCTTCGATTTTCGTTTTTATTACAAATGTTCTTACAAATCTTAGTCTCACGGCTGACTGTTTGTTGAGATCGGCGTGTTATCGGTATGACTTTTTGGTCCCCGACCGTCTGCCTGAGTATGAATGGCTGAATCAATATGATGCGGCAACTGGGGAATACCCAAGTCTGTTTCCGCACAGATAAGAATGTAAACATAGCTGTCGGATATTGCGTTGTCAAAGTCGTATGATTGTTGTTCTAACCCCAAATTATTGCTGCGAGAGTGTTTTATGAATAATACCAGTACTGACACTGTAGAATATTAGCCAACAATTGCAAAATGTAATCCTTGCCTGTTGAACTTGAAACTCAAATAGCAACTTGTGGGGAGCAACTTGGCAATTAATTAAGTGCTAGACCAAACTAAGTACATTTTGGGAAATTCGCTTTGAATTGGCTATAGCGGGTCTACTCTAGATCTAAATCATGATTGCAACTTGTGTAATAGTTCTGTATGATACATTTTAAGTGTATGTCTACAGTATATTATTGAAATTTAGCTGGTAATGCGATGTGCAATCCCTCAAATGCAAATAACCCTCTAGTGAACTTTTTCCTGTTGCCTGAACTGGAACATGGAAACACAATCACAAGCCTAATTATTAAAGACAGACAGTCTAGTCAACAAGGAAATTGAATAGTTGAGTGCATGTTGGAACTCTTTGCATAAATAGGAAATATTGAGATTTATATCCCTCATGTATAGTTGTTTGCATTGCGATTGTACAGAGCACGAAAAAGGTATAGATAAGTACTATCTACCTGAGTCTTTTTGTAAAGTAATTTTTTGCTGCTGCCCCACTTACGCGAATTGCGCATTGAATAAGCATAGCAAAGTAGGTTAATACGCAAAATGTCAAAGTCAATGTCAATGCCAAATGAGCGCGCATCGACTGTATTACATGTACGCATGTTGTGCTTTGTAAAATCTAGCTGAAGCTAAACTGTCTGCAAAATCAGTTGTTTTAATTATGTAAAATTCACTTTAAATAGACCTTATTGCCGATGTGGGATATAAAACAAATATTAACCTCCTTTACTCGGTGAATGGATACAAACTATCATCGCCTCGGTGATCTCGGGGCTACCATCTTCACTCGCCTTGCGGCTCGGGAAGATCGTGGTCCCGAGATTACCTCGGCAATGATAGTTTGCACCATTACCCTCGTAGTCGATTAATATTTGCTTACTATACTATACATACTCCAAAACATGTTCACATTATTATCAGTAGTAGAACTAATAATGAATCATGACTTTTAAAGTTTTATGGGAAAAGCCAAAGAGTTGTTACTATACCGATGGAAGTGATTCATTAATCTTTATTACTGTTCAAAATTTAATCTTGATGAATAACAGCCTTATAATAGTATTAATCTCCATGATGTCTGTAATATTATGCAACTTGATTTTTTTCTTCTGAGTAGGACATAACAAAAATACATTATTAATATCAATATGTTTCTTTTTCTCCATTTACCTTCCATATATTTTCAGTTATGGTTTTGTTGAATTCACTTATCAATAGCTGCACGATAAAATATAGTATGTAAAGAGGGGGCTATTT
Source organism: Strongylocentrotus droebachiensis (assembly GCA_035222895.1). Lineage (NCBI taxonomy): Eukaryota > Metazoa > Echinodermata > Echinoidea > Camarodonta > Strongylocentrotidae > Strongylocentrotus > Strongylocentrotus droebachiensis. The sequence goes on from JAVYIG010000081.1 coordinate 532,193, forward strand.
TTTAAATACCTTTTATCTTTTCATCACCCTTAGAGTCATTTTATTTGAGCACAGCATTTTGGAAGGCATGACAATTTAGTGAGTTCACATATTCAGTACATGGCAATCACTGTATTCCTATTTCCTAATATTCTAATAAGAACTTGTTAAAATCCCTTACAGGTGTTCCATACTCAAGCCCTCCACAATGATGTCCGCCAAGCCTGTATCCGATTTATGGAGCGCAACAAGGAGCACTTTGAACCTGTAAGTTTGATCAAAATTGTTTACTAAACAACAACTGCCCTGTTGTGTTTCATCATTAATTCAGATATTGATTTATTGAATTAAATGATTTAAATCATGTACCATTTGATATACTTCATAACCCAACTTTGTATCGTTAAAATCAAACTGAAGATTTAACTGGAAGATTCCTCTTTGAATTTGTGCATTTGCTTTTGATCACTGTGTATCTAACTTTGTTGGGTCATGAGCTGCTAGCTGTCAGTCATGACAAGACCGCTCAAACTGAGAACACCGTCTGTTTCTGATAACTTTGATTGGAAAAAAAACACATCCCATAACAGTTAGTTATCATGTTCATAGGCTGTTGATTTGCTGATAAAAGTTTAGTTTTAATTTAAGTGAAAGTTCAGACCCTTCTATTTGTTGCCCAGCTGCATTGTTGACATACTGGGATGGCAATACCTATTTTTGTTTTCCTGACTTGACATTGTATCTATTTTTATTTGGTTATTTAGATTATTTTTGTTTATGATGTTTTACTCAAATTTTTACAGAAAGAGCTCAATGATTAACTAGGTACACTTTTCCTCATGATTAATCTTCCATTTTATTCACTTTTTACAATTCATAGCCAAAGACACTTGTGTATTGAGTGATTTACTACTACAGTAACTTGAGATTTAATTGATGTACATGTAATTCTACCCCTCTCAAATGTTTTAGCTGGCTAATCAACACAGGATGCCCAAAGTCTCATGTCTGTATGCCCTAATTAAAACAAAAAATATATCAATATGAGGCCCATGCATAATAAAATTTCAGTCCAAACCCCTTACAAATAAATTATAAGCTTAATTTAGAATCCTGTTTCTGTAAGTCATACCAGAAACACAGATGGTTGTGTTTTAATTCGCAATTTAACTTAAATTCTGTTTTTCCCTCGCAGTTTGTTGAAGGGCCATTTGAACAGCACCTAGACAAGTTGCAGAATGCAAAGGTAATATTGAATAAGTCTTTTATTGTAAAATGATAAATAAAAGATATATGAATTGCCAATTTGATTGATGTTCCTGTTTTTAGGACAAGTCAAGGCTATAAAATCTGTGTGTATCAGAAGTTATTTTAAAATACTATTATGCATCACATAACATCTTATTCAGGCTACAGTTCATGAACTACTTACAAGCAGCATCTAGTTCATGAATTATTATGCATGACATTGGAAAGCCAAGATGATGGGGGGGGGGGGGGGGGGGGGAGGGGGGGGGGGGGGGTAGCAGGTGCTATAGGCCATTTTTGTAATGTAATCAAATTTAATGCAGAAATTTTGTGCCTCATTAGGAATTATAATGGTTACCCTACAGGTGTACCTAGCAACAAGTAATGTATGGAATTTGCATTCTGACCATTGAAATACTTTTATCCATAACAGGTGAAGGAAATAATTTGTTATGAGGCGCTTAACAAAGACCCATGCATTAAATTTGACTACATTATGCAAATTTGCCCCAAAGTAAGTGTTTGAGGAGTATTCTGTTGAGAAAGGTCAAAGGTCACTTGACCCAAATAGATTTTTCATTCATCAACTTTGCTATGTGCAAAATCAGGTTGTTTGGTAGATGTAATTTTTAGTTTGTTATCAATTACAGTACATTTAGTATTTAATAAAGCATTATTTTGTACATCATCAGTTTATATCATAGAATACTAAGCGTACATACACTATCAAGATGTTTCAATGTTTAAATCCATTACTTCAAGAAATAATTGCAGCATAGAAAGTCTATACATTAATTAGTCATGAATATGAAATGAAGATCTGAGGGCTTTTCCTCCCCCCGCCATTGTTCTAAACAATAAAACACTATAAGGTTATTATAACATTAAACAAATGAAACAAACATATTGCCAGACAAGCTGAGACAATCATTTTTAATGTTCATCATGTCTCCCCCTTTTGCAGGAATGGGCTGGTCAAGTGGAAATCAGTGCTTTATCACTGATGTACAAGTAAGCCTCTCCGCTTCCTATTCTAGCATTAGTATTGAAGAAAAAAGATCATGCTGTCGATCATGATGAGTTAAACATTACTACCACAACACATCAGTGTAGAATATACTTTTCTGTTTGCTGGAGCTCTTTTAGGATTTGGTGGTGTTACTCATAGAGGTGTTTTTAAGTGTTTTATTGTTTTTTTGAAAGAGCTATTTTTCAATTTACCAGAGCTCTTTTGAAACATTTTAGAGCTAAATCACTCACTGCTTCAGTGCTTCTTTTTTCCTCACTTTTTCATATTGTTATTTATTTAACTTCAATAAAGAATGGAAAATGTATTGATGACACCTTATTCTCTCCAATTACCATTGGCTCTATTTTAGCACTTGGTGAGGATTTGGTTTAGGTTTAAGGCTATGGGTCAGGTTTGGGTCAGGTTTTGGTTTACAGTTTAGATTATGGTTTAAGTTCATGTTTATGTTTATGTTTATGATTAACTGGTCAAAAGATTGTGATATATTCCTACCTTATAAGTGCTCTAGTAGTGCCGCAATCAGTTCTGTACAAAAATGACATTATGCATTTAGAATGATAAAGACCAAGATTTTCTTTCACTAAGGAAAACCCAACTTTTTGTCTTCCTTTAAAGTAAAAAAACAGAATTGCTCACCAGTTCCTGTTACCCGAGCATGTTATGACATGTGATCATTAGAGCATATGAGGAGTCTGTTCAGCATTGTGTAATACCTTTTCGTGTTTTTTGGGTATTTCCCAATCTTGCAAGAAAATGCTGTACAATAAAGTTAGGGACAGTAGTAGAGAGAGAGAGAAAGAGAGAAAAAGTGAGAGAGATAGAGAGGAAGAGAGAGAGATAGACAGACAGAAAGACAGACAGAGAAACAGACTTAGAAACATACAAGAGAAACAGACAGAGAGAGAGTGAGAGATAGAGAGAGAGAGAGAGAGATTATAGCTACTATATATGAAGGGACAGAAGTCTCAAGTTTACAGATTATAAACATTGGTTAAAATTAACTGATTAAACCAGTAAAGAAAATGGGGGAATCAAATGAAATAGATAAAATAACACTGAATTATTGTGAGTTTTATGATTTGTAGACAAAAGTTTACAGAGAGACTCTCCAAGGAAGACACACAAATATGGTCTTTATAAAGTTGATAGGCAAATGCTCTTTATATACAGGTTCCCCTTAACACTTGTGTGATAAGGTGGAAACACAAAAGTAGTCTACAATGACAGAGAGTTTTTATTGGTTTATTTATATACAGGTGTATGTGGTTAAAACTGGTTTGACTATATTTACCTTTTTTTTCTTCAGGAGAGACTTCATAATATACCAAGATCCTGGGAAACCCCCCAGTAATGTGACTCAGAATGGATATCCTAACAAAGTGAGTAGATATAATCATGAGTCAGCCCTGTCCGTTCATACAAAGAACACATGTATTTTGTTGGCTGTGCGCAAGAAAGTCATTGACAATACATAGCTCTTGCAGCCTTCTTGTAACATGATTATTATTTTGAGATTTTTAATTTTGTTTAATGCCCTAAATTAGTTTTACTACTTTTTTTAAAGTGGGTGAAAGCATATTAAAACAGTATAGCATGGAATTAGGTGACTGAAATAGTATTAAATGTATATGTAATTTATTTTTATTTTATATAGAAGTCAAGAAGTCTTTGCGTTTGTTTCTGTAAGAGAAAAGAGCATACAATTATTTTATTATGCCTCCGTTACGAAGTAGCCGGAGGCATTATGTTTTCGGGTTGTCCGTCCGTACGCCTCGTTCTCGTGATCACGTTATCTGAAGAACTGATTGATGGATTCCTGCCAAACTTTGGTCATGTATGTATCTTGCAGAGCCGATGAATTGATTGGATTTTGGGGTCACGAGGTCAAGGTCAAAGGTCACAGAGCTGATTATGTATGCAAAAACAGCTCGTGATCGCATTCTCAAGAACCGATTGACGAATTCCTGCCAAAGTTAGGTCATGTATGAATCTTGCAAAGCCAATGGCAATGAACTGATTAGATTTAGGGGTCACAAGGTCAAAGGTCAAAGAGCTCATTATGTATGCTAAAATAGCTTATGATCGCATTATCATTAGGACAGATTGATAGATTCCTCCCAAACTTAGGTCATGTATGTATCTTGCAGAGCCAATGAACTGAGTATATTTTTGGGGTCATGAGGTCAAAGGTCAAAGGTCGGGGGCTCATTATGTATGCAAAAATAGCTTGTGAACGCATTCTCATTAGAACTGACAGATGGATTACTATCAAACTCAGGAAATGTATGTATCTTGCAGAGCCAATGAACTGATTAGATTTTAGGGTAATGAGGTCAAAGATCAAAGGGTCATACATGTATATGAAAAGCTTGTAATCACGATATTCTGAGAACCTGTTAATGGTTTACAATCAAAGTTTAATTTTAAAAATTGCTTCTGTTTTGGTTGGTAAAATAGGATTATGGGGGAGGCATCATTTTCGACTGCACGCAGTCGAAGGTCCATCTAGTTGATATAGCAATATATCTCTTCTTTATATTGAAGAAATACATGTATACCAGACCCGGTAGTTATTTTAGGTATATCCGAATGTGTTTTATCACTTGCATTGAAATGTTAACAGTGTACCTTCTTTATGCATAATATATATAGAGAGTTAAGATGCATGCAGTAGAGCTGTATACTAATTTATGCATACCTTTTGATCAAAATTTTCTCTTGACACTGAATGCTTGCCAGAGACTTGTCTGACATAACAGCTAAGTGAATTCCATCCATATAGATGCTTTTTGCATACATGTAGCAGGTGAATCAAATAGAAGGTACACATAACAATGGTTTGGGAGAGAAGCATGAATAAATTAAAATACATTAGTAAACAGGCCTATTCAGCAAAGCTTGCCAGAGGCTTTTCTAAACAGCAACATAATGAGAATATCTATAGTTCCACAAGAGGATTGCTGCTTTGGAATATGTGAGAGCATTGATGAATAGCTGTCTTTTAGGAATTTATTTTTCAGTCATTCTGATTTTCATTACAATGATCAGAAGGAGACAGGCTGATCAGGAGACAACTGAAGGCCTTTTGATTGTTATGCATAGCCACCACATATTTTTAGAAAGAAAGAATTTCCTGTCTACTACAGCTGATTTGATGAATAGATTAGAAGGGAACTTAAAGGGATGAGTTAGCTTTGCATGAATAATATCTGCCTTTTGGGTTTCCTGGCCATCCTGCAAAATATACCTGAATACCTATTGAAAAAAATAGCACTGAAAATCACATGTTAAATAATGAGGTTTTATAGATTTATTCATGGCTGATAAATGTGTGTATTACAGCTGATTGATATTAACTTGATTATGTATTCCCTAGTAGAGTCTATCTGTTATTTTATTTTTTGTGCAACAAATGATGGATAAAAATGGTATATTTAGTAAGAAGCAAGACAAAGCTAAAGCTGTAAAAGATATGAAAGTTTTGTAGTGTCTATGGACGGTATTCATAGAGCGATGATTTTGAATTATCGTTGGGATATTGAAATGACATCTCTTGCATAATTACTCCAGGATCATATTTTGCTAAAATAGGCTGTAAACAACATGTTGAGTCTGATGAATAGCAACTTTAGATAAAGATGGAAATCAGGCAAAATATTGCTATTAGTGTTTTCCAGTGTCTGTTGCATGAGTAAAGTACAAATTTCATTGTAATATTATAAGAGACATGAAGTTTATGAATAGGCCCTAAAAATGACCAAAACTAACTTTACTTGACGAATGAAAAGACCAATCAAGCAACTTTTTTTTCAGAATATCATTTTTCATTTCAATACAGGTACTTCTCTGTTTTTCCAACAACAACCATTATGACAGTGTCTTTACCAAGCAGTTCCAGAATAGCCTTGGAGTGTGTCAGTGTAAGTTTAGCTGAAGTTCATCCAAAGTTGATTGAATAGGAACAGAAAAATTGAAGTTTGACAAATCTGACAAAGGAAAAGGAATATTAGGAATCCTTTAAATTTGTGATCAATTAAGTAAATTTCACAATTATTATCATGATCATAGGCATTAATTTCATCTACAATTGAATGCTCCATTTTGTTTGTGCACTGATTATTATTCCTCTTCTTGGTTGATGCATGAATGAACCTACATGTACATTGTATTTCTTTTTGAAAAAAACTTTCTAGTGATATTCCTAGAACAGTGGTGTGAGAATATGATTTCTTGGGAAGAAAATAATTTTTCAATAAACCTTGAATTAAATTGAAAAGAAAAATTGATGAAATTAAATGCACAAATAAAGAGGAGCTCACAGACACCTGTCTGAATATATGGTGTGCGATTGATGAGCACTTCATAGTGTGAATAATCGATAATGACGATGAATAAGGAAAGGAGGGTGTACAAGGGTAGTGAGAAACAAAATGAAAGAACTCAATAAAATCACCTTCACCTTTCCAGTGTCATACATAAATTTGATTACCAAAAGTAAATTACTGTATCTGATAACTTAGAAGAGCTTTGTTTTCTTTCCTTCTTCTACCGAATTATTTAATTCCATATGCTTTAATACAGGTTCCTGGCTCTTGTAGGCTATTGGTTAAATTTCCATGATTAATTAAACAAAAAAATAAAATTGCAGATGTGTTTTGTGCTTGTAAACAGGATGCACCATTAAGGATTTTTGTATTATCTATCTCCTTTCTGTGGTACAGCCATTGTCTATGAGATCTTATACAAGAAAGTCTTCAACATTGCCAAGGAGGCAGACGAGGCCGTGGAGATCTTACGTAACTCTCCTGGCAAGAAGCCCCAGCACAGACACTATGGATTCTCAGACGGGCCCAACGCTGGAGGCGATACACTCAATCAGCGATCACCAAGAAGACATGAGGTATTGTTGGCCAGTTCAGAGAAACTATCTCAAGCCTGATAATTTTCTGATTAAAATTGGTTTCCCATTTTTGTTGTTGTAATGAATATTTTCTCAAAAAATGGATTGCCCCTGAGATCGAAGTAAATCCGTTCAAAATTAGGGGGGGGGGGGGGGTGAGGTGCCGTTTTTCACGACGAGCTTGAACGCTCTGATTTTTTAAACTTTTTTTTGTTTTAGTCTCACTATCGCCCCTGAACTATCTACACATGGGCAGATAAAACTGTAAAACCCATTAAGATGATTGTTGGATCATGCTCTGGAAAGTTTAATCATTATTCATGTATGCACCAGTGGTACATTCTATGATACACAGGTGGAGTTGTTCTTTTCAAGAGGGCAAACAAAGGGTATTCATGAAGCACCTTCATCACTTTGGCAATGATTATTCTTTGTTCATGTGCTTTCTCTGAACTGTTCTATTTACTCTTGTTTCTAGAATGAAGGTGGTTAGGGGCCAGTGGCTTACTGACACTTTACATTTAGCTTTATTCCCCCCCACCACACATACACACAAATAGGCACTCAAAAAGCAATACTTTATTATAATTTGACATTTGACATAGCCTATCATCTAAATAAAAGTTACACCATAATTCTGTTTTCTCCATTCTGATTTCTCCATTCTGATTATTTTAATTTTGTGCATACAAAAACACATTGACAAGATAAAGGGAAGCCATTTTTCAGGCCCTGTCATTTTTTCAGTTCATGCCTGTTCAGGCTTTATTGACAAAAAATGTATGAGACTCTAACATATCTTGGGACTCTCTTTCAGGCTAAATGAGGAAAACCAAGGGTTATCCAGGCTGTGATGCTCCACAAAAAAGACCCATATAAAGGCTTGGATAACAGGGTTTTGTATCAGTTTCATGAAGACAAGACAGAAAAAAAGTTATAGGTCTTCTACCTTTGCACAAATGATGCCCAAATAAGGAAGAGATTTATATTTCATAGCTGCTTTACTATACAGTCTGTGTAGACTTTGTAGCAAAATATACACCCACAAATGGTTCTTGGGAGTATAGATTCCCTCATCGCTAATAAACTAAGTTAATACCAAAAGAAAATTAATTGTAGTTTCACTATGTAATTACAAAGGGACTATGCAAAAAGTGATTAGCTGCTTTATTGCACAGTTTTTGTGCATCCATGAATGCTTCATATAAATACAGATTTTACAAGAATGCTTATTTATGTGCTATAAATGTTTCTGACATATTTAATTATGGAGTTATCTATTGATTGCTATATTACCAGGTAACTTTCTATTGGCATGTGATTGTCTTTGAAAGGAAGATTTTATTTTGCAACACTTTTCACCATTTTTCTTTAAGTTTGTATATGACTTGTAGGCCCACGCATTGGAATGCAGAATTAGCCATCGATGGCCATTTGCGAATACAGTCAAACCTGTCTATAGCGACCGCCCAAGGGAAACACAATAAGTCAGTGGTCTTTGAAGACAAGTTCCTTTAGTACATGTTTCAATGAGAAACCATTTTCAAGGGAAACAAAAAATGTGGTTGTTGTAGACAGGTGGTCACTAAAGCAGGTTTGACTGTATTAATTCATTGCTGTGTGGTTTCTCTGTGACAGGATGACGAACGTGACAGGTTTGGGAGACTGAGGATAGAGAAGAGGCGTCCTCCACTGCCTTACAAGGTGGCCAAGGCACTCGATCCAGAAATCTACAGGAATGTGGAATATGACTGCTGGAATGAGGGAAACAAAGGTACCATTTCAGGCATCATACATGTCTTTTAAAGGCCCATTGTACTACTTGTAGCTACTTGCACCCTCTATAAAGAACACAATGCCTAATCGGTGACCATTGGTCCCCCATGATCCCCTTTTTCTTATGTTAATTGAGAGCTGATTTGATGAGATAACCACCTGTCAGTGACCATGCAGGGAGGTCTAATCCCCCTGGCTAAACTAGTACAGATGGGCTTTAATAACAGGGCTCCAAACTAACTTTTTTAAGATATGGTCTGGATAAAATTTATGCATGAGCCCTTTGTAAAAATGTTAGAATTTGGGGGTCCAGACTTAGATTTTGGGTGCCCATGTTTTCCGGGCACCTGATGGTGGTGAGCCCTGCTATAAATAGTAATTCCTTCTTGTTGTCTACGCATATCTCTGCAGTCAGGCAGAAATTTGAGCTTGTTGAGTGAGTTAACAGTTATCATATAACAACCCTTTATCAAGTACCTGAAAGCTGAAAGGGGGGGGGGGGGGGGGGCTATGCCACTTTGGTAATAATGACAGACCACCTCATTAGTCTTTCATGTGACAAATTCATCTCATTTTGTTGTTAATTTTGTCTTTGCTATTTGGTTGTTGTTTGTGTTTGTTTTTGTTGTTTAGTTGTTGCTGTTGTAGAGTGACAAACTTTTGGTGCAAATTCTGACACACATGTACATGTAAGACATGACTACCCTATTTTATTTTGGTTTTATATTCAATAATATGATAGTTATAATATGACTGCAGGGCCCTCATTGATAACACTGATACTGATGAGGCCTCCTGGGTAAAGAAGAAGTATTATCATTGTTGTTATTATAAATAAAATATATGACAATAATGCAAATTCCCTTATATTTTATTACTTTTAGAACAAATGCATCAGGACTATCTACTGGCTACAGGTCTTCAGTTTTGCCCTGGAGACAAAGTTCAGGTAAGACCTAAGACAAGTTTAATTTGAGAAAACTTGTATTTTGTAACATTTTCAGAAATTGTATGCGACCTGTCAAATATACGGTTATGGCTTCTATCTAGATTATTGTTACAATGACAATCAGATTGACTCTCATCATTACTGTAATGATGATAATCAAGAACATTTGTGGTCCTAATTTCATAGATTGAAGTCGATAAATCAGCAAAGACAGAATAGTTCAATTGTGTTCATACAGCTTCTCATCCATGGACTTTCCATTATAATAGATTCCTAAGGAATTTGCAAACGGGTAAGAGAGAAAAATATGAAAGAAACTAACTGTAATCATTGCATTAAAGCCAGTCTGCACTAGTTTGGCCAGGGGGGATTTGACCTCCCGGAAGGTCACTGACAGGTAGTTATCCCATCAAATCAGCTCTAAATTAACATAAGAAAAAGGGGATCATGGGGGACCAACATGCACCGATTAGGCATTGTTTGCTATATAGAGGGCGCAAGTAGCTATACGTAGTGCAGTGGGGCTTTAAGTTACCTGCTCTGCTAATGATAAGGGTGATGATTTCTTTTAATTTCAGGTGATCGTTGATGAGACTAAGAAATGGTACAGTGCTCACATTCAAGAGGTGAAGCCGGACAAAGGACCAATCACAGTGTTTGTAGAAGACCTAGGAGAAAAGTGAGTTAGAAGTTTTTTAATGTACTCATAATGTATAATTTCTTTTACTCTCATTTAATATCATCAAATGAAAAGTGGTGCATAGATGATAATTGGTCATTACATTTCAGTGGGAATCGTAATTTTGGCATGATAATTCCAACAGTGTTAAGGGAATATTATGAATTGTTGAAGTGTTACTTTACCAAAAAATACCAATCACCAATGTAGGGATGTTGTGCCTCACTTTTGAATTAATTTATTTTCACTGATTGATTGGCTTATGAAACAACTTCATGTACAAATATGGCAGTATTGTGATGGTTTATGCCTTGCAGTTTAATATATAATCTTGTTTTCTATCGTGTTTAATACAGACATGAGATCCCAGTAAAGAATGTGAAGCCTCACCCCTCTAATCCACCAAGATCATGGACTACTGCACGTGGCGGCTTCAAGGGAGCTTCTAACTATCACCAGAAGTATGGAAATGGTGCTCCAAATGGTGGTAAGATATTCTCAGTTGTATTTTACATTTAGATTGTGAAATAAAAATCTCTTAATACCTGTGCACACATTTGTGTAAAGTTTCTTCATAGTGATGGATTTAAACATATTTTGCATTATTGCCATGTAGGTTCAACCTTACCTCGTGTCATTTTCCATTAGACTTTTTGGCAAAACTGCAAGCACCCAAGATAATAAAATATTAAGCGTACTCTAAACTCATTTTATTTTGAGCACAGCGTTTCTAAATTAAATTTTGTTTATACACACAGACTTCAGAAACAGAAGCAAACCACCTGTCAAATGGGGGCGGGGCCAGGGCATGATGGTTTTGGCCCAGTCTTACCCCCCTGGAGGGGAGCCTATGGGTGAGGGCCAGAGTATACCCTATCAGATGAGAGGGCAGCAGAACGGCAACCACAAGGGACCAAAATCCCCCTCTCCATACGGGTAGGCGATTTCCTGATTATTTAGTGTGTTTCAAAATATTGTTGAAAATTAATTTCTCATGGCTTCATTAGGATAAAATGTTTAAAAAAACACTTCAAAAAAAAATCTGTCCTAGATGGTGCAAGGGTGTCTACTTTGCTACAGAATATGGCTTGTCATGTGTCATATGGGCTCAACTGGTCATGTAAAGTAATACTTAATTGGGTGAGTTGCCCAAATACATTTGAAGGAAATTATTAAGAGTTTGAAAGATGCACAAAAAATACACTTTGGATTGGATTAGATTTGATGAATTAACGCACACCATGGATTACATACTGCGGATCTTAGTTTCCCATTTGAATCTGTCCTGAGTATTAAAATCTGTGAATGCATTCTATAGATCTTCTACACCACCACCTCGCTTTATGAACAGGGGTATGGAGGGACACGTGGAGCAGCAGATGGGGAGAGGGAGAGCTCCTGGGTACCAGGGCACACACATGATGCAAGATAACAGGTCAGAAAGGGAGGAGAGGAAGGGTAGATGAGATTGTTATTTGAAGTGATGTGGTGGAGAACATAATTTCTTTAACCCTTACTGTACTGGGCTATTTTGAGCACCCACTGACTGGGGGGGGGGCCTGGGAGGCCCCCCCCCTATGATCTCGGCCGTCGATTGTCCGATGAACACGAAAATTTGCATGTTTGTAGATATTTACGTAAGGAACAAGATGGTATAATTAGTTTTTTCTGAATATGCAAATTTTTGTCGTTAGCCTAATTAATTATGCAAAATGCGCTAATTTTATGCATTTTACAGAAAACGTGTCAAACTCCACTTTTTGAATGTTGAAACTCATTATTCATATGAAACTACTTTTCTAACACAAAAAAGTTATTTTAATGTAATTAATAATGATAATTTATGCAAATTTTGATGGATTTTTTATTTTTTGTTTGTTTTTTTGATGACATGCGCATACTAATTGTTATGTAACGCCTTACAGGTATATCCGATTTCGACGAAAATGGTATCAAAATGTGCGTAAGACTTGAGGGAAAAAAGTTGTGAAAGGACAATTCAAAATTCCAAGCGGTTGCGGCGCAATCTCCGAAAATGTCGAGGGGGGGGGCCTCCCAGGCCCCCCCCCAGTACAGTAAGGGTTAAAGGCCCCACTGTACTACTTGTAGCTACTTGCTCCCTTTATATAGAAAACGTCCACAATCGGTGCCTGTTGGTCCCCCATGATCCTCTTTTTCTTATGTTAGTTGAGAGCTGAGTTGATGATAGATACCCACCTGTCAGTGACCTCACTGGGTGGTCTAATCCCACCTGACCACAGTGCAGATGGGCTTTAAGTCAATTTCTTGAAATCATGAAGATCTGAAGGGCTTGTTTAATCATAGTTGGTACTTTATTTAAAGGCATGACTCGTATCTTGGACTACTGCTCTTATCACTGACCCGTCGCACCTCAATTACATGTAGTACCTACTTGTAGTATTCTTTTGACTATGTAATTACCGTTATGATTCTATGATGCCTTTCAGGGGAAGTAGAAACGGACGGATGTACAACCAAGGAATGCATGGTGGCATCTATCAGTATGAAGGAGATATGTCCAGCGAGGAAATGGAGGAAAGGAAGGTGTTTGAAGAAAACATGGCCATGTATGAAGTGCAGGATCAATCTTCATTTCCAACACTGCCTGTAAGTCGCATTAAATGGGCATTTAGTTGCTACCAGGGGATAGAGTGTTCACTAAAAATGTGCCTTAATATATGGATTATGAAATAAATGTTCTTGAGCATTTAGTGTAAGTTGTTATTAGACAATGTCCCCCCCCCCCCCCCCGAAAAAAAAAAGTGGCTTGGTGCTTTATGCAGAAAGAAATACAACAATCTTAGTCCATTTTAGCTGCTGTAACTCTCTGCACCTCATTAGCTGTGGAACAAAGAACTTGATTTATCTATTGCTCTACTAGTATGAGCCATTCCTATTACATTCTTCATTGAGTCATCTTAGCATATTTTGTTAGGTTTCTAATTAGAGAAATAAGAGAGTTTTCTTGAAAGCAAATCAACCTACTCACTCATTCATATTCTGTGCAAGTTTTATAGATTTATTGCAGAATCAGCTATACTGCTTGACCCACAGATGCAAGATTATTAGAAATGTGGCACTATTCCAAAGAGAAGTGAATAGTCCTAGTTGATACCAGAGATACAAGCAATTAAACAAAAGTATGACACTTTTTAGCAGAATGCTAAAAATCAGCTGGATGATGAAAATTAGCAACAAAGAAGTCCTGAACAGAGCAAACAAAGAGAGAGAACTGATTAACGCAGTGCAGAAGAGAGTGTATGTTGGTTATGTGATGAGAGGAGAAGGATTGCAGAAAATCATGCTGGAAGGAATGGTAGAGGGTAAACGAGAAAGGGGTAGACAGCGAACCACTTGGCTTGATGATATCAAGAAATCGAGTGGTCTTAACTACTGAGATGTAGAACAAGGGTACATGACAGAAAGCGATGAAGGTGCATAGCCGCCAACCCCTTCCGAAGGGACGGCACTAGATGATGGTGATGGCCTTTAATCGATAAATGGTTGTATATTTTTGTTCTCTAGATGCAGTCCAATTGTGGACCTCAAGGTGGTCCTGGCAATAACCCTGCTCAGTTTTGGAGTAAGATGAGGAAGGATGGTAGGAGAAGCATATCACCACAGCAACGGATGGACTCGCCCTCTCCACATCATATGACAGACAGTAAGAACAGGATACTGTAAACGTGCTAATATTCATGGTGCTTTAATTTTCATGGATTTCGCGTTAAAGTCGGTGTCTACGAATATTGAAACCTGCGAATATATAAGCATGTCTTCTTATGCGTGTTTTGAACAGGCTGAATTGCATGCAACGCAAATTTAAGAACCCGCGAATATGTTTTGGGGTCGCTCAGCACAAAAAATTAATCACATGAAATAACAGTGTTTACAGTGATGGCATTTGCTCTGGGCTTTATTTTATCCAAGATAAAGGGCTATGATTGCAATTGCAATTGGGTTTTAGGCTAGGTTTAGGCTTAGGTTTCTTTTTGCTTAGAGTATTGCCCAGGATTGATCGTAGGGAAAAGGTTACTGCTGGAAATTGACAATGGAGCTTATGTTGTATAACCACTACCCTGTATGCTCTTGGTCTATTATAAAAAGATAATGACTACAAAAAGCTGAAAGCTTTTTGGTAACACTGTGTGGCAGCCATATTGAAAACGATGTTCATATGTCATTTGTCTCAAGAATTGCCTATTGGGCATTTAGATGGATAAAGAAAATGTAATTGAAAATGTAAATTTAAAAAATGTGAAAATGAAATATTTGTAGTTATCATGTCAACAGGAAATGAGACATTTTACATGTGTGGCAGATGATTTATACATAAAGTTATTTACTCAGTAACTAATCAAGAATTCTTAATACTTACTTTCTGATAAAAGAGAGAGGTTCTGATCCTATGGACTCCATGATACCTGGGCAGTTTCAAGACATGATGATGTCCAATCAAGGTACTTGTCTACAGACTCTAGAAGAACTCATTCACGCTCATTCTTTATCATTATTTATTTGTAAAACAATGAGAATTCAGGGTAGTTGTAATAATGATACAATGATAAATCTTCAGAAATGTAAAATAGAAGATAAATATCAGATTGCTATAGGATTTGAACTGAATCACACCGGCCTGCCAAATTCATTTGAAAAAAGTACAATAGTTGAGTAACTAGCAAGATAGATAAAAGGATCAAAGCAACCAGACCATTCGTTTGAACAGGTAGTCCCACCTGTGTGCATGTATGTTTGTGTTTTACATTATGTGCTATTCTGTAGTCTTTACATTTTACCTGTAACCATGTAGAGTGAAATTTTCCACATTGAAAGTATGAAACTTTAAAACAATGAATTGACCTTTGTCTGTGACTTGTCCATTATGACTCCCAAACTTTGTCTTGACAGATCAAAGAGGCATGGATGTAGGTTGTATGGAAAGACATTACAGTCCAATTACAACTATGGTAAGTGGCTTGTATATGTTAAGAACGAAAAGGGACTTACAATGTACATCAATATGTTTGGAAAGATGGTGTTTCTAAACGTGTATAGCATATCATTTCAGAGCTTTATGTGACAGATTCTTTAGTAATTTTTGCATTTGTGTATTTTGAAACAAGCAGTTTTTCATGGGATCAAACTCATGATTCCATTTTGAATTTCATTAAAACACACAATGTTACTCATATTTGTCTAAACATACTTTAATAAAAATCAATAGTTTGTCCACTGAAATTGTTAATAGAATTTTTTTGTGTTCGTTTAGCTTGAGATGGAATAGATTAATAAGATAAAAACAACAATGTTCAATTTCATTTTAAAGGACTGTGTTTTATTTGAACATTCTACTCATTCAAATTTATTGGTAAGTCCAAAGTATCCGTCTCATCTCATCAATGTCTGCCCTTTCCTTCCAACCATACAGTCTGAAGAAGGCATGAAACACTCTTCTACATCTCCACCTATGACTAAAATCTCGTTCATATATGATGTGGCAAAACCATAGCATTTTTTTAACGATGACATAAAGTGTATTATGCTTCATATTTATGTATCTTATAATACACAGCTCATTGAATACGTGCAAGTCCTTCTTTGCACGTAGTTACCAATCATTTGATTTATTTATTTATTTATTGATTGATCTATTGATTTCTATATCATATTTCAAACAAACATATTTTAAACATACATAATGTCCATCAGTGTAATGTAATACGTTTCAAAGTACAATACATGATACTCCTACTGTATAGAACATAGACAATACATAGGAGAACATTACTCACTTTACAATTAACATGATATAGGAGGGATACAGCATAAGCATGAAGCTTGAAATGCTTGCCGCCCTTGATTAGACTAAACTATTATTATTATTTACACATTTTAAAAATGTGACAGTTTTTTTTGCGGTGGCTTATGGTGGCATATCTGAACAAGCCTTGAAGAGTGCCATGCCCTCTAGCTCAAACATCAGCCCCTACTTGGGCCCAGACTTGAATATTTATTTATTTCTATATATCGAGGGGTCAGTGACACAATGACGTAACTCCATTTTGGCCATTTTGAGAAAAAGTGGTTTATGTGTCACTGAACGCTTGGGTCTTAAGGAGTTAAGTCTACGTTTCACTAGCCATTGACTTCGATGGGGTGTTGGGTGGAGTTATGTTTTTGTGTTTCCTGGAAAGCCCACATTTTTCTGAACATTTTGATATGAAATACTCAATTTGGCAAAATATGGAGTTACGTATTTGTGTCACTGAACCCTCAATATGAAAAAGATGTTAAATTTGTATCTAATCACTATACTGTCTTCCAACTACACAGACAGATGAAGGTATGATACACCCTGCCACCTCTCCGTCCATGCCTAAGTGTGCCACACCCTCTAGCCTAAGCATGAGCCCCTCTCTGGACCCCCAATCCGGGTCTCCACCAACCATTGCTCCTGCAGGTTACGTTCCACCGATGACCATGGGGTTACCCTTCTACCATTTCTTCATCTCGCGTGAGTAAAGGGGCACAGTTATTGATGAAAATTGATCATGTAATAGTATAGAGATATCAACTGCTTTGAGAGGCATGACCCAGGCTCGCCGAGGGGTCATGGCAGAATGTGCACGTTCCTGAGAGCCTATAAAACAGCCAGACCTCGAATATTAAAGCAGTCGATATGTCTTTTATATGCCGAATTGAAACAAAAATCTACCAAGAATTCTTACCTTATCCTTTTATTGAGTAAAGATTGGTTAAAACATCACAGAAAATCTGAGACACTGTTAATCTTTGCTGGAAAAATGACTGAAAGTTTCAATCATTTGGAAAATCGCAGACAAAAAGCATTGTATGGTGTCCGCGCTCGCACAAAGACAATTTTAACACGTAAACCAATGGGGATCGCAGCATGAGGGCATTTTTTAAAAGACTATTGACCAGTAGGCGGGTATGAGGGCACTTTTCAAAGACTATTGACTGGTATGGCTAAAATCACAACTCCATTTTCGACCAATCAGATGACTAGATTTCTAAAGTGAGGTTTATAATTATATATGAAAGAGATCTTACCCATATGAAGTGATTTTCCATTTTGGGGTTAAATAAATAGAGATCCACAAACGAAAAGCATTGGATGAGAAGGCGTTGTCTCCATATTCCTTGAGTTGTGTAATGGATACCTGGAAAGTGAGACCAGAAGAGCACAAGCCCATGTAAGAGTGATTGGGTAATAAAAAAAGATACATTCTTACAACATTTTCTAGCGTATAAAGCAAATAGATAATCAATTTTTTGTTGTTGCCATTATATAGGTATACCAGAAAAAAAGGTAAAGTATCGATCATTGCAAGTATAATTTTCATCTTAGAGTAAATTAGTTAGATTTAGGCTCATGTCGCATATGACATAGAAATATCCTCTACAACACTTATATGATTCCTTACATTCACCCGTAAGTGAATTTACCATAATGGAAGTTTTGATACAATGATTTCTTTTGAAATTTGAATGTCATGTGTAATAGTGTATGTTTTTTTTTTCTTGATTGCAGTAACAGAGTGGAATATACCCGGGAACGTCAACTTCAACTCTCAAATCTCACGAGATCCAAATGGGAGTGATTTACCATTATCAGGTCTGTGTTACATCATCACCCTCTTTCTCAAAATTAGGAAGAAAATTAAATCCATATTTTATTTCATGCATGTTTACATGTAGTTTCTTTTTCTTTCCTTCTTTCTTTATTTCTTTCTTTTTATGCCTCTGGTGCCGGAGGCATCATGTTTTCGGGTTGTCCGTCCGTACGTCCGTCCCGTTTGACCGTTATCACAATATCTCAAGAACCATTTAAGATTAAAACTTAAGACTCGGGAATAGTATTTATCACCATAGGAAGACGATCTGATTAGATTTTGGAGTACGTAGGTCAAAGGTCACAGGTCACAGAGGTCAACTTATGAAATTCCTTGTATTGAGTTTGTTAGCGCGATATCTCAAGAACCATTTGAGATTTAAACTTCAAACTTAAGGATAGTATGTATCACCATAGGAAGACGATCTGATTAGATTTTGGAGCACGTATGTCAGAGGTCAAGGGTCACAGAGGTCAACTTATGAAATTCCATACATTGAGATTGTTATCATGATATCTCAAGAACCACTGGAGATTTAAATTTCAAACTTAGTGATAGTGTGTATCACTATAGGAAAACAATCTGATTACATTTTGGAGCACGTAGGTCAAAGGTCAAGGGTCATAGAGGTCAACTTATGAAATTCCATACATTGAGATTGTTATCATGATATCTCAAGAACCACTGGAGATGTAAAAACTTCAAACTTAAGGATAGTATGTATCACCATAGGAAGACGATCTGATTAGATTTTGGAGCACGTAGGTCAAAGGTCAAGGGTCACAGAGGTCAACTTATGAAATTCCATACATTGAGATTGTTATCATAATATCTCAAGAACCACTGGAGATTTAAACTTCAAACTTAATGATAGTGTGTATCACCATAGGAAGACAATCTGATTAGATTTTGGAGCACGTAGGTCAAAGGTCAAGGGTCACAGAGGTCAACTTATGAAATTCCATACATTGAGATTGTTATGTGGACGCATTCTCATTAGAACTGACAGATGGATTACTATTTAACTCAGGAAATCTTGCAGAGCCAATGAACTGAGTAGATTTTAGGGTCATGAGGTCAAAGATCAAAGGGTCATATATGTATATGAGAAATTGCTTGTAATCACGATATTCTGAGAACATGTTAATGGATTACAATTGAACTTGAATTTGAAAAATTTCTTCCGTTTCGGTTTGTAAAATTGCTCTATGACGGAGGCATCATTTTCGACTGCGCGCAGTCGAATTCCATCTAGTTTTCTTTTTTCTTTCTATACTGCACTTTATGTTTCCATTACACCCAGTCTTTTATAATCTTGTGTCTAGTCGCAAATAATATTTCTGCCCCTGGACTAATTGTAATTAATTATTTATGGTGTCAAGGCTTCATGTTTCACATAGGTATGTTTGTATGTTAGGTTTTGAATAATTTGCCTTTTTCACATTATAAATGACATTTGAGTTGATCACATCATGAGATAAATTCTTTATTGTGAATTTACAATGTTCATTTATACTTATTGACAATAAAAAGGTGAACTGAACTTGATGGAAATTAAGAGCTTTTGGCCTTGAACTATAATCTACTTGCTAGTTATTGAATTGTTAACTAAAGTTTGTGCTTGAAACCGAGTGATTATTTTCGATTATGTTTTCAATACAGATATCAGCACTACTCGATTCTTCTTCAACTTAGGCGTAGAGGTAAGAATATATGAGATAATTATCACTGCTTTACCTTTCCTCTTACACAATGTCTTTCTAGAGAAAATAAAACTGCTGAGAAATTAATGTGATGTTTGTTGTGTTTCAGTTTCAATCACAAATGGCCTATAAGCATGGCAGCCTTTTATCACGGCATGGCAAGAATTTCAATGTACACTATATTTCGAGTACACCTTTCTGTTATTTTCCCCTTGGTACTTTTACTACATTACCAGGTTAAGTATTAAATTTCTCATGGTAACATTATGGTTTTGTTTCTGATTAAGTGGATAAAAAGTTTGAATTATCACTACATCATTTGTCTTATTGTCATCAAATGGAAAAGCGTTAAAAGAAGTTTTTGTTTGTTGGAACATTGAATTCCTAAAGCCCCTCTGCACTAGTTTGGCCAGGGGGGATTAGACCTCCCTGCATAGTCACTGACAGGGGGTTATCTCATCAAATCAGCTCTTAATTAACATAAGAAAAAGGGGACCTTGCAGGACCAATGGTCACCGTTTAAGCATTGTTTGCTATATAGAGGGCGCAAGTAGCTATATGTAGTGCAGTGGGGCTTTAAAGAGTTCAAGGCAATCAAGTTCTTATCAGTGTTGATACATTTAACCTGTCCCCCCAAAAAAAAAAAATTCCCCAGTACTACCGAAGGGTATGCATGATCCAGCAGCTCCAACACCAGCAGTGCTACCAGTTTCCTGCATCCGGCTCGATGCCCCAACAGCAGCAGCAGCAGCAGCCTCCGCAACATGGGACATTACCAGCCTACACCCACATGATGCCCCACCCCCCTGTCCTAGGCATGGGCCCTGCCCCGCCCATGGGTGCTAAGAACCTGTATGATGTAGGGGGCGGAGTGGCGGTGCTCAACCCCGGTGGGTCTGGTGGCGGTGGTGGAGCTGGTGGGCAGGAAGACGATGATCAGCAGGATGGACAAGTCGGATATGATGGTGAGTTTATGTCAGGAGGCGCGATAGCTCAGTTGGTAGAGCAGTGGTCTCGTAATCTGGCGACCCGGGTTCAAAACCAAGGCGATGCGTTAGTGCCCTTTTCTTCAAGATAATCTGCCTTCTTCAATACTGAAGATTCTTGCAGATGCCGTATACTTGGCCTGATTGGGGTGTGCAGGTGGACCATTACACCGGGGTTTCCCCCTACACTTATACGAATAGTGCAATGGGTTCTTAACGTGCAAGGGTGGTGACTCTCCTGTACACGGGGCCTCCATTTAACGTCCGGAGTGTTTTCCACTTGACATAACCTGCGTCTATGAACAAGGGAAGGGGCACGTTAACACACAACGCAGACTTCAGTCATCCGCCTGGCTGGGAGTCGAACCCGGGATCTTTGGTTCGACAGGCAGACGCTTTACCGACTGAGGCATTAATCCTCATTACCAGGCTCTCAGAGAGGACCTAAAGCCTTCGGTCTTCTGGCTGCTTTATAACAAGCATTTATGCTTTCTTAGCAGTCAGGTAAAATAACCACCACTACCATTTTTCTCATTGCTCGGGATCTTCACTTTTTTCAAGGGCTTGGAAAAAATGGTTAGTGGGGCCTTGACTGGAAATGATGAGGATCATAGTGATATTAATCATTGTGATGGTGATGGTGATGATGGTGATGATGATGATGATGATGGTGATGATGATGATGATGATAATGATGATAATGATGATGGTGATGATAATGATGGTGGTGATAATGATGATGATGATGGGATGATGGTGATGGTGGTGAGGTTGATAATGATGATGGTGATGATGATGATGATGATGATGATGATTATGAGGATGGTTATGGTGATGATTGTGATTTGGTTTTGATGATGATGATTTAAAACTCGAAACCTCCCTGTGACAAGACCACTGCTTTAAAACTGAGCCATTCAGCAACTACCCATGATACTCTCCAGGATGTACAGCCCAACTTTCAGAGTATTACTTTCAAAGTGTTGATTTCTTCCAATGCACAGGCCACCAGGGGAGGAACTTCAACCAAGGTTACATGTCTGAACCTATACCGATCAACAGCTCTGGTATCTCCCAACCCAGCAGCACTGTGTATGGTAACATGTGCAATGTAGGAGGCGAGGGGTATGTTCCTGTGGCCTACCAGTCACCAGGCATGCAGCATCAAAGCCCTATTCCAGGTTAGTGTCGAGCCCAGTCATACATGTGCTTTATGGAATAGCTTGATGAAGTGAAAACTTTTTAGTTGGAAAGAAACCATGGACAATATCTTGTTGTTTTATCAATGTGAGACGGATGTCGGGATGATAGGGTATTAAGTATGGACAGAAATCTGTTTTCAGACCATAAAATCTCTTTCTTGATAAATTGAAAGATTTCTATTTTATCTAATGGATAAAATATAACATCATCCACAATAGAAAAAGAAAAATATCGGTTTAACGATTACTATTCTGATTTTTTTCTTCTCCACTTTCATTGTATTCAGGCAATCAGATGGGGGTTACCTCTACCAGTCACAACCCTTACATGTACTCACAACCGATAGCCACACCCATGGGGTACACAGGGGGTAAGATGCCGCCACACCTTAACCCCCAATCAGCCTACTCTCCCAACAACCATGTCACCTACGTCCAGATGGCCTCACCTGCCATGTCTCACCAGCAGCAACATCATCCACCACACCAGCAACAAACCTGCGTGGCCATGCCGAGCAATCAAGGCAACGTTGCAGCAGCATCGAGCACCGGCGGCCAGTATTCAACGCACAGCACCTCGGTGGTAAGCAACAGCAGTTGCAGCAGCCAAGATAGCGGTATCCTGAGCTGCAGTCCTCCGCAGGTGCCGTACGCCACAAGTGGCCAGTAATGGATTGACCTGCAACATTGATGGTAAGCAACATTGTTTGCAACAGGTGAGATGGAATACTAAATATCAGCAAGTCATCACCCTTGTCATCAGAGCTGCACTGTGGGCAGATATTACATCTATGTATAAATAATGATGTAATGATGATAATAGCAACCAAGTTTTAAATGATGCTTATGAAGATACTTATGAAGGCCAGCAATACCTACCACAATGCCTTTTTTGCAAATGATTTGTTTATTTTGATTTTTAAAGGAAGTTACAGTAAGTGATAGCTTCAGGTTCTAATACATTACAGTATTATCTTGAGATGTGCCTTATTCAGGAGAATGTTGTATGAAGTTGTGTGAATTACATGAAAAATCTCTTGTAAATATAGAACTATGTGGAAATGTGTTTGAACTGATGATGGAGTGCTAGCCAAAAGGTTTATGCAATAACTGTTTGATATTTTGAATTTGAAGTGAACTTGTATGTTGAGATGTAAGGTATCAATTGCTTTAAACAACTTGTTTAATTCTTTTACCTTTGATTAATCTTTTTCAGTATGTAATAGTTTTCTCTGTGGTAATTACATCAATTAGTCCCCATGTATCAGTCTAGACAGCAGAAATTATTATCAACTACCTTAGGTCAGTAGAGAATATGGAAGTGTTTTATCACTAGGAGAAATGTTAACACTTAAAAGTGGTAGTAGTGTAGTTATTGCACAATATATCTCGACTACAGAAATGTCAACTTATCACCATTATCTCATTGAATGGTATAGTAAAGTATGTTGGTGCGTGATCTAAAGCAGCATAGAACTGTAAAGAAGTTCTTTCAACTTGTACGCACTCACATTTGTTCAATCTGACTGGTTTGACCCAAAACTGTTCAGAAAAAAAACTGGTAACAGAAAGGTTAAATGATGTGATTGGGATATGTTGATTAATAAATGGTAGTGTGATATGCAAAATGGTAATGTAAATATGTATTTCATGTTGAAGTAATCACATATCATTTTGAATAGTTACTAATTGTATTTTATCAAAATGTTATGAACACCTGAAAGTTCCTAGTTGACAGTGGTGTTGCAAAATGGAATTACACTGAGGGGCAAAGCAAAAGAAAAAACAGGGTAGCTAGCTGATTGTATTGCATTTTTTCTTTAAAAGATTGAGAGAGAGACATAGATTCTCATTATTTCATTAGCAACAGTTCATGTACACTTGTATGATTGTAATTCTTACTGCAGCTACACTGCCAATTTGCATAAGAAGTATCACAACTCTTGATTTTATGTCTGAAATGGTATGACTGTAATTGTGAATAACATCTCGGCTCTTTGACATGTTTTGATTTTTAGATGTAGAAATGTAAATTTTTCCTTTAGTTTGCTGCCTTTACTTTGACAGAAATGAGAGATCGAAATTAAAAGATTCAAAGTTTTTAATTTATAGCTTCCAGTGTGATTGTGTACAATATACTTCTTCTTGAAACATGCCCTTAATGATATAATCACAATATATATAATGCAAGTACAGTATACAGATAAATACTACTTTAAATACGACTCATTACTAGTATTATTGCATCATATGTATATATTCTGATAACATGATGTTTAGCTTTGTATGGAAGATGTAAAAAAAGATACATAGTGGTGTGACCGCCTCATTGCGACAATAAATTGAACTTCGAGCCATAAAGAATTGTTTAAGATGAAAGTTATAAAAATGCTGAATGGTTAGTTTAGAATGATACGTTGCCACGTACTATGCATACTCAATTTTGTTATTTATCATATGCCAACTGCCCAATATGCCTTTTAATGTGTACCATGTTTATAATATGTTTTGAAATGCATTTGTCTTGTCAATTTTGGTACATAACATGGGTTGTGCTTTAACAAAACAAACAGGGTGATCTCATATTTAAGTAGCTGACAGTGTGTACAGTAATAACATGTACACATTGCATCTACAGACGTTGAGAAACTTTGATGCTGTATGCATTCATGTTTGAGAATATATGTTATGTCATCTGAATATACAAAGACCAAGAAATTCTCTTCATGTTTGCAATTATTGCCTTCAAGTTCAAATACCGGTATAGTAAATTTGAATGTTATTTATCTAATATACTTATCAAGTACTATACTGCAAAGCACATATTTTGAAATGCCTCTTTGCCAATTTCACCGTACATTCCTTTTCATATAGATTGAGCAGTATTAGCTTGTGTACTTTGTTTTACTTGCCATTCAAGTTCTCCAACATGTGTTAGTTGAGATATCTTTTCAATTGAGTTTTATTTATTCCATTTTGCTGAATTGCCTATCATGATGTAAAGTATACTGTAAAAGCATTTATAAAAAACAAGGTATGTGTACTTTCCAAGCAACCTCATTTGTTTGATTGACTTAATAAGGGGAGTGGTTAGAACCTCGTTCTGAGGTGTTTATTTAAACAACAGCCAGTTGCATAATTCAAATACATAAATGTCTTCATCACGTGCCAAAACTACTTCTGAACTCTCCCGGCTAGTAAGAATTACTATCCAAAATGGAACCAAGTGCATACATAAAAGCTACCTGTACATGTGTAAAATACATGTTGTCAGGATTTAATGTAAGATGTACATGTGTAAAGTTTACTTTGGCTGAAAAATGATTGTCTGAACTAGTTACTCATAGGAAATAGTGTTATCCACATTGTATCAGTCAGCACTGAAAGAGTAAAAGTTGTATAATATTGTAATATATGTTTTTAAAGATGTCGGCTGAAAACAAAGGAATGTTTGAAAGAAGTTTATTAACTTAATGGTAAATTGACCTTCTCAGAGTATGTGACTCTTTGAAAAGATTTTTCATGTAGAATATGTTGAGTGAGGAAAAGAGAGTTCAGATCTCAAGATTGTGTGTGTTTATACCTTTAATTTTTGTATATACTCTAAAAATTTAGAAATCACCTTATAACAGGACTGTATATTTTTCCAGCATCCAATAACATGCAGCTGTTTAATTTTGTAAACTTTCGTATTCACCAAGATGTAACGAGATATGTGATTATTTTGTTCAATTAGTTTATTTTTGTATCAAATAGGGTAGTATGACAAAGAACTGTCTAAACTAATATGATTAGTTGATTTGCATTATGCTTAACCAAGCTGAAAGGGAGAGATAAATCCCCATAAAACAGCTAAGCCGCTAAATATATTGTACTTATTTACCTTGAAATTTAAATATACAAAATATATCTTTATACCAAAGTATTTGCCAAAACATATATTTGCAGGAAGTACTGCTCTAGAGAAAGTCTAACACAAAGCTTATTTTGTAACATGGAATTTCAATTTCAATGATAATTGATAATATTGAACATAATTCCTGAAAGAACATACATATTTTTATCTTCTAGCAAAGCCAAAGTTGTGCCTTATATAGTTTAAAAGAAGGAATGATATTAGAATGTTCATTGTTCTTTCCTTGATGTATGGTAATTTAGCGTTGATAGAAGAAAGAAAAAAGTTAACTCCAAGTGCGAGGATATTTGTAAAGTGTAAAATATATTGTTAATGTTATACTGCAACAAAAGTATGTGAAATCCAAGAAGAGGTATCCTAAAAGTTTTTTTAAAGTTTAATTTTGTATCATCAATTCTGATTTGATACTGTTCCCAAGATTGGCAATAATTTTCTACATTAAGAGAATGATGTATTCGTTTTTAAGAGGTGAATTTACTTATTGATTTATCTTCTCTAAAGCAGTTTAATAGGTGAAGAAAAAAGAAACATTGAATCAACAGGAATATTTTTAATTTGCAGAGCTAAATAAGAGCAGTTTATGTTTACTTGTCATAAATATTCAAAAATATCAGGTTCCTCAGAGAGTCAAATGACAGCAACTGTTTTAAAACCTTTTACTGCTAAAGAGAAAGTAGTTAACTATTTTTTTGGTATAGATTATAACTTGTAACATTACATGCAACTCTTCCTTCACTTTTGCCTACTGCTCCTTTTTTTTTAATTTAAAAGCCAAGTGTCAATTAAGACAAAATATTTTGGGTTAGCTTGACAAAAACCTTTAAAAATAGTTTAGTCCATTTAAGAGTCTCAAGCAACGATCTGTAGTTGAGTATTAGTCATTTGTTTTTTTTTGGAGAAAGTAAAGTAACTTCATACTTAACAGCTCAAATGAAAGCTGGTGAAATGTACATATTGTAATAATTTGACAGACTACAAAGTTTAAGGTCAAAGGTTAATTGTCTCTTGGATAGATAATTTAGGTTACTTTCAATTTGGTAGCATAAAAGGTATGCAATTCTAAAACTAATTTCTTGATGTTCAGGCCTTTAAAAAAAAATGTCCTTTTTAAAAGAGAGACAAACTTGAAACATTATAGTTTGAAGAAAGGTCTAAAGAGAAGACTAAAATATTATAAGAGAAATTCATTTGACAAAAAAATATGGTCAAAGTTAGAAGTGTGAGGTATAGACATGAAAAGGGTAATGCACTAAATGTTTTTTGTTTTGTTTTGTTTAAATAGATATTAATGCATTTTTGTCATGATTTATGACAAACTAGGTTTTAAAGAATTAGAATTATTTTCTTATTGTCATTGTGTTGTTTTTAATTATGCTTTTCTTTGATTATGAATTTAGTAGTCACCTTACACTTCAAACAAGTGTTGATCCTGTTTCTGCCATTTCCAGTTCACATATTGTGTTCTTGGGAAGCTATTAATTCAATCTTTGATTTTGGAGAGAGAAAAAATGCTCAGAAATTGTAAGATGCATTCAACATTTTGTTGTCCTAACCATATTTATGATATATAATATATTTTGTTCATCTAAAGAGGAAATCTAAGTATTTTATTTACTTTTTCCACATACAATTCAAAATAAACAATATTAGCCAAGTACGTAGCATAACTTTCTTACTGAAGATGTAAAATATTTTTTACTTCAGTTTTTTAGAATACCAAATAACGGCAGTTACTATAAAAATCCTTTCCAATTTGAAAGACATTTTACCTCCTGGTGAGTGACTGAAATTCACATCACTTGTCCTTGGGTTAAATTACACTTGCACAAACTATGGCTACTCTTATGCAATGGAGGAGTTGTTATTTCTTACAGCTTTATTCTTTAAATTATTCTTTTACACATACATTGTATAGGGTTGATCTATTTTATGAATCTTTAAAACTTTTTTATATTTATGTTTTATAATCTCATTTTTCAAATTCCCACAAGGTAACATTTCTATATGTATCACTGCATATAGCAGATATATACTATATTTTGTTGTTGTAGAGATGCAACAATTTTTTTCCCCCAGAAATTTTTGAACTTTTGAGCTTAACTTAATGGCAAAAAAACAACAGGCCAAGTTTTAAAACTTTCAAAGTGTACAGATATTTGTATCTTTAGCTTCAACTTTAAACTTTGTATTTTGAGAAAGAAAAATATAGAAATACCAAACAAAATAAATTTATTATAAAAGTCTTTTTGAGAAAATGGCCCCCAAAATGTGAAACATGTTGAAAGTATTTAAAAATAAAGACTGTTCATGATGGAAACATAAAAAGAGTGTTAGAAAAAGTTAATGAGGTACA
The DNA here is from genome assembly GCA_035222895.1 of Strongylocentrotus droebachiensis. Lineage (NCBI taxonomy): Eukaryota > Metazoa > Echinodermata > Echinoidea > Camarodonta > Strongylocentrotidae > Strongylocentrotus > Strongylocentrotus droebachiensis. Next base: position 560,569 of record JAVYIG010000081.1, read on the forward strand.
AGAAATGCCATACAAAGTTATATTCTTTTGGAGAAAATGGCCCCCAAAATGAAAAAATTATCAAAAGTTGATGGAAAAAACAATATATTCTTTTGGAGAAAATGGCCCCCAAAATGAAAAAATTATCAAAAGTTGATGGAATAAACAATATATTCTTTTGGAGAAAATCGCCCCCAAAGTGAGAAAATTATCAAAAGTTGATGGAATAAACAATATATTCTTTTGGAGAAAATCACCCCCAAAATGAGAAAATTATCAAAAGTTGATGAAAAAAACAATATATTCTTTTGGAGAAAATCACCCCCAAAATGAGAAAATTATCAGAAGTTGGTGAAAAAAACAATATATTCTTTTGGAGAAAATCACCCCCAAAATGAGAAAATTATCAGAAGTTGGTGGAAAAAACAATGTTTTATACTTGAAACTTAAAGAAAGTATTTAACAAAATTCTAAAGTTTTATTTCATTTTGGAATTTTGGTTTTGGCCAGAAAAATATTTGATTACTTTGGTAAGAAGAAAATATATCAAAACTTTGTATTGTCAACATTCTTTTCTTTTCCTTATAGGAGTTCAGATTCATTTATTTCTCTAAAATAACGCAAGATTGACTGCAAGGTAGCATTACTCGACAAAAATGTATTATTCCACATTATTTTAGTCATATGTTACGCTACCTTCACTTTAAATCAATCAAAAATAAAATTGTGGCTTTCAAATTCTGAATCATAAAACTGAAAATTTAAGCCTTACACATTGTATTTTTTGTATTAAAATTTTGCATATTTATTTATATTCTCAAGGATGACAATGCAAAAGAAGTATCAAAATGTAAGGTGTATTTCAGTTTTCATTTGTTTGTGATGAAATGAGATTTAAAAAAAAAACAGGTTTCCAATATCATAATACCTGCAGACATTTCATTTGTTTAATGTTATTTAATCATATATTGCAAGCTGTGCCTTTTTTTGTAGCAACCAGCAATTTTCCAAACAGGGTAATATGCTTTCCATTCTCTCGTCTTTCTGAGATGAAGGATTGTGGTGCTACTTGTGTTTCTTGTTTCTCTCACAATAAAAAGTGGAGTACCGGTATAATATATGCAATGTATGTCTATGAAACAGTGTAGAATCTAAAGTATAAGTAAAAACAAGGGGTTTGCATCATTGAAAATAGTGATGACACATGATGTACATCAGCTTGAAAGTTACACGCTGGAAACAAAACAAAGAAAGAAGAACATTGTTTATTACATTATTAAATTATTTATTCATTTATTTAATAAACTTTGTTTAGCAATATTTTTTGGTCAATTCATTTATGAAATTATTAGCTTAGACTATTTGTCCTTACAAAGAAAAGGTAATGCACATTGTTGGTCGAAGTCTTGGATTTGAGTAAATGACTTTTCGTAAATCCATTCAAACTTTACCAACACTGTGCATTATGTAATATTTGTGTGCCAATATTTGTGTGCCAAAGATTGATTAGTGAATGTACTTTAGCTATCTCATTATATTTTCTTCATGGTAGTAAATACATAACTTCTGTTAGTTAGAAATAGTTCATTTGATAGTTCAATATTAGCCTTTTTCATTTATTGTGTTGATAACAGTTGCAAACAAAATGTTTTACATGTAGTATGTGGAATACAATTCAACTCGATTGGTGTAATATCAGAGTTTGAACAGTGCAAAGTATTACAGAGTGAACTGAACTACTTTTGTCATTGTTAGAATTGTTATAGTGTTTCATGAAATTGTTCTACGAACACGAGTACATGCATATCTTATATATTTTTAGATAATCTCATTATCAATGATTCATTGTAATTTTTCAGCATTGCATACCAATTTATATATTGAAGATGTAGTTTTGTTTAGATATTAGATTAGTTCTTCCATTTCAGCTTATTTTATATTAGTGTTAGTCTTTCATGTCAATATTTCTTCTACACATTTTGTTCAAACTATTTTAAGCATTCAATTCCTGTTTTAAAGGAGAAAAAGACGTTATGAAAAGAGAAAAATTATGTGCAAAGACCAGAATACGTGTTATGACCTTGTTTATATGTACACTGTAGTTACCCGGTAAAGAGTTATTTTTCAAGAGGAGATTTGTTTAAGTGTGAATGGACACTCTGGATAAGGGTGAGAAAAACCAAGAGAGGGAGATAAAGAGATGAAGTGAGAGAGAGAGAGAGAGAGAGGGGGGGGGGGGGGGAAGCAGAAAGTGTGAGAGTCAGGAATTTTGCTATCCAAAATTCAAAATTTCTGCCTCTAATAGTACTTGAAATAGATATTTGGGTTAAGTTTTAAAGTTTCCAATAGATTGTCCACAAAGAATTTGCCATTGCCGTCCCGGGCAACACATTAAACTGCGTCCCTGGGTCATTGTCCATAAAGGTTGAGCACTCAGTAAGCTCCCCTAGACAGGTATACAGCATGGCTGAACATTTATGGGTATTTCAAATAGGGAAATTACAAGTTTGATGTGTAATTAGTATTTTTAATTTATGCACCCTTCTCTCTCTCATTTCTCTGTCTGTCTCCCTCCCCCCTCTCTCTCTCTTGCTCTCCTCACTTTGATACGCAAATGTAGCTTATGTTAATTTAAATTACTATTATGTGACATTAATGCCCATTTTGTATTCATCAATAGATCAACAATATGACATCCATCAATACGTCTTGCAGGAAGTAAATTCAAAATATAATTTGGGATGCACTTTACAGACAACATCACCAATCCCCAGCACTGAGAAAAATTATAATGCCTATATGATCACCACTGGTCTAGGTTAACTTACTCCCAGTAGAGCAGGGTTGCTCAATATAAAGGGGTATACACTGGGTACTCCACTCGGAGAACACATTTGAGCCATACAGAGAGGTCATTACAGATCATTACATTTATATCTTTGTATGTTGTGTGTGATGCATTGTGTGAATAAATACTACGCTCTTCCAACTGTAATTGCTTTGTGTTCCCTTCATTTATTGACTCTCTATACTAAATAGGTACTGTAACTACAAGTAAGTAAATCACAAATTGAGCATATATGTACATGTAGTATGTATTTATTTATTTATTTTTTATTTATTTATTTTTGGGTTAGATTGGTGTTTTTAAATACGTGCTCCTTCTCCTCTCGTTCTCTCTCCCTCTCTGTGCCTCCTTGATATTTCTCTTGCCCCCTCCTTCTTTCTTCTTATCATATCTAACTTCACTTCTCTTTTTTCCTTCACAAATTTTGAATTAAATATTTACAAAACCAAGTAACCCAGAGTAGATCATGTTCGATCTTGAAACTAAAATTAATGGATATGTGCTATTATGTGTATTTTTTTATATTTTTACAGCATGTGCATCCCCCCCCCCATTCTTTAACCCACTTGCTTTTTTTCTTCCTCTCTCCTGTCACTCATCATCATCCTAATATTCGTTCTCTTTCTCTGGTAACTTCATTGAGTTGTCAGAATCCAGTAGATCACGGTGAAACTGAACATAAATATCAATGACTTCAATGAAAGCTTCTATTCATGAAATATTTATTTATACAACATAAAATTTCTTCACATGGTCATTTGATTCTCTTCATGCAATTGTCTCTCTGATATAAAATTTGAAATGATCTAGCTGGATTTGAAGAAAAAAAAGTGTTCTACTAAAATTAGAAATCAGTACTCGCTTTGAGAAAAGGAGGTCTCTGTGCCAGTAAAAAAATGCACTAGCAGCATTTGCAGCTCAATTGAACAACCAATTCATTATCTATTAAACAGATTATCTACATGAACAAATCACAGACCAAATCATCTAAAGAAAACTTTTTTCTTTGATGTCATCTATTATTTTAAAAGGGAGTAGTTGTTTAACCAGGAAACCTTGCAAACCAAAACATAGTTCTCGTAAATATGACAATTGTAACCGAGTAAAACATTTGAAAAGCCTGAGGTAAAGTGGATCTTGGTAGATTACCCTACATAAGTATACTTTTCCCAAAATCTTTTACAGGAAAACTGTCTTCATAACTATTTTCATAAACGGTATGCTAGAAAAATAAGTTTAAATCATAGTCTTTTAGATATTTTATGAGATTTGAAATATTTTCTACACAGAGTCGAGAGAATGTTCACATTCTTTATGGAATGAAGCTAATTGTTGAGAAGCCAAGGCATATTTGTAAAAAGTGGTGGATATAAAATGGGCTCACTCGGAACTCCACTTGGAGAACACATTTGAGCCCTGCACAGTTAAATTCAGATCATTGCATCTATTATTAATGTACATGTTTATCTTTATCTGTTTCTTAAAGGTACTATGTCCCATTTGCAGGCCAAAAAAATGAAAAGGTTAAATTCAAATTGCATTTAAAAATGTCTTTAAGTGGGAAAATAACGACTATTAGTTGTCAAATCGACTTAAGTGCTACCAAGTCAATAAGTAATAGTCTGATTTTCAGACCATAGTACATTTTGTGCTACGCAAAGATTCAATCAGTTTAATTTTGGCCATTACAAGAAGTGGGTTACTGATGTAGACAAATGCTCAAGTACCCTTTACAGCTCATTTTATGTATGTTATTACCAAAGAAGAAAAAAAAGCCAGTAAGTCACTCGATAGTGTCTGACAGTGAAATCTAGCAAGTAAACGGGTTTCCTTGCATAATTTGAATATTAGGACACTGTTTAAATTTCACAGATAGAACATCCATGAAAGTTCTACAGAATTTGATGTTGGCTGCAAAAGGGACATAGTATCTTTAATTCATGATATATCATGTGAATAAATGCTATGCTCATCCGACTGTAATTGATATGTGTTGCCTTCTTCATTGATCGACTCGCTCTGTACATGTACTAGAGAAGTACAGCAACTGTAAAAGATCCAATAATATGCAGTGGTCCGCACTCCTGACCATAGCTCTCCATTGGTGTTACATCAAGGCATCATGCTCAATAGTCCTTGTAGTGTTTTAACCTAGAGAGAAAATAAGAAGACAAAATAATATGGGAGTTATGTTTAGGGGTTAAATCGGTAAAAGGTCCTTGGCATGAAACTCGGTCAAGGTGTGCTTTCTGATAAGAAACCATCATCAAATAGCTGATTAGTGTAACTTTAGTTCCCTTGCATGATGCACTAGCCTCTTGAATACTACATATATTTTCAGGCAAAACGACCCAATAAAAATGAGGGTAAAATGAAAACCACATTGTGCTATTATTAAAAGTGGTCCAACTATAATTACACAATCACAAAGAAAATACTTGCACTTTTTTATCTTCTGGTTGCTTAATACTTCAAAGCTTATTTTCCTGTCCCAACATCATTTTCCCCTTCATTTCTGTGGATCATCTACCAACCAAATAATGCTTGTATGGTATAAAGCTCATTAAACAAATTCAATCAACATGTAAGCTCACTTTGATAATTTTTTTCACTCGGCAATTATATCGATCATTTTCTAGGAAGTCCTAAAGTCTCGTAGTTAATTTCAATAAATTCATTAAATAAACAGTTGAAACTGGAAGACAAATACTGACCTGAATAGAGGGACTTCCCCCTTATTGTTACCCAGAGCAAAGTAGCCACTCCTAGGGGAGAATTCTAGGGCACAGGGTGAACGCAGAACTTCATTGGTTGAAGGGAAGTTTGCAAAAGTGTGGCACGATGGAAGATGAATCTAGACGGGAGCAAATGTCAAAGAGATTTATCAAATGTGCTGAAGTCATAAATTACCCAGGAAGGCAATCTGAACAGAAGATATGATTCTATGAAGAGATTTATCACTTAATGATACAGAAGCTATGAATTCACCCTATTGAAAAATTAATGGCTAGCTGGTGGGTGGGTGGGGGGGGGGGGGGGGGGGGGGTTCACTCATTTATTATTTTGATTATCACACTCGGATCATAAAATGCATATTATATCATTATTAAATGGCTCTCCTAGGAACTAGCAGTGTTTACTAATGGACCTCAAAGTCTGTCTGCACTAGTTTGGCCAGGGGGGTTAGACCTCCCTGCAAGGTCACTGACAGGTGGTTATCTCATCAAGTCAGCTCTCAATAACATAAGAAAAAGAGGATCATGGGGTCCAACAGGCACCGATTAGGCATTGTTCGCTATACAGTGCGTCCCAGAAAAAACGAAACCGAGAAGTATCGATGTTCTATCATAACTTAATCACAACTATAATTAATAAATGACACATATTTGGAAAGCTTAGATCTTCCTCTTTCATTTGATGCAACTTACATGGTGCATATTTCACGCGTGAGTGATTAAAAGCAATTTGAAGGAAGGAAACCAAAAAGACATTTGGCGGGAGGTATCTGAATTTCGAAGAAAAATTCACATTTCTAGAAAGTTGAGTTTCTGCCCTTTCATATGACCCCTCAATCAGGAAAAATGAGCGAGGAATGACAAAGTTCTGTTTGTTTAAAGTAGTGCTTGCATTTACATAATTTTATTAAACGAATTCGTTTTCACTGGCTGCCTGCCGTATCAATAAACGAAATTAACAAAAGACTTAACTCCGTTTCGTTGACAATCAGCCGTTAACGAGAGTCTTCATGCATGGCTGATTGTCAACGAAACGGAGTTAAGTCTTTTGTCAAATCTGCTTTTTGCTATGGCAGGCACCCAGTGAAAACGAATTCGTTTGTTAAAATTATGAAAATGTAAGGGCTACTTTAAACAAACAGAACTTTGTTATTCCTGGCTCATTTTTCTTGATTGAGGTATCATATGAAAGAACAGAAAATGAACTTTCTAGAAATATGAATTTTTCTTTGAAATTCAGATACCGCCCGCCAAATTACTTTTTGGTTTCCTTCCTTCAAATTGCTTTTAATCACTCATGCGTGAAATATGCATCACGTGAGTAGCATCAACTGAAAGAGGAGACTCTAAGCTTTCCAAATATGTATCATTCATTAATTATGGTTGTGATTAAGTTATGATTAAACATCGATACTTCTCGGTTTCGTTTTTTCTGGGACGCACTGTATAGGGGGCGTAAGTAGCTATAAGTAGTGCAGTGGGCCTGTAATACACTTCGTTCTTATTCCAAGAGTCAGGGGCTTCAGGAAGATAAATACCAATGGCAAATTCTCAACAAATTTATTTTATAGGGTGATACTTTCAACCTGTAAAACTGCTAGTTTACTAAGGTTCCCTAATGGTAAACGAGAACATGGAGCACAAAATGCCTCATGACATCATTTGAATCAATGGTGTTTGAAGTAGTAAACAAGGAAATTTCATGTATGTTTTTTCTTGACAAAAATTCTTTGGGCCACTTACCAACTTGACAACATCCCTTGAGTAGACTGAGATGGCAGCTAAGATCTCATTGTTCGAGTTGAATCTGGTTGCTGAGACGGGTGTGGTCATGTTCATGACCGCCTTGAGAGGGGTAGGGTGTGCCTTGGTCAAGCACTGGTCATCGTAGATGTTTATAACACCACTCTGTGAGCTGATGAGAGAAGGGGGATGTCACTGGTCAGTCCATTAAGTGATAATATATACAAATGATTCATGCGTAAAGTTCATTATACAATCTATCTGCACTTGAGTTGAGGATGTGTGCATTTATCGTATGCAGCCATCGGTTTGAGTATGATAGATGCATATACAGCCTAAACGAGAGTGGCTGCCGGGCTCACGATCAATTGGGCAAAAAGAATTTTCATTGCGGTTTAATAAAATTTGGAGTGGACTAAAGATTATTATTATTATTATTATTATTATTAATGAACAAATGAAAACATGCCTCAATTGTTTTATACAATGAAACTCTTAGATCCTTGATGCTTCATATATTATGTTGCTTGATATTGAATATATCTAATTGTTGACTAAAGCATGATATGTAATTTATACCTAAAAACTGCAGACACAATACTTCACATCTTGTTAAAATTTGTTACACCCAAGATTTTGAGATTTTGCCCACAAGGAGAAAAAAAATGTATTCAGGAGTTGTAATGGTTTTCAATACCATAAGCTTAAACCAGTGCATTTATAATTTCAGGTTCATTCTCCTCATAAAATGTTGCCTTTGATACAGGAGGTTCTCCCCCCTCCCCTTATTTACCTTTTAAATCTCTGAACTAATATTGCTTCTCCACAACTATTGCAAGAAAAGATGGACTTTATAGGTTGATAAGTGTACCAGGCAACCTTGATATTACCTTACTGATTGTTGCATCAGAAATGATGTACCTCTGCTATAAGGAGGTCACAGAAAGACAATTTCTAAGCAGGGCTCCCACTTAGCCGAGTTGGAGCCTCGAGGTGTGGCGAGCTGGTGCGAGCTTATGGCAAGCCGTTTTATCATTAAAACATATTTCTTGATATCAAGAATTACCATTGCTTTACAACGTAAAATTATATCAAGAATTGAATTCTTGACATCAAGAAATATGTTTTAATGATAAAACGGCTAGCCATAAACTCGCACCAGCTCACCGCAACTCGAGGCTCCAACTTGGCTAAGTGGGAGCCCTGCTTAACAAATAGAAAGGAAAAGAAAGTTCTCTTACCCAGTTGCTACATATCTGTTTCCTTGCGACACTGATATTGTGTTGCCTTTGATGCATCCATCATCAGCAAACTTGTGAATACAGTCTCTTGTGTTCATGTCCCATACATACACATCACAGTCATCTATGTAAGGAGAACATTGTAAGAGTCGCAAGTCAGGCAAGGGGAACTTGGGGAAAATGATAATGCCATAAAAGATGGGATTGGACAACAGTCTCTTTGGTGTAATGTGTTTATTGTAGATTTAGACTTTTTGTGTAATTCTTTTTTTAAATTGATGCTCAGAGAATTTGGATTTTGCTTTCATAATACTTACATAACATGACATAAGTGAGGCTACTCTGCATTAATCTCTTACAGTCGGGTAAAATTAACCCATTTGCTCTCTTACGAATAAAATAAATTAAGACGAACAAGAAGAGAGGAGACCGGGGTAATAATATATCTGTACAGTGCTTAAAGACATCTTCAATGTATTTTAAGCGCTAAATACATGCAGAATATTATTATTACATTGATTAGATTTGCCCATCCCAGGCAGAGGTGACACTGAATACTTAATAATAATAACAGATTACCTAATAAGAGGAAGGAGTATACCAAAGTGGATAGACATATCTTACCTCCAAATGACATCATCTTTGATCCATCTGGTGTGAAAGTGACGGCATCAACGGTACCATTCATTTTTAGGGTTGTAATCAATTCCTTTGTCTGACAAAATCAAAGAGAGAGATGAAATAATAACACAGGCAATCACATTTAACGGGAAATCAAAACTCGGTACCAAACTACTCGAGAAGATAGGAGAAAAATCAGAAAAGCATATTTGTGAAAGTTTGAATGACGTCGGACATAAAATGAGAAAATTATGAATTTTTGAAAATTGTAATCACTATGGGTATAGACTTTTCAAATTGGATGAATTTGTAATGTCTCTGTGGTGAAGAAGAGGAAAACTTTCCCATTTGTTCCAACACACAAAATTACTAAAATTTTAGTTTTTCATATGACTTGGGCTGGTCTTTTCTTTTTATAGGACCTGTAACAATATACTATATACTCTCCATCATATATTTTTAGTAATGCGCCAAGGGTGAAGGCACTTGGAAGTAAAACAGAAATTAGTAATATTTTTGTACATGACATACGGGAGAGTTATCAGTCATTACGTCAGAATCCACTGACAAAATTGCCAATTTGAGATTCACATAGATGGAGTGATCTCATGTTTCAAACATTCATAATTTTCTTATTATTGGTCCGAATTATTACAAACTTTTGCAATTTTCACGTATTTACAAGGGTTGGATTGCCCTTAAACTTTTATCTGCAATGACCATTATAATATCACTAGCAAGTCAACCTGTAAGAAAACCTATGATAACAAATTGATTTACAAAATTGCTTACAGGTACTATCAAATCAATGTACCCAAGTGCCATACACCTTATGATGTCATATAAACTACAACGTATAATGGAAGTAGATTATTGTCACATTTTATTTTAACACATTCTCGATAACTCGGAAGATCCCAAAGTCTTCTTGCAATTAGGACAATGATAACCGATGTATAGAAATGCATCCTTAATTCTGAAATGGAAGTTTTCCCATATCTGAAGTGTGACTATTTTTTTTCCTTGCAGCAATATATCCATGTATTTGAAAAAGGGCCTTTTTACCAACATATCTTCAGCGTCCCTGTGACGTTTTTATTTCTGAAGATCCTTTGAAAGTATACATTTCACATTAGTTTTCAAAAAAATTCAAGTAACTTGGGTTCAGCTACTCCACACAAGAAATGATTGAAGGATTTTATTGAATATTATCCATTCTTGCAGTCCAAGGACTGAATTGCAATGGTTACAACAGTTTACAATGTATATACATGATAAAAGCAATTATACAATAATTATTAAAACAGTCCAAGCAATCTACATTGAAATTCAAATAAAAGTGATCAAATGACAATAATAATGGCAACTATTGTTAAGTTTGATTAATAAGCAATGAAAATCTTAAGTACAACATTCTAAAAATATGCTATTGAAACCATTACTATTGAGAATTTGGCATGCCGAAGGATTGATTTTGTGTCGTTGGTTGAAAATATTGCAAATATTGGAATTGAATTTCATAATGAATCAAAAAATAATGTGAATAATGATTGTTGCAAATTCGTGAAGAATATTATAATTTGTTGATAATACAAATTTAAAAAAAAAACATAATAAAAACCGACATATATCAAATATCACTGGGTAGGCAGGGATGTCTCACCTGAGCAGATAGGAGATGAATGTTTCCATAGTCGCCCAAGAATGCCAGAAACTTCCCATCTGGAGATACCTCAAAGCTCATCAACTTGTTCTCCTGAATACCTGGTTGTTAAATAACAATCAAAGTACATGTATCATTGATTGATTCTAGACTAGCACCACGATACAATCCTGGCTATTTAGTAATATTCCTTTACAATGTAGTAGCTTTATACAAACCAATTATGAATTTTTTCAAGATGTGATATATATGAGACAATTTAAATATTTTTCTTATCTTATCTTACTCTTCTTTTCAAAGGTGAAAACTTGTCTTTTTTTGGAAATGCTTGACATAGGATATGGCACTTATCAAGACTTTTGTTTCACTTCTGTTTTTCAATTTTTATTTGCTCGTGTACCTCAATAAGAAGTTCTAGAATCAAGATAGACCTTACCATACAAATGCTTTTCATTATCATTAACACGCAGATGAGCAACTCCATATACCGGTAACTGGAATGTCCTTACTTCCGTCGCACAGTTTCTTGGACTACAGTTACCGAGGTGTTAAGATTAAGATTAACCAATACATATTTATCAGAAAATATGGTATAAAAATACTTCATTATTATTATTATTATTATCATCATTTTTCTTCTTCTTCTTGTACTTCGTCTTCTTCTTCTATTTCTTCTAATTATTATCATTAATCTTGCTCACCTCTGATATATGGTATCTGTGAAACCTTGCCAGCTATCATGTCATAGATATAGAAGAATTTCCTCTTGCCACTGAGGACGACCTCTGTTCCTTGAGATGCAAAGTGAGCACAGTGGATGGGAAACTGCTCCACAAAGACGCTCTGAATCTTAGGATTGTGTCTCCCTTCAACCTAGCAGAATGACAAGAAATTGACTCTCTCATAACCACAAACCTGACATGCTAATGAACTAGTATCCAACCTTGAAAGAATGTTGCTTTCATTGCAATAACTGACACATTTTGTAAGCTGTAGACTAATTTCCCTTTGTTTTATCAACAGAATATTCCTTTTCTCAACATTTTTTTATTTTTGACAGAGGAAAGACTAGAAATATTAGACAATGCATGTGTAAAAGAGTAGCATGCAATAATGATAGAATTCGATCTGAATGGATACCATACAAAAAATTGTGTATGGCTCTACAAAAGCTTTTTAAAGAGCACAATTCTGAAAAATAATGTTTGAAAAATAAAGAGTCCATGAATAGCACAGCAATTAATTACATTGTGTATTTTTCTGAATTTGAATGCATTAAAACCTAGGGATGTGTAGTCAAGGTAATACCTTCTAAAGCTGTAGAAAAAATGCAGTATCAATGTATAATTCCTCACATAATCCTAAATGATTACAGAAACTCACTTGAAATAAATTCAACCTTTGATCCAGTCCTGCTACCATGGCAACTTGAGCTCCAGGATGAAATTCTAATGCAGTCACCATGCCCTGAAAAAATAAACAAAAGAATACAAATATTAAGGGTGTATTTCTTTCTATAATGATGTTGAGAGATAACTTGCTATAATAAAAAGGCTACTAACTACACTTTTTTGTTGGGGGGGGGGGGGCAGCAGAAATATATTGGTTTGAACACATTGGCATAAGTTTGCATTTAATTTTTTGTGCTAGTTGGGGGAATTTTGGGATCGGTTTGAACAAACTAATACAGTAATTGTAGTTGGTATAACATTATCACTTGCCACCTCCATCTGGTACCTGTTTGTATCAGTCAATACTGGCTTGCAGCAGCTGTCATTAGTAGGCAAGAGATCAGAAGGCACTTATGGACACATGTAGACCTTTCATGTTTTATGGTTAGTACTGGTTGGTACTGCTTGTAGCCTGTTAGCACTAGTTGAAACCAGCTGATGCCGACTACCTTGGGCCATGCCATTAACAGGCAAGATATATCAGAAGGCACTCTTGGGTACATGTACCATTTGTAATAGATTGGGACTGGTTGGTCCTGGCTGGTCATGACTAGTAAGCTGTGCACTCACCTCTGTTGGTTGTTCTTTGTTGAGGTTGGTCAGTCTCTTGATGTTCAGGTTTACTGAGGGAAGCATCTCTGAGGTGGTCAAGTAGTCACCTGTTCTCCTCAAGAGAGGGTGGTCATCGTCATCCTCATCATCATCGCTTTCATCACTGCCTGCTTTACGTATCAAGGAACAAGAGATAAATGTAGATGAATAATGTAACCCTTTCACAGTATTAGTCGGCTTGAATTGCTCAATATTGATAATGCATTAACTATCGCTAGACAATGGACAGCAGGTCTTCTACTTGAATTTTCAACATCACAGACTCATAAATTGGAAAGTTAGATGTCAAGGAATAGTACTCATATCAAGAGGAACAATGGAAAAGGGATCTTACCTGGAAAACTTGTCTTATAAAACATAATTTTTAAATACAGATTTATAAACTTGGGGGCACAATAATGTATTGAATGGGTAACAATTGGTCCAACAAACAAAATCAGCAGATTTCAATGTGTTTATTGACTAGATTGCTACATTCAATCATAAAATGATAACTAACCCTGTAACTATCGTTGGTTGATCAGGTGAAATCGGATAATAAATTCTGATTCCGAAAATTTTCAAGTTTGGGGCTATCAAATGTAGGCACATATTTTTTGGCCATTGTCATTAAAATCCAAGATGGCGGCTCGCATCTTTTGCCTCTATTCTAAGACTAATTATCAATTTCAAAGTCATGAAAAGGCACTTAATATTAACAACCATGGTCTACAACAACTCTAAATAACAAAATAATCCCAGCTATGCATGTTTTTTTAGCATTTGATAGCCCAAAACTTGCAAATTTTCGGCATTAAAAAAAAATTGCCGATACCGATTAAAGGTGCGAGGGTGTTGCCTTGATCTTCCGATCGGATCAAAGCCCCAACTTACATGGTTAATGATAACTATTTAATTATTTGAATTCATTCAAATTTCTGGATATTTACATATAATTTATGTACATTAAAAAGGCATGAATGAATACGTACATATCCCCATTCAAAATATTAAATTAGACTATCTCGCACTAAGTTTTCTTCAAAACCTACCTTCCTTTTCTCTTTCTGATTTCAGCTTTGCCCATGATGGAGTACTGCCGACTACTTTTTCATACCTGAAGAAAAGAAAAATGTTCAGGTAAAGGAAGACATTAAACCAAACGACTGAAACAAGTGTTATGCTCTGGCTAGTAGTGATAATGAATATTCATATCATCCATTTCATGCTCATTTTAAATTCCACAACAAGTAAAAGTAAGACACAGGACGAATAAAAAAAAAAACAGCATCAGGATACCGTCCTCATTACTAGTTAAGTTTGCTATTCGTTAACACCCATCACATCATATTCACCCTTTGTCACAAGAATTTATCTGTGACAAGGTATTCCAAATTCAAATGTATCCTATGTTAACTTTGAATTGATAAATTACATCAATTATTTTACATTTCTGGGACATTGATTTGCCCGACTTACTGTGACTTCAATCTTTCTTGGAGTTGAAGACCGCTCACTTCCTTCTCCGCTCTCCTTTGTATCTTCTGTTGTCTGAAGGTCTTCTCCTGATCAAAGCTATTAAAAGAGGACAAATAAAATGGGTTATCAGGTTATTTTACCAAATAAATTCACTCAAAACATATTTTTGAAGAAAAAAAAAAACACCTAAGAAAGGCAAAATTTATATATGGGCATTTTTATTTATTCCTCTTTAAACTGTATCAAACATTGTGATCATAAATTAGCCGGTATTTTCACTCAATGTTGCAATACTAAATGTCCATGTGTAAATGCCTGCTGGATATTTAACTTGTGAATGCAAAGCTCGGATATGTAGAGGAGATGCAATCTGTAGACAAGTCACATGACTGTGCATCAAATGACATTAATGACCTTTAGCAAGACATTAGTCTATATGTTTCACTCTCAACCCAGGTGAGGTAGATGGGTACATAGGAGTTGAAGATCATAGTGGTGAAACAGTACAGAAATAATGCACTGTAAAGAAATATTTTCTTGCCTTAACTGCACTTCATCTGTGTCATCATGCCATGCTGGTTTCTTCTTTTCTTTATCCAGAGAACCTTCAGTGGCCTGGAGTCTACTCTGAATTTCTGTAGATACACCATCATCTTTAGCAGGGTCCTGTTTAGGATTTTCATACAATGAAAAGATTAGAATTAGATTGTAAACAAAATGGTTAGGATAACTGATTGTACAGCTTTGCGCCTCTAACATTAAATGGGCGGCTTACTTTGAATCATTGGTTCATCGCGTCCAGCTCGGGTGGTCGCTTTACACGACTTTTTGTGAAACGAAAGAGGAAGATCACACAGCCTTTCATACTCATAGATTTGCTGTAGAGTTTTCACAAAGTGTCAGGTAAATAGGACCAGATATCAGACCTGACCATTTGTAGATGAGAGGGGTTAATTTCACAAACATTACCCCCGACACTTCGTAAATTTTGAACAAAAGGTCGAGTAACGCGACCACCTGATCCGCTGCGACGACCCGACAACTAAAGTGACACTGTGACAGCGCGGTGACAGTCACATAATGTTATGATTTGTAGTCAAGATCTGTATCATTTCTCTTCCTTCATGTTACGATATGCGATATCCCGGGATCCGTCGTAGATCTAGTAGGCCTAGTAGACTACTAGTAGTTGAATAAACAACATTTCTACCATAACAAACCAGACTGCCGACTCTTTATCCTCAGCTGAGTTATGTACCAATATAGTAAGACCCTCAAACTCATCACTTCATATCTTTCTTTCCTCCTTTTTTTTCTCCTTGCAACCTTTTCCTCCCCCTCTTTCTTTCAATTTTCCTTCTTATTATCTGAATTCTTCTTCTCCCTGGGCCTTCATCAGTTGATCTTGATTTCTTTTAAATTCTTGTTTCAGTTCAGTCACCTTCTTCCATCTTCAATCTTCATGATAGACTCTAGATCATTAATAAGTTGACGTTTTTTAAATATATAAATGATCACTTACCTCTTCAGAACCAGAATGTGGGTCTAGCTCAACTGCTTCTTCTTCTTCAGATTCAAAAATAGGATCTTCAATGTCATTTCCGAACACTAAATTTTCGAGCAAAATTTCAGAAGATTCTTTCCGTCTAGATTTCATTTTACTGCCTAAAACGTGATGTGTCGCTTCAGTTTCCCCATCATTCGTTTTGATAATTTTGCTCTTAGACGGCGATGTGCTTTGTACACGTCTTTTTCGAGCTTCACCTTGCATAATGTGAGAAAATGTAATCACAAATTATTTCGAGAACGGAGCATCCAATATAATATAGCACAACAGCAAATTAGGAAACGTATGGGACTAAAGTAACCTCTCCGCGCACACAACACATGGGTGTCAACCTACGCCCCAGGAAAAATTGCTGGTCTGAGAATCACGTTAACCTCGTTACCGGTTAATAGACAAGAACAGGGAACTAAGCTTTCGTCCCCACACAGTGGATCATTTTCAATTTAGAATAAAGTCAATTGCACATCTCCAGTATTTCTGTAGAAATTCAATGTCTTTCTAAGAAATTTGTAGTAGGCTACCTTCCATGCATCCATCATTCCATCATTATATCACCAACAACAACAGCATTCATTTTCATCAATCATTATCATCATTATCCTCAAACATCATCATCATCCTCAAACATCATCATCATACATCATCATTATCTAAAATTTAAAAACAATCAAATTATTTGTTGATCATTAATTTGAATTTCGCTAGCATATCTGTTGTTCATAAATTGTGTTCAAAATGTAATTCACTTAAATGGGGAATTTGAGATATCAAAAATTATTGCAAATAAAAATGAATTCATATCACATTGGCCTGGAAGTATTGATCATTAGAGATATTCCAATAGACACACACAGCTCATAAACTTGGCAACAAAACATCAAATTTTCCAACAAACGATTGATCACTAGATTTTGTTGATGACAAATTTTATTTATATATAATCTGGAGTTGATATACATCTCTCATGGATCTATATAAATGTAATCATACTTCAAAGACTGTGCTACATAAATTAAAACTCCTTCTTTATGTCATCAGCATTGATGATGACATAAAGAAGATGAAATGTTGTCAATCAGTATAAAATGTTTGTATTTCACTTAGTATATTACAAATATCCTTTGCACTTTTCACATTTTATTAGGATTCATAGTAAAAATGAACACCCATGCAGCATCATGCATAGAGGAAGGTAAAAAAAAAGAGTCATAATAACACAACTCTGTTGACATTTACCACATTACCTATCTGAGTTAATATTTCACATCATTATCACATTCATACAAAATATTACATCAATCTGAGAAAATATAATCACAAATATTTGTACTACAGATAAATAGAAAACATATCCAACAATTAAGAACATTGATTACACATAACATCATTTTTTAATGGAAATTCATGTGATCCTATATTTACACATAATATCAGTATATATATAATCTTCAAAATCGACAATATAAAATATTTTACACATTTAAAACCAACTAGTATCAAAATATCAAATTAATGGTTCATATTCTTGACATCAGTTAAAATTAAATCTCTGATGTACAGAAGGCTAAGGGTCAACCTCAGCTCCTAAAAAATTACTTGAGTTAAATAACGAATTAGGAAAGAAAAAGAAATTATCTGAGGCACTGTATGCATTCTTGTCATGATATGAGTAAACCTTGTGATCTAACAATTTTTAACTCCTTCAATCATTCACACAAACTACATCTTCCCATCACATGACTGCCATTGGGCATTTGCAAATATGATTTAATGCACAGAAATTACTTATAGACATCATTTAGATTCAACCATTTTGTAATCAACAGCCATTAAATAGTTTTAAAAATATTGATATCAATACTTTTCCTAGTACAAAGCTAAATATGTATAAGGCATTGTAACTCACCTACATTCAAACACAAAAGATTGTTTCAATATTATATAGCAAGCTCTCGAATGAAGTGTATAATTTTTCCCTCTAATGATAGCCTTACATCAGAAAAATAATTAATATATCATTTTAATTCAATTTGATTTAAAGTTAACTGACTTCTAACATAATGCTATGGTATAAGTTTATGGCATAAGTTTATGGCTCATTGTAAATCACCCACTCAATTGCTTTCTGTTGTTGGTTTTTACAAAACATTTGGATATCAATTTAATATTATAAAGTAAAATACTAAAGCATCATCTTAAAACATCTAGTATAGCCTAAATTACTGACTACCGGTACACTTCAAATTGAAGTAAACTTCATAGAAATAGAGAGGAATTTCTATTGTATTTATTCATTCGCATAAAAACTCACAATCAATCAAATCACACTGCTTTTCAGCAAATCCGATTCTTCAACTTAAAGAAAAAGCTTTGTAAAATTTGAAAGACAAGATTAGTTCATCAACGAACACAAATATTCCTCAGAAACTAGTTTTGAAACAGTAGATGTTTCCCTCCTTGATAATCTTAGATTAAAATAATGGTTAGACTAATGAGTATTGATGTAGACATAAGCCTTACAAAGTGATCCAAAAACTGGTGTTGTATTTAAACTTATTTGATTTTGATTTGGCATCAAAATCATGCACTCATGAAATTTGCTTTTCAGTCCACCTGTTTTACTCATAACGAGTAAGATGATTTCCAAACACAATCACTATTATTTAAGTCAATTTTCGTTGTGTTTATTTATACAGGAGGTATTTCAAATCTGTTGGTTGTTCATCGAGTCCAGTTCATGAGATAGTTTACCAGGGAAAGCAAGGTTGAGGGCAGTATTGCAGGTAGGTGTCGAGGGTTCCGCTTCTAACATGCATCAAAGCTGTGTAGGTTGTCAGCTGGGGAATCGACAAAGCGTAAAAGCCAGTTTTTATAATGGAGAAGACAACAGCACACAACAAAAAATAAGAGAGATGGAATGAGAAGTGGGAAAAGAGAGAAAAAAGGAAATATAATACATCAATGAGGGACTGAGAAATGAGCAGGGAAAGATAAGGAAATCAAGGTAAGTAGGCCCGACACTATGTGCTTAACACAGGTCACCATGTGAAACTGAGAGTTGTGGTTTTTATTTAAGATGATCCAGCAAGTTTTGGTGAGGTCGTTTTCATTTTACTAGTTCAAACAATCAATCTACTGCAGGATAAACAATCCAGAATGAATTATAGTCATTTTCTCTTGACATAACATGCCCATACCAGAGCTCAAGATTAACATTAATGAGGACAAAAGGACTACAGGAAACTAACTGATACAAGTTATTTGACCTGATGGTTGCAGATCTACACAGATCATCTCACAGTAGTGAGGCTTATAGACGTAAAATGTTTGAAACTTGAAAATCATATTTGGTTCTTGATATGTTGTGATATGTATCATGTGTAAGGCCTACTGAAGTTAAAGAAAATTGACCTCTGTGACACTTGGCCTTTGACATTATGATAATGTAATCTAATGCTAATTAATACACTGATCATGCACACTAGGGCCCACATTTTAAGTGAGCTTTAAAGATCAGAGAGACTTGTACAGGAGCAGAGCCCAATAAAAATATAAAAAATAATGAATAATGAGATGCCACCTTCAAGAAGACACAGTCCAAATTTTTACTTACAAGATTTCTGACAGGCTTTGTAGAGAGTACGTTGAAAATTCCTTTCAGTCCAACATTCTAAAAACAAATATCAAAATAATAATTAGTGCAGGGTTCACAACATGAAAACATCATGAACATCATGATAGGTACAAGAACAGTTTCAGGCTATTGAATATACTATGGCTTTCTAATTCGCAAAGGAACAGAAGCCTTCACAGGATAAACCATTGATGAGTACATTACATGGTTTGGGCTTTTAATACAAACCAAAAAGACCTTAAACCCCAATCACACCAACATGATTATCACAAGATTTCTTCCTCTTCCACACAATAATGCATCATCCCAAATCACATTGGAAAAAAAGGTGGTAGAAAGGATTTAATCCATTGACTACTGAATTAATTAATTCCCATAGGCTTAATACAGTACGTCCCGATTCCTGTAGGCAAGGGGTTAAATAATATGGAGATCTTACTGCCTGAGTCATGGTGTTCATGCATTTAGTGGCTGGTGCTCTTCTATTATCAAAGAAAGGAGGGCTCTCCCAGTTGTCGTAGTTCGTTTCCACGAGGTACCATGTGCCGTTGGCAGGATTCAACCTTTCAGTGCAAAGAAAGAACACACAAATTCAAGTGATGTGACATTTATCGGTACTGGGGGATGTTTGTGAAACAAGTTGAACTTAACTTAACAAATTATGGAGAGCCATTTGTAGCCTTAAAATTAAATATTTCCAAAAGCAAAATTTGTAGTATTTTAGACTTTTCATAAATTCAACAATAAGAACATGAAATCTCCTTTACAATAGAAAATATGAATGATTTGAATCAACATTTTATGCCTTTCGAAATTACTTTTACAAAATATTTTCAATGATGCTAACGGCTTTCCATAATTGTTAAGTCCAACTTAGAGATAAGTTCAACTTAGGATCTCTGTGAAACACCCCCCTGGTATCTAGAGAGCCTTGAGAAAACTGTCATGGAGACATCATTGCTCAAATTCGCAAGGTGTTCAAGAAATCAAATTCATATTTTTCTTTCTAGGCTATACCAAGTCATGGCTGATACAATAGCGACTATCATTCACATGCACAAATGTGAAATAAATTCATTATTATACTGATTGAGATGAAAGAGATGTTTTTAAAATATGAAATTGTCCAACAATCGTTTTTGGTATGGCTATCACAAAGATATATGTAATATGGGAAACATTACACAGACTTGTTCATATACCAGTAGTCTATTTTGAAGAGCATTTATTAAAATTTAGATTGGGGCAAATACAATTGTCAATCTGGGAGCTTACATTTTGACATCATCTGCCTTGGTGCCGATAGATCTTGTAATTATGGCGCCCTGTCCAGTTGAGTTTCCACCAAGGATGATGTAGCCTGGAGCAAGCAGATCGACTGAAGTCAGGTATTGCAGAGTAGAATTAAAGCTGTTGAATTCAACACAATGTAAAACAATAGTTTTCCTTAATGACTTTTCGGAATTACAGGATATTGAAGTTAGGTTAAATAAGTGGGAATTCTTTTGCTCTAACTTCACTCATATTAAATCAAACAAATGCTACATGTACCAACACTGAGTATTAGAGTAAAGTCCTACTCCAGAAGTAACACAACCATAACCAGGGGGACTCCAGGGCCCCGTCTTACAAAGAGTTGTGATTGATCTAAATCAATTGCAAGTCCTCCAATCAATCGCAAGTTTGCAGTCTCCTATCTCTTATGTACATGTACATAGTTGCAATTGATATCAACTCTTTGTATGACAGCTAGGCCCAGATCAACATCTAAAACCCAGTCTCAAGATCATTCTTTACATATCTATGAACTGGTCATAAAAACATCATTAACTGGTACTACTGAGGGGAAGACAAACATGTAAGTTAATAACAATGGCACTCTTTCCTGAGGTTACAAAGTACCGTGCTATTATTACCCTGGCTTTTACTGAGCTACCATCATAAGGTGTAGAGTGGCAAATGTAGATTAGTGTCTTGCCAAAGGATATTAGTGCTGTGACATGCATTTCAAAGCAATGGAATGTGGGCCATGGTCCAGTGACTTAACCACTTGACCATGAAACCTCAACGTTTATAACTTACTCTGTTGCCTTGACAACCGCATCTCGGAGCACGAATCCCATCCACTGCCCGTTACGCTGGCCAAGGACCCACTCAATGATGCCGATGAAACCACCCTCAGCCTGGAATCTCTCGTTCATGGAAAGCGACAAAACACCCTTAGAGGGAACAAAAGTAAAAATATAATCAATAGCAATTTTGGTTTCTTGTGAAGTACTTATATTAATCATACAAAGTGCTACAACATTCCAATTTTACCCTGGTTTAACAAAGTTGGTTCTTACAGTGTTAATAAGATTTCTTCATTTTGACATGCAATAGGTTTTTCAAGTTTTTCTGGAACAATTTTTTATATGGATGAGACCTGTACATGTCGTTGAAGAGGGATGACAGAGAGAAAAAATATATGTAGGGGTAAAAAAAAGGAACATGATTGTTAATGTGTTCCTAAGAGACATTAGTTGCCATGACGCGAAGCCATTGGAAGTCATAATAATAATAATATTTAGCTCTTATATAGCGCTTTACAAATATACTATTACCCCGGTCATTGGATTCAGTGCTTGCCTGCACACACTGTATGCACATTCTCCACTCCCTGGGGAGCATTCCAGCCAGGCGTTACTTGACGCTCAAAAACTGTTTGACCAACAATGACGGCCGCATCCTATCGAGTACCCATTTAACACCTGGGTGGAGAGTAGCAAGTGGAGGTTAATATCTTGCCAAAGAATATTAGTGCCGTGTCGGGATTCAAACCCTTGACCTTCGCATCAACAGTCACGCGCCTTAACCACTCGACCACGACACTCCCAAGTCATATAATTAAATATGAAACCTACACACAAAAACTCTACATATACATTGATACCAGTAGTATTTACTGCACGGTTGTATTGCTAGCACATTTCAGGCATCAATTTACTTCATGAGAACTTTATAACATTTCTTACTGGTTTCATGCCCGTGATCATGCCTACATATCCTGCGAAGTGGACCCCTTTGCCAACGGTCTTCCCTCCCTGCTGGTAATCCACGTTGGTGATCAGTGGTCGAAGACGCTCTGTCAGGGCCCAGGTGTTGTTCTTTGCATCCCAGCTGGAAGGACGTAAAATAAAAGTGTCAGTGTGTGTGTATTGGGTTTTTTACAGACGTGTATTGTGTCTTACAAAGAGTTGATTGATATCAATCGCAAATAAGTTGCTGTACATGAGAGATAGGAGACTGCAAACTTGCGATTGATTCGGATAAATCGTTACTCCCAGATATGATTATTCAGGTTAAGAAACAACATTTTACGTGACCATCCGAAAGATGGGACTCAGTTTGTGTCTTTGGTGTGATCAGATTTAGTTTGTAAGCGTACACAGGGAGCTGACCATACCACAGATGCTTTACACTAGACCAACTCACTGCAAGGATATTGGCTTATATTCAAGAAAGAAACAAATTGTCAAAGTGTTAGAATATTTATAAATAAAAGTTCTACAGAATTGATGTTGGCTGCAAATAGAACATACAATGTAATACCTTTAAAATGGATTTTCTCTCAATGGGGAGGGCATTAAAGATGCTACCCCCCCAAAAAAAAATGTTTTATCGTACACTCTATACCTATCTATCTATACCTAATAATTATCATCTATGTTATCTTATGGAGGTTGCGCTTCAAACATTTTTTGTTTATGCACTGTTCCTACTATGTATTATATTTCAATGTAACCCCTGAATTTTATTATCTGTAAACAGTTATTTTACATGGTGAATAAATAAAACAAACAAACATACACTTTACTTGAACTTGAGAATCAAACAACAAAAGCAATTAAATAGATACCAAATTAAAACAAATCTATATGCACTGATCTCAGCTTAGTTAAACAAATAGCACAGAAAAAACTTACCCAAGGAAGAGTCCAAAGTCCAGGTTCCTGGCATGAAATAAATCTCCTTTTGACATAAAGAAGATAAGCAAAATAAAGGTAGGTTAACATAACTACCTTGACTAATTGCTATCACATGCATACATGTTTGATTAAGTGCTTGTTGAGGGCACTAATAACCTGTGATTTTCACGAAAGATAATGTCATCAAATTGCATAAATGCTGCATAGGCAATCACAGAAGTAATTCTCAGCACAAACGTGATTGTAAAGTTAGATTAAATTATTTGACATTACGGTAACTTAGTGTCATCTAACCTACATGTAAGTTAGTAAAAGAAGTTAAAACTTGACTAAATTTCAAATGGGACAACTGGTTTTCTATTCTTATATTTTCTTCATCATATTGTATTAAAGTTGTTCATGCGTGGGTATACTCGTTTGTGAAGTAGGCAACTTGGCTATCACTACATAACACAGAGTCAACGGGTATTACGCTCCTGTGCGTAAGTCCGTGTGCTGCCCTCTATATACCCACACTTAAGCAACTTTAACATAAATTATACATATATTTCTGGCAAAAAGGGAAAGAGAGAGATAGAAGATGAGAACATAGGATGAGAAAGAGATACATGTATGAAACTTTAAGGTTTCCATACTACTATTACTAATACTACTTCTACTACTAATACTACTACTACTACAACTACTAATACTACTGCCTGTACTACTACTACTACTACTCCTACCATTAATACTAATACTACTTACTATTACTACTTCTACTTCTCCTACTACTACTACTACTACTAATGATAATTAAGATATACTATGAATGGAGATTTAAAGAAATGTTTCTATATACCTGTTTTATCTTCCACTACCAGTGAAGTGCACACAGTGAACACTTCATAGAATACATTGTAGAGAACAACTTGACCTGTAGGAAAATATAACATGTTTCCATTCTTCAATATAGATCTTGCCAGACTTGAAAAGCTTACTTTGAAATTTCACAATCCAAAGTTCAATCATTAAAATGCTTAAAATCAATCCAAAGTTCAATTGTTAAAATGCTTAAAATCTAAGGATGCAATATCATACAAAAAGGGGAAAGTGCTTTCTAGAAGGAATGTCCCGTCAAAGCACGAGGCAAATTCAATTTGTTGATAACTGGATGAAGAATATCATCCACAGTTTCCAATGACATCCTTTGTTTGTCATTCCTACACACGTTTTAATCTGGCAATTGAAGAAAGTAAATTTGTCTATCTTTTGTTATTCTCTGTAAACATAAGAATCTGTACCCATGATAACATTTACAACTACTATTTTGATGGTAAATTATCATTAAGGAAAAGTGTGAGTATAAACATACAATAACACTTTTTAGAATTAAAACAATATTGTATCAATGAATATTATACATCGATTCATTCTCAATTTAATACATTATTATTACCCCCTTTTTTTATTTACAAATATTGAAATATTCTTCAGATGGAGTACAAATGACTGACTGACTGACTGATTCGAATGATTAAGAAACCATGTGGAAAGGAACAAAAGCAGCAACAAAATAAATATAACCAAATAAGCAAAATTGTTTACCAAGTGGGATGCCTGTAGCATTAGCAATGCCTTTGAGCTCTCCTGGATATGGTTCTGGGAAGGTATCTGCCATGGGGGCCTGGGATGGATAGATTCATCACAAATGTGATGGCATAGAAATGAATGCAGGGTTGATCATATTGTTAGTGATAATCATATTATGACACCGGAAGTGCATGATGATGAGGGTTCAAATCCATGTACATAACTTTTTGTTAAATTCAATTCAATTCAATTCAATTTATTTCCACTTTAAAAACAATTTACGAATCAATAACAAATACATATGAATATTAGTGGCGGGATCATAAAAAGTACTAATTGGCTTAAAATGACCCCAAATCTTATTGGAAATTAGTAATTCCTCATTTACAATGTACCCAACTGGTTTGAAAGAAAGGGTTTACCCAGTTGATTAAGAACAGTTCTATTTATGTTTAATAACCTTAAAAAGCATAGAACTCCTGATGGAGAACAGTGTATTTGAAGGGGGATGTTTCATTTAAACCTTGATAGATGTATTCAAACAAAAAGCACATTTTCTCAGCTGGACATACGATTCTCATAATTGTTATCCTCTTATTGACTTCAAAGCTTATTGAGAGACATTTCAATTTTACCCTGGATCTGTTGCACTACATGTAATAATGAAATACTTATTCACCTAAATCATAACCGCTATCTTCTTTTTCTTCTTGTTGGAGATCAGCGATCCCATGGGCCGCAAGACATATACATGTTAAAACAGGAGCACAAAGTAAACATCAGGGCAATGGACTGTTAATTATTTTCAACTTAATTGAAATGATTAAATTTTTCATACACCCCGGCCCAAGTTACCTTGGTCTTTATATTCAACACTCAATAGCTATTAAAGCAGAAAATGTGAGATATAAAGTAGAAGAGGAGAATTCAAAGATGCACTTACCAGGAGTTTATCCAATTCATCGACTGCCTTTGTCTCATTAACAAAGATTCCGACGAGATCCTTGATGTCTTGAATCAGCACTATCAACTGTAATATGACAATTGCAAGAAAACATGCATTTATTATTTGTTATGTCTACACCAAAAATATTATTTCAGAACTGTATTGATGTATGCCTGATACACTGGCAGTAAAGCAGTTGTACATCACATTCTGTAAGCAGTAATACATTAAATAAAATGCACATCACAGGTAGTAAAAGAGAACTGTGATATATTATTTTGCAATCACACTATCATCGAATGCAACTTACCCAGTGAATAAACTTTGTCAAGACCAAATTTTTGTTAAACCGAAGAAATTGTACTCCAAATTTGGTAAAATAATTATCTTTATCCAAAATATATGCTCAGTCACATGGTTAGTATATGAGCCTAAATAATGCAAGTACATTGTCAATTTAGAAATGCTACGACATGATTGTGACTGATTACAACAAGTATTGTAAATTTGAAAAGTTGCAACATTCTTTCTTATTTGCATCAGAAGTCAGTAGACTACATTCTTTAAAGGGATTGGGTAAATTTGTCTCAGATTCTGGAACAAAATCCTTGATTTAGCTCATGCTGCAATGATAATAATAAACCTTTAGGTCAGTCAGGAACCCCATGACTTTTACGAGCTGATCGCCTGTCTGATTATCAAGTTATTTATGATTGGAAAACGAAACCAAATTTTGCATTTGCCTAACGGTTCTCATAACACTACAGTCTACAGGGGAAATTGAGTATGGTAAAACTGGTCACTCAAAGATTTTTACTTTTTTAAGGCACTTCTTGATCATTTTGAAGCGCAATTTTTTAGGGCTTCAATATTACACCATATCACAGACACTGATAACACGTAGGGCAGTGCATCTCAGATTTAACATTGTTAAACGATGCCTTTAAATAAAATGCCCATCACAGGTAGTAATATTTTGCAATCACACTATCATCAAATGAACTTAAATAAACTTTGTCAAGATCAAATTTTGGTTAACCCAAAGAAATTGTACTCTAAATTTTGGTAAAATAATTATCTTTATCCAGAACATATGTTCAGCCACATGGTTAGTGTATATTCATATAAGTCTAAATAACGCAAGTACATTGTCAATTTAGAAATGCTACGACAAGATTGTGACTGATTACCATAAGTATTGTAAATTTGAAAAGTTGCAACATTCTTTCTTATTTCCATCAGAAGTCAGTAAATTACACCCTTTAAAAGATACCTTGTTTGTCAACGGTTTTACAAGACCAGTCCATCTGTCCTCTGGTGCTTGGTCCAGATTCAGGACATAGGTCCCGACCTTGTCCTTGACCGGGGGTGGATATGCATCACTACGACAATCCTCTGTGAACTGCAAGATATAATGATGTAGGAAAAATAATAATCACTGAAATAAATATATGAGAATGAGTCGTGCTTCAGAGCTGGCGAGTCGGGTCAGGGTAATACTGAGAATTAAAAAAAGTATACAAGAAACTTATTTCGCAAAAATGAAGCAGTTGAGAACTCGAGATCCAAGCTTATTTCACATTAAACTGAAAAAATCAATCTAATTTGTTTGAGGATATGTTTTGCTAAGACCAAGTCTGGCCTCAATGCCAAAAGATGTTACAATTCTCCTAATAGAGAGAGATTAAGTTTACATAGCCATGTATGCATATCGTCGGTGGGGTGACAAAACCTCGTATCTCAATTTTTTGATATTTTGATTTTTTTGCATAATTTTGTACCTAATTTGCCTATGACACCACTTGATAAATCCATGGAACGCCTCCTTTTCATTTTTTTCTCACAAATTCCACACAAACAACCTTAAACTAAACCTCGTAACTTTAACCCCTTTAAAGCTGCACTGACAAAACCTTGTAACATAATTAAGATACGTAATTCCTTTTCCTCGTAACTCACACACGGCCTAACAGTACCGAAGTTAGTGTATTCAAATCCTCGTAACTTATTCAACCAAATCCTTTCAACTCATTCAGAGTTGAAAGTAAAAACTTGTATCTCAATTTGAATACAAACTAAAAACTCGTATCTCAATGTAGATAAACGCAAAAACCTCGTAACTCACTTTCAAATATAAAAACAATTATTTTACTGTATTTTAACAATGACATTAAAAATTGTATAAATATTCCAGTTTTAAAAAGAAAGGACGGTGTCACAGCACTAAATTTTTGAGACAGGAAAGTTTGTTCGCTCTCCTGAAAATTCATGATTTTTGAGATACGAGGTTTTGTCACCCCACCGACGATATATGCATGATATGGTATGGTTAAGTTTGTACTTCTTGCCAAATACATCATTACATCATGGCCATCTGCATTCATCATATGTAGCCTTGAAGTTGTATAGTTGTATGAATATATGGTTAAGTTTGTACTTCTTGCCTTTAGATTAATAATTAGAGGAATTTAAAAGAAAACCCTTGTCAATTTCATGTCTAACTTGAGGTGCGCAGACATACAGGGCCCTGCAGGGCTCCCCATCATAGGAGCGCATCTCGCTGCCTCGCCTCTGGGCGCGGCGGACGCTTCCCCGTCCGCGTCCCACGCTTGTATTTTTGTAAAACATGTAATAATATATGGTCAAGTCGTCGCCTCGAATTTGTAGCGATGTACTGTAAATTTGAAGCAAAATGTATAAAACTTGACATTCTTACCGGCGGCAAATCTTGAGCATTGGCCCAGCTGATAGACAGCAAAAACAAAACGCTTAATATGTTTTTCACGTCCATTTTGAACAAGAGTCTCTCAGGTCATGTGAGAATTGATCGATAATCGTGTACACAAGTTATCGCGATAATTATCACATGATCAAGAATTGCGCAATAGGTGGGCGTGGCACTTGGCGTGGCATCAAGAACAAAAGAAAGGGCAAGTGTGCGTGCTTCCGTGCATGTATCTCAATTACAGATTCACTGTGGCTTGATTCATTATCATCACCATCATGATACGAATTGATTAATTGATTGATTGATTGATTGATTTTTATTCGCCAAGCTTCCAACATACAACAATATACAAGAACAACAGGTCAAAATTAAGTCAGCTTGAACAGGATAATCCACGAAAGCTCGAGAGCTTTTTTCCAGTGGGGTCCCGACAGACATGTACACAATTAATAAGTCAAAATAGTCATATTTACAGACCGATAAGGAAAAGAAAAAAATTAATGAATATAATAATAATAATAATAACATTAAACTGATGATAGAAATTATAATAAGTACAAGAAGAAAAGAAGAAGAAGAAAAAGAGGAGGAGGAGGGGGAGGAGGAAGAGGAAAATAATGAAGAATATTTAGAATTTCGATAACGTACAAAAACATAAGTATACCGTATACAAAATAAAAACGTGTGAACCGGCAGGAGGATAACAATTTCAATCATATAACATGTCATTCGCTTCACTTCTCTGACTCTCAAGTGTTAGGTATTCCTTTAATTTCCTCTTAAAATGAGCAAAGTTTTCTAATTCCTTTATATCATTATAAGGGATCTCCAATGATTTATGCCATTGTAATAAAACGAATTACCATTTATCAATACTACCTACTCCCTCTGGCAAGTTAAAGTTGAATCGGCTTTATCTTTTATTATAATCAAGTCAGTAACTAGATTGAAGTTGGATCGAATATAATGATTCGACCTCGTATTTTTTGTATGCATGTGATGCAATACGAGTTGTTTTGATATTTGGTTGACTTCAAGTTGCTGAATCTTATTATTTTGCTCTGTATAATTTTCAACTTCGAAGAGAGATTTATCCTGTAATCCTTGGTCATTTCATCTTGATTACTCAGATATTAGCCTATGATAATGAAAAAGCTAGTAACTAATGTTGACTTTCAAGAATCTTATACCTGGAGAGAGAGAGAGAGAGAGAGAGAGAGAGAGAGAGAGAGAGAGAGAGAGAGAGAGAGCGAGCGAGAGAGAGAAGTAAAGGGGGATATTTACTTTGATGGTGTAACACCCTGTGCCCCTGTGCCCCAAAGCTCCCTTACATTTTTATTTTGGAGCGCTTCTTAGCTCTTACATTAAAACAAAAATAGCTATAGGCGTACTAATAAATTAACTGCAAGAAGTTTTGATATCGTTACTGTTTGGAATATTACATAACAGAAAAAGAATATATTATATATATATATATTTAATTTTATGAAGTGCAAGCGAGTTGAACACACTGGAACGTGAGAGATTATAATATGAAATATATTTTGCATAAGAGAAATTGTATTTTGTATAAGAGAAATGGTATTTTCTATAAGGAAATTGATATTTCTTTCAACTTTCTCGCAAATATACAGGGCGTATCTAGAATGAAGAGGATGAAAACATATTTTGGGGTTACGTACTCCAAAACTAATAAGTCTTTTTTTTCTTTCTTCTTCTTTTAAACTTTATTGAGTCTCCTTGGCAAAACTGTTCTCACAGCCCAATCAAGTTGCTCTTGAGTTGCGGGTGCATAAATAAACAAAAATAAAACAGGAAAGAGAATTTTAACAAGGGTGTCTTTTAATTTGATTGGCTGTAGACAATGGACAATAAATATATAATTGGTGATAATAATGTCATTAAATATTATTTTCTGCACCGTCATTACTATACTTCAAATATGGAAAATATAGTATCTCATTCTGTAATCTTTATTGTCTTAATTAACGATAACTTTATTACTGTCGACTGCAAATTTGAATGGCAATTGAGTAAATAGATTTACGTTGAGAGTAGAAATATTGTGATTGACTATATGGTAGAATAACGTAAGTGGGGTACTTCCACTTTTCTTCTGCAACTTGAAGGAGTTTATTAATGCTATGCACAGGATGCCAAGCTAATAATTTTCCTTTGTATTGTAATTACTTTTCTTTTGATCTTCATAAATGCTACAATCAGAGCATTTATTTCTAGTATATAATTTTTTTAAGGAACAACAGTTATTTTCAGCAGATTTGAAAGCTCTTTTTTGTATCTTAATAAATAAATTATGCTATGCACAGGATGCCAAGCTAATAATTTTCCTTTGTATTGTAATTACTTTTCTTTTGATCTTCATAAATGCTACAATCAGAGCATTTATTTCTAGTATATAAATTTTTTAAGGAACAACAGTTATTTTCAGCAGATTTGAAAGCTCTTTTTTGTATCTTAATAAATAAATTATAAACCAAGCGCTTCAAGTTGGCAACAATACACACCTGTATGTGTGATTCTACGGAATGATGGCTGCTACCTTCCTGCTAGTATCAGTCGATAATGATACTGCTGTGAATTAGCTCCCGGATTTTGTGGATATCTATCATATTGCAAGGAATTACCGTAATTCTACCCTGGGATTGTGATAACTTGCCACCTACGCTATGGCATCGGAGGCTTCTGTAGAAGCAGAAACGTCGAAGAAGGATATTCTAGCTAAAAACATGCCCGCGACGGGCACGGCCAAGATGAAGTTTGGGGTCCTCATCGGCCTGATTGAGGTGGGGGAGATCGAGAACCGTGATATAGTGGACACCGTGCTAGATCTGGTGAGTAGATCTATAAAAGTGGGAATAAAGTAGATCAAGATCTTTCATAGCAGTTTGATTTGCAGCAGTATACGAGGTTATACATGTGTGAGTGGAAAAGCAATGAATATTTTATGATCATCTTCATCTGTACTTCTCCCTTGAATGAATGTGTGGATATACATGGATGCAGATGATGAGACAGCGTAAAAATAAGACTAGAGTCCAACTTTCCAAGCAAAAGAGGGAGGGGGGGGGGGGGGGGGGTCAGTAGGCTATAATAAATACGGCCAGGCTTAGCTAGCCTTTCGTTCTCGGTGGCTATAAAGTCATTTAATTCAGTGGTCTATGCAAATTTCTTGGGCACTAATGTACTTTTGCACCACCACCACCATGCATATTGCCTTGGCTTTATTGCATGCATCATTCTGCCACGCGCAAGTTACAGTGCGCAGTATGCATAGAATCAACGGAAACTTACTCGTTTGTGCTTTATTCCATCATTGGAGTGGCAATGAAGAAACTGATGTGTGTGACAGAATGTATACACAGTGGTAGTGTGAAAGTACACTATAGCCATTTCTCAAAATTATATTTATACTGAAGTAAAATTGTAGAGAAAATTGTGATGGACAAAACAAAAGATGTCAATAAGATACATTATCATGAATCGACGCTGGTGTCAAATTTTCTGGGACAAAATGAAATGGCCCTCGGCTGTGCTCACACAATAGATGAGGGTATTAAATGAGTCCAAGCTGACGGAGACTGTGCGCAGTATGCATAGAATCAACGGAAACTTACTCGTTTGTGCTTTATTCCATCATTGGAGTGGCAATGAAGAAACTGATGTGTGTGACAGAATGTATACACAGTGGTAGTGTGAAAGTACACTATAGCCATTTCTCAAAATTATATTTATACTGAAGTAAAATTGTAGAGAAAATTGTGATGGACAAAACAAAAGATGTCAATAAGATACATTATCATGAATCGACGCTGGTGTCAAATTTTCTGGGACAAAATGAAATGGCCCTCGGCTGTGCTCACACAATAGATGAGGGTATTAAATGAGTCCAAGCTGACGGAGACGAACAACAAAATGCTATGTACAGCCAGGTGTATATTGAATTGTGCATCTTTGTGGAGTGTGTAGCTTTTGGACCCACAGCCCTACTTTGGTCTTTGTGAATTGTCAAAACGTGACGGCAGTGTTAGGCCAATAATGATTTGTATTATTTAATGAGGGAAGCTCTCTCAGTACAAAAACTGATTTGATTAAAGATTTATGCAGGGCTCTCGCGAATAGTGGTACAACCTCAAAGAAAAGTACGCAGTATTAACATTTTGACTCTTATTATATTTTGTTCATCAGGAAAATTGTGAAGTTAATCTTAAATATAAGTCTTGGGCAAACAAATTTCTATAGTGCACATCCTAAAGAGCAATCCAACCAATAAAATTTGAAAGCAGAAATTAAGAGAAACTGGATTGAGAAAGTTTGTAAAAAATGGAGGAATTTATGACAAAAAAGTTACTAGTGTTTTGAAGATGAGATCATTTTCTTATTTGTCAATTGGTCACTCATTTGTGTTGTCTTCATGGACAATGCTCCCGTATAACTTGTCTAAAACTAAAATGTCATTACCGGTACTTCTCTGTTTTCTCCTTATGAAAATGTCTTCTTGGGGCATTGAACAGAATTATGCCGCTAGGAAAACTTTGAACATCATATTGTTATAGATCCTGGAGAATAATAAATATTCTAAGAGATCCTACTATATTAAAAAAATATTAACATTTTGAAAAATGGATATTTGAATCATCTTGTGTGGTGGAACAAATGCGAGAGGAGTCCGCCATTTAACCATTTTGAAATTGTTATTGTATATTAATTTAGCTCTAAGTTAAAAATAAAAAATTATAATTCTTTATTGACTCTCCAGTTTTGTTCACACAGTCACATTGTCAACAGTCTGCTCCCAGGGGTGGATCAAGGATTTTCCAAAGAGGGAGGGGGGGGGGGGGGGGGAGTAAAATGTTCGAAATTGCAACCTCAAAGCTCGAGGCCTTTATGCTCTATGGTACATTCTGAGGCATTTCTGAATGCGTTAAAATCTTGTCTCTCCCTCTTTTTTTTTCTCTTTTTGAGTCTCTCTCCCTCTAGCTGTGTATATCCTGCTATTTTTTGGGGAAGGAAAAAAAGGGGGGGGGGGGCATGCACCCCCACACCCCATGGATATGCCCCCAGATTCTACGATTGATCTCTTTTCTTTCAAAGGAATTTGATTTCTTATTTTCTGTCAAATCTTGGGTAAAATACATGTAGGGAACTAGGGATTAATTGCGTTCTGTTCATGAAGAAAAAAAAGAGTGCTAAAGCATTTGGCCCCTATGTCCTCCAGAGTTATTGAACAAGATTATGAGGTCATAAATCTACATGTACGTGCTGTAATTCACGTCCTGCATAAAATGTCATGAATTGAGAAGTTTAATTGAAGTTAGAGTTGGAAAGGTAATAATGTTTTAAAAATAAATTTACCTGAGTTTACAATTTATATACTTTACATACATACACTGTATGGATAACTTCACATTTTTAGTACTTAGACAGTGATTGGACTGCAATTATTATTTCTTGTATTCACATAGAATGTAGTTAATAGTATATTTTTAAATTCCACATATCAAACTAAGATACAGAAAGAGAAACTATCTTGGGCTATTTCTTTTTCACAGTTGAGAGTTCATCTAAAAGTAAAGATTGCTACTTATTATAGTTTTGACATTTGATGGTGTTGTGAGGTTAGTTTTACCCCTTGAAATACAGGGAGAGCCAACCCTGCTATTCTCATAAAAGATTATGAGAAAATGTGTTTGTAGGCTTACATACTGAACATGATAGATCTGGAAACAATTATGCCATCAATGAAATGTGTGGTGAAGTCATGAGAATTTAATATTTTTGTTGTCTATCCCAGGCACACCAAATACTGCTTGAGATCTAGATATGAAACTACCTGTATGCACAATGTTCATTATCAAAGTGATTTAAAAAATAAAAATAAAAAATAAAAAAAATGCCTAAAGGTAAAGACCAGTATTGGAAATGCCCCAATTTCAAAAAATGAAATGGAAGCTCTTATTACCAATCATGTGAAAGAAGATGTTTTGACTAAATACATGATGATAAAAAATTTGCCGGGAAACCGCCTACTAATTGATATATGTGGTAAATTAGTTTATCTATTGGACTGTGAGAGATAAACGCATGTGTTGCGCACGTGTGCGTAGTCCCATATACATCTTTCTGTGTACAGTGCTTGTAACTTTACGAAGACTGGGCCAAATTTCTTATCATTTTGATGATTCCAGAACCTTGCAGTAAAACCAATACATGCTAGATGATCAACCTTTTCTGATCGATTCGACAACGTTTCTTTCACAATGCAATCGCATGACCATAACTGGTCTTTATCTTTAACATAAAAAACATGTACAGTACATGTAGAATGTAATGTAGGCACAAAAGAGGAACATTATTATATTTCTTTTCCAGTCGATACAGAATGGGAGAGCATAGGAAAATATTGTTGGTATTTTTTCCAAGGTTAAATTTTTACAATAGTGAGAATATGCAGGACAATAGAACCCCACATTTAAATGCATAGAATAATACTAACTTTGGCGGGGGGGGGGGGGGGGGGAGAAAATCACTGATTCATATCATGGTGTAAATCACTTATGTACAGTACTGTACATATACTGTATATTTTAGTACTATTTTTTCAAGTCACTGATCCATATCACCATTAACAACATACCACACTTTGCTGCATTGTTCAGATATTTTTCAGAGAAGATCTTGGAATACACATACGGTACTAGTAAAGATGTCTGTAACAAGTAAGAGTGTATACATATGAAGGGTTCATTATCTACCACTACCAGGTAGCATTATTAACACTTCTGATATATACCAGAGTATGGTTTTATGAGTGGCAATAGATTATTTTTAGATTTGGCATCCATGGCTTTTAGTGATGAGTCATAATACACAGCATGCATTGAGCATTGGACACGTGAAGCTCTACGATCAGGGGGCGAGTTAGGAGCAGTAGATAGACACCACACTCTGATTCAGCTACATGTGTAGTCATTACCTGATACTTCTTGCTTCAGTGGGTTGTACACCTATATGTAGGTTTTTCCTTTTCAATGTACATGTAGGCCCACATGTTAGAATTCTTGCATTGTAGAGAAAATGAATGAGTGTATGATTGTGTGAAAAAAGGAGTAAATAGAGAAAAAGGAGTAAATAGAGAAAAAAGAATAAAGAGAGAGAGAGAGAGAGAGACAGATAGACAGACAGAGAGACAGACATAGAGAGAGAGACAGAGACAGAGAGATACAGAGAGAGAGAGAGAGAGAGAGAGAGAGGGAGAGAGAGGAAGAAGAAGAGAAGGAGAAAAAGGATAAAGAGAAAGAAAGTGTAAAGGAGAGAGAATCATAAATGAGCTAGATTTAAAAAAAAAAGAGGTAGAAAGAAAAAGGAAGAAAGAGAGAGAGAGAGAGAGAGAGAGAGAGAGAATGAGAAGAGAATGAATAAAGAGAAGAGAAGAGAAAGAGAATGAAAGATCAACATGAGTACATGTACATGTGTTGTACAGTACATACTGTACATGTTCATATTTACATGGTAGATCCAATATCATGTGACCTGAAATGACTGACTGACACTGCTGCATGTAATTACACTGTCTACAATTTATTTAAATTACTTC
Source organism: Strongylocentrotus droebachiensis (assembly GCA_035222895.1). Taxonomy (NCBI): domain Eukaryota; kingdom Metazoa; phylum Echinodermata; class Echinoidea; order Camarodonta; family Strongylocentrotidae; genus Strongylocentrotus; species Strongylocentrotus droebachiensis. The sequence continues at coordinate 596,950 of JAVYIG010000081.1, forward strand.
TTTCTGATTGAGTGGATTTATTCGTATTTATTGTTTTCTTTTTTAAAATGCAGTTTATTAAATTGAATTAAAATTGATTTATTATGAAGTCAGATTTATAAACCAACCTGCAAAATATGACGAATTTCCATATAATTTTATTTATGAAAAACATCTACATGTACACTGTAATATTTATATTGTTAAGTACTCAAATATAAATATTGAAAATTTAAGGTGCACAATATGTCACAAATAGAAATCAGTTTACATATGGTCATTTTCACAGTAAAGGGTGTAACTCTGAAATTTGAACATTTTTATCTCTTGTGATCTCATAAAGCTACAGAATTCAAAGATATTTTGGCATATGAGTAACCTACTTGGGTGCTACCTTGGGTAGCATAGACATCTTCAGGGATTACTTCGTTAAATTTTGGCAGGCACATAAGTACCCTAAATGTGACCCTTTTGGTGTACACAAAATACATAGACATTTTTGTAAAGCCCTGCATTTTTTTCAGGAACAGTGAGGATTGTTTTTGTTATGCAGAATGTGAAGTTAGATGTTCAATGAAAAGTGCCAAAGAAGTTTAAACTGTAACGGCTCATCTATTTTTGAGAACAGAGTGTTGTAATTTGTCGTTTCGGAGACTTCATTTTCCGTTAACAATAGTTAACAAACTTCATGTGAAGAGCTCTGGTTTGAAAAGTGCTTTCTATCATTTCTTTTGTTCTTGATATAACACTTGATATCTATACTTCCAACTAATGACAACATTTTTCTGAGCATGTTGCTTGTAAGAATTTTTTAAAAGTTTGACTGAGTCGACCCGATTTTCCGTTAGCTGATTTGAAGCCTCCGAAACAAACTATTCGGACAGCTTGTACAAATATGAATGTAGGAATTTATCCAATCATTATATCAAAATGTAGCATGAGGACCCCTAAGTCACTTGTCAATAAACAGCTTAGATATTCCCAACTATTAGAAAATAATAGACATTACAAACTTTCCGTTAGCACTTGAAGCCTCCGAAACACTTGAAGCCTCCGAAACAGCAAAAAGATTCATTTTCATTTTTTAAATACCTAGACCGATGTGTTTCATGTTAAATCTGCATGGCAATCATATGTTAGGATGTGCAGGCTCCCTTGAAGTTGAAAGTAAATAGATATCCAGTTAATTTTTTTCAAGACTTACTAATAACCAAAAAAACTTGTTTCGGAGGCTTCAAACTGTAGTTAACACGATATTTTTTGCTATTGTGATTTTATAGATAGGGGAATGTTTACAGTTTTCCTATTTTATGTTTGGTTTTGGTCTAATAAAGTACAGGAATGTGTTAGATGTTATTGGATTTTTATATTTTTAACGATTTACAATAGTCAGCATTTCAGAAAGAAATTTTACACCAGTGCTAGGAGTATTCACCCGTTTCAAACCTTGATAATGTAAGAATCATTTACCAAATAATAAAAAAAGTTGATACATATAAATCTTCCAAGTTTAATGAATATTTTAATATATAAAATATCAAAATGAATCACTATATTTTCCCAAATTATAAGACATCCTTAACATTTATCCAATTTGTTTCGGAGGCTTCATTTAGTGTTAACCACATGTATTATGCCCTTTGCCAACCCCTTAGGATCAAATGGCATAGGCCATATGCCATCCAAAAACCATTTGTAACAGTAGGAGAGAAATTTGGTGGGTAAAGAACCCTCTAGAATTGTTAGGGAAGCAGTGTGTACAACCCCTTTTAAGACAATGGAATAATAATAATAATATTTGGTTCTTTTATAGCACATATTGAACGTCTCTATGCGCTTCCAAATTTGAAAATTATTACCCCGGCTTTAGCATGGCTTCCATTACGGCGCTTAAGCATTTCAAGGAATTAATTCCTGCCAGGTAGCCAATTTACCTCACCTGGGTCAAGTGTGGCAAATGTAGATTAATGTCTTGCCAAAGGACATTAGTGCCGCGGCAGGACTCGAATTAATAGACCATGAAGATCTTGAAGATATTGACAAGGTTACAGCAACATGTGCTAGCAACATCTGATACTACATGTAGTTAGCATCTCTTCCAGACAGGCATGAACACTGCAGACAGTTCTCTCATTTCCTTACTGTTATGCACAAGAATATAGAGGTAAGAACTGTATATTGTGTCCTTTAATTTCTTTACTTGTACTTTTTTTAATGTGTCATTGTAATGGAACTGATGTGTGAAAGTTTTTAAAGTTTAGATTTGTCACTAAAAATATAGTGAGGCCTAGTTAAGATCTGTACCTTTATCATACTCATTTTTTGTTGTTGTAAAGGTTGAGTGACATCCAAATATAGTTTGATTCCTGTTGATGTGCAGCCTAAAAAAAAAATGCTCCAAATCTCATTCATTTTGTGACATCATCTGTAAATCATTAGTGAGCAAGAGACAGTGGTATGTATAATAGCTTAACCAGAGCTGATCACTTGTTTACAATAGACCATACAATACCAACATATGAGTTGCTATGTCAGAAGTGGTGTAGCATCACCAGGAAACGAAAAGTAATGTGGAGGTATTTGTGAGCATGTGCTGAGCTGGAGAAAGTTACATACCAATTTCTCTTGTTAGCTCACTAATGATTAACAGATAGATGAATGAGATCTGGAATATTTATTTAGGTGGAGCTTAGCAGGTCTGAGAAAATTATTGTAAAATATTTTAAAATCTATGAAATATATTTATAACAAATTATGAGCTGTATGCAGCCCTGCACATAAACATGAATCAATTTATATTTGGATGTCACCTGACTTTTAAGGTTTGCCTCAGTACCAAATGTTTAAATTAGACTTCTGATATACAGGTGTGTACAATATACAGGTCTATGGCTATGCACAATGGTAAACCAGTAACAATGAATGAAATCCTTGTACATATTACAATTTTGAACAGGTTATTCCTGCAAATCCATGGGCAAAACAGATTAAAACAAGTCTGTCATTAATTAGTAATTAGTAATTAAGATTTGTGCAATGTACACATTAAGCATCCTTAGTGATGGTGCCCAT